>JAZKJV010002264.1:0-600000 GCA_037367405.1 Ottelia alismoides | reverse complement strand
GTTTAAATGACACTCTTATTCACTGTCTGGTAATTAATCATCTATTGAATATATGACTGGTTTGATTACATTGGTGTGAGTTAGTAATGTTTATTTTGTTAAATCCCCTAAAGTAGATTTGAGCACTTTTTGTACCGTTGACACATTTAGCTTCGGGATAAAATCCTAGAGTTGACACATATTGAAAAAAGCATTGCATGCTTGCTTTCAAAGGTTGGATTAGAGTATCTTAAGTGGTTAAATATATCCTTATTCCTTTTGCTCTAACTAGGGAAGACATGATCAGGGGGTTTTGATTAACCACTTAGGCATATCTCGGGGCAAATGGATTTTCCTAGATGGATAAGAATGAAAACTTCTTTGATTTATCCTAGAAAAAACATTCCCTAATAAGGAAACCTTAAATCTAATTTCTTCCACAGAAAGGACCTCTGGAAGCCCTGTCCAACTTTTACACGGTACCTCGGAATGAACTTCAAGCCCCAACGCAAATACTCCCTTCTATTATTGATTTCCATGCCAAAAAATCCCACCTGTGAGGTGTACCTGTATTAAAGCATTTGCACAACATGAGGAGCGGCATGAATATATGTTCGTATAGGGCTGTTTATACGGGTAAACTTGGAAGTCGAATGTTTTTGTTGTTGCTCTAAGGTTGAATTTTAGGTAACCTTGTCACGTTAGTGTTTCATAAGTATTGGTGTACAACTATTTAATGTTTGGATATGGTGTTTGGTGGGTCTCATCATATGATTGACCATATATGGACTTCGTAAATGGACTTAAGAGTGCTGAACCTTAGGACCTCTTCTCTTCTTAATTAGCATTGCCGTGATTATACCCTTGTTCTATAGCCCCCTTGATATTTATAGAATTTGAAAGGTTTGGAGTTGTGAATCTAGATATGTAGCTTGAAAATGCATTAGGATTTGAGGGCATGGGGATGGTCCTTGAATCTAGGGCACTAGTTACTTGTGTGATGCGAGGTCGTAGAGACATATTCATGGGAAACGCATGGAGATTCCCCATCGAAGGTAGATGTCGAGTGGTTGAGCGGGCAATTTCTCGGCTCGAAGAAGGTTGTGTTTGATCTAGCCACACACAAAGAACAAAGTTGGATTATGTTAGCACAACTGAGGAGGAGGTTGGATGGAATGATGTTTCGGTTTGCATGGGTATATGACTCAATTGATAGCATCAGAAGAAACGAAGAGTGGGAGGACCTCGTGCATGCAGTGGTTGATGTTGAAGGGACTCCTCTCCTAATCAAGGAAGATTTCAACGTGATATTATCTGTGAATGATAAATCGAGGTCCGATTAGGGTTGACTCATCATTGGGATGTTGGTCGATAAGTGACCTTGGTGAACTACTTGGTCAAAGGTTGCAAGTTCACATAGAGGGACTCAGTGACGTTGTTAAAGATAGATTCATTACGTCATTCGAGTATGTGGATAATTTTTCGAGCTCAATATTGATTATATGAGCATAGTCCTTTCTCCGGCTATACATCGTTGACATGGTCCTTCAATGTATGAGTAAATCTCGGCACCTACATTGAGTTTGAGAGAGCTTGGTTACGATAATAGGGTTTCAGACTGATTGTGGAGGATTACTAGAAGGTAATGCTAGTCATGGTAGTCACCCACACGCTGGAGAGCATGCTTAAGTTACTTCGATTTTTATTTATTAGGTACAAGAAGTTTCCACGTGAGCCAAGAGAAGAGAAGGAAGGTAGCTTTATTAGGAGTAGATTGCTTAGATATGGTGGAGGACAAGTGGGTTCTATCCACACGAGAAGTGGAGATTAGAAGGAGCCTCACCGGGGTGGTAAGACATGAAGATGAAAAGAGGGAATTGCGATAGGGATTAGGGGTATAAACGAATTGAACTTGAAATAGCATGCTAAGGTTCATTTCGTTTCTTTTAATATATTCGTGGGATTGGGTTTGGTTTGACAAGATGGAGATGGCATTCATGTTCAGTTTTGCTCCATTCGGAATCGTGGAACTTTGGCTCTACTATATAGGGGTGAAGCTCGGCACCTACTTCAAATTTGAGAAAGCTTGGCTACGAGAACAAGGTTTCATATTGACTATAGAGGAACACTTGAGACGCTAGCGAGTAGGCTTAAGTCATTGCACTTTTTTCTTGATCTGGTGCAAGAAGTTTCTACATGAGTCAGGAGAGAAGAGAAGGCAGGAAGCTCTACTGGGAGTAGAACGCTTAGACCATGTGGCGGACAAGAGGGTTTGTCCATGCGAGAAGTGGAGATTATAAGAGGCATCATCAAGGTGGTAAGACATGAGGATGAGAAGAGGGAATTACAATAGAGACTAGGGGTGGAACTGAATTGAACTTGAGGGAACCTACCTAAGTTTGTTTCATTTTATATAGTTTATTTAAGAGTTTAGGTTTGGTTCACTTCGACAACATGAAGATGATGTTCATGTTCGGTTCGATTTTGGTTGGGGTTTGTCAAGGTTCAATTTGGTATATTAAAGGTTAGATTTAGAACAATCCTTCAGTAATGCCCATTTTGATTTCACTTTTACTTCAATAATGGGTTGTTTGAGAACAAGCTTTAGACATTATAAATGTGTTTCATACTCTTTTTTGCTTAGAACAGTTTTCGATTAAGGTTGTATAGGTGATTTGGTTCATTTAAACTTGATTAAAATTCATTTAAATCGATTTACATTTGATAATAAGTACTAATGACTTTTTTTTACAATTATAGTTTGTGCACACATGCATGCATGCATACACATCGGAGAGACGCATGAGGAACACCATTAAGAGGTTGTTGGTGGATAAGAACATTGAGAGGCAGTTGAAAGTAAGTGCAACTCTGATGTATACATTTCAAGGGCTTCATGACAGAGATGAAGAGGGACATGGTAGTTATTGGGGGAGAGAGACTAATAAAATCGATTTTCGAGAAACATGCTAGGGTAAATTCTGGACCCTGAGCCAAGAGGGCTCATTGGGTCCGGATGGTTTTCTGATTTTCTCTACAAATAGTTGTTGGGGTATGTTGGGCCAGATATCATGTGGTTAATGGTCGAGTTCAAGGTTGAGGAACACAGGGTTTGAAAGTTCAACATTTTTTTCCCTTTTCATGTTGCTGAAAAGGGAAGCATTTGATCATGTGGAGGAGTATTGATGGATCGCCTTGTTTAACATTGGCAATCCGATGGTCAAGAAGACCATTTCAATAAGGATAGGAGCAGATCATGTGATCTGGTAATCATGTTTATCTTACTTTTATCTCGAGGAGATCCTTGCTGGACTTGTAGTGACTGCAAGGATTGGTCTCAGATTACGAACGAAGATGAACGAAGGGGTTTGCATGGAAGATTCTGCAAAGGCTTACGATACTCTTGACTGGCCTTTCCTGAGGAACAGAGAAAGACTTCCCAAAGCCATAATGAAACAATATGTCGTGATTGTCTCTTTTTATGTCCTTGTCAATTTTATATGGAATGGGGGTGGGTGCAGTAGGGAGGGGCTGAGGTGGGGATCCTACTAGCATCTTTGTTGTTTGAAATTGCAACAAACAGCATAGTCTCAACAATAGTCCAGTGTTATGACAATGGAGTATTTGGTGGTTTTAAAATGGGGTCAATGGTTGTAGGCTACCAAGTTTGGGTACCCCAGTATTTTGACGACACTACATTCTTTTAGGGGTCAATAATGCAAGTTCGACGTATCAGGGCATTGGTGGGGAAGCTTCGGATTCTAGTGTAGATGATTGGAAATTGATATTTGTTACATTCTGAATGGAGGACCAGGAGGTTGAGGAACGTGGAAGGTTGTTAAACAATATATGTGGAGTTAGTTGTTGATGTCATATTTGGGGTTGCCCCTCATGTACTCGTCCTCTTGCAGGGCTCGGTGGTGGAGATCACAGAGGTTCAGGATTGGAAGGTGAAGGTGTTGTCTAAGGGGAGACCAGTGGTTTTACCAGGGTCAGTGGTGCCAACTTACCCTTTTTTTCTAAATTTTTGTTTTCAAAATGCTTACAAAGATGGAGAGATGGACTAATGGAGTGTGGAGAAAGTTCTTGTGGAAAGGAGTAGAGGAAAGGGGTTGTGGGTTTGTTTAGATAAGTGGGAAGAGGATTTCAACCTAAAAGGAGGGGTGGGGGCTGGGATCATGAGATTAAGGTGGTTCAATGATACATTACTGAGCAAGTGGATTCTGAAGGTGTTGGCTGGGGGGATCAGATGTGCAGCAACTGGCATGTTTCTAGAGTCGTGTTATGTTCGGTTTTGTAAGTTGGGAGAGATTGGGGAGGAAACCCATGATGTTGTGGATGACACTTTTCTTGAGAGAAGACTTAGAGCAAGGTCCAAGATATCGATATTGTAGATATATATATATATTTATTCATTTATGTTTCAAAACTATTTTCTCTGTTTTCTTTATTTATGTCTATCTTATGTAACTTACCCATAGGTCTCTTCTCTATATAAGAGAGTCCTAGGGATCCATGGAAATACAATTCTCATCATTTTTCCAACATGGTATCAGAGCGGCGGTCCTAGACTGGAGCCCTAGTAACCCACCTTCTAAAACCCTAGACTGGTCGCTTCCCCCATCTCTCTCTCTCTCACTCACTCGCTCGCTCTCGACTACCACCACCGTCGTTGGCTGCCTGCCACACCCACCTGCAGACCCACTGTCGCCTCCAGCAGCCGTTGTCACCGATGTTGCTGCTTCCAGCGGCTATCGCGTTGCTGCCAGCTACAACTGGCATTTCTGGTGGCACATGTCGCTCCCTAGGGTTTCAAAGAGTTGATCTGGTGATCACTCACATTCTGTTTTTAAAGTTTTTTAGGTGATTTCAAACTTGAATATCATATGTTTCTTGTTTAAGACACATTACGCGATGGCAGGAAGGGTTGTACTTACTCTCTGTATGCAATCACTTCTCTTTATGTATGTTTAGACAAACTTTTGTGGTCTACAAGCCCCAGTCTCTTGATCTGACAATATGTCAGAAAGTAAGGTTGAGATCCCCACCATTGGCGCTTCTCGAGGTCATGCGCCAATAGTCAAGATGGACGGGGCAAATTATGAACTCTAGGCCATGTTGTTCATGTGCGTAATGCAGTCTACAGATAAGAAGCATGTTCTTACCGATGAGGAGCCGACTGACAAGACTGGTAAATGCCTCGTGGGAGGTTGGCGATGTTTATGCTCGTGTATGGTTGTCTGCCACACTCACAGTTGAGATCTCCAATGATGTTTTGCATTTGCCCACTACTAAGGTGATGTCGGACATTCTCGCTGATATATATGCTCAAACGAGGAATGAGATCAAGATCCTTCAGTTACAGCATGTTATCTTCACGGTCAAGCAGAATGACCATCCTCTACACTATTTGTATAACTTTTCTCATGGGCATGTTCGAGAAGCTCCATAGCTTTATGCCACGTGCAACCACCCATGAGCAGTAAAAGTCTTACAAGAACGCAACCATGATTAGTGTTTCTTACAACACTTGATCCGAAGTATGATGCTGCTCGCTCACGGATACTTGTGGATGCTACCCTTCCTTTCATGGAGGAAGTATATCGCAGGCTCAACGGCATTATTATTCCTTCATCTGCTTCTAGTCAAACCTCCTCTGCGATGGCTGCCTCTTGCGGTAGAGGAGATTCTTCTCAGTTCTGTGGCTGTAGACCTCGTGGTAGAGGTTGTATTCGTCTGCCTCGTACTTACTATCATCACCCTAGCATACAGAGGATACATGCTACTCCAAGCATGGTTTTCCAGCATCGCCTCTTGTAGCAGAACGAGTTGACTCTCTTGCAGCTTCCTCTTCGGATCAAAGGTTTGATGACCTTGTAGCCCGATTGAGGGACATTATACCTCCTGCTAGTCCCATTGCTTCCTCGCCTGCTTCAGGAGGCCATTCAGGTGTTGTTTCTTCTACCTCTTCCAGTACGTCTACCATTGCCAGTACCTTAGGTAGCATCTATGTTCTCACTACTTGTTATGGATCTAATATTACAGAATGGATTATGGACTCTGGAGCGACACGTCACTTGTGTGAAGATAGAGATCAGCTTGCAGCTTACAGACAGGTTCCTCCAGGGAGAACTGTTGTCATAGTTGATGGGACTCATTCCGCGATCACAGGAGAGGGGGAGATCAGTTTGGGACCTCCGATGCATCTACAAAATGTGTTGCATGTACTTGACTTTTTTTACGAATTTATTATCTTTTAGTCAGATTATGAAGGATTTGCATTGTCGAGTTATTTTTGACCCATCATCTCTTGTATTTCAGGACATTCTTATGGGCAGAGTGATTGGCTATGGCCGTGAGCTGGGAGGTCTCTATCGATTGATCAGAACTCCATGTGCAGGCCTATCCTCTCATTCTACAGGACTAGTTTCTCCGTTCATGTGGCATATGCGGTTTGGCCACCTTCCTCTTCAGAAGATGTGTCAAGGTCTCCCTCAGATCTCACCTCGTTCATCCTTCCAATGCGAGACATGTCAGTTGGGGAAGCACCATCGGACTGTCTTCCCTAGTCGTCAGAGTCGGAGCAGTAGTTCCCTTTTTGAGTTATTTCATGTTGACATTTGGGGTCCAAGTCGTGTTTTCGATCACTAGGGACACATGTTTTATCTATTTGTTGTTGATGATTTTTTTCGTTTGTCATGAGTCTTTTTTACTACCAACACCCAAGATAGATTTGAATGGAGGCAAAGAAACCATGTAGCCGACCCTACTTAATTGTGGGAAAAGGCTTTGTTGTTGTTGTCATGGGTCTTTTTATTGAAGAATAAATTCAAGGCTGGGAATGTGATTTCAACTTTTATTAATGAAGTGCAGAATATTTTTTCTCCTTTTGTCAAATTCGTGAGAACTGATGATGCATTGGAAGTCTGTACTCGTACACTCTGCCAATTCTTTTCATCTCATGGTATTGTTCATCAAACACCATGTGCTTATACCTCTCAACAGAACGGTGTTGCGGAAAGAAAACATCACCATTTACTTGATGGTACTCGAACCCTTATTCAGAGTCGGGACACACATTTGTTCTGGGGTGATGCGGTTCTTACGACTTGTTATCTTGTGAATCGCGTGCCCTCGTTTGTTCTGGGTGTGAAATTCCTTTCTTCCTAGCATTTCCAGAGGAGTTATTCTCACTCACTCCTCGTATTTTTGGCTGTGTTGCCTTTGTCCATCAGTTGTCTCTAGGTCCTGACAAGCTTTCTGCTAAAGTTGTCAAATGTGTTTGTGTTGGGTACTCCAGGACGCAAAAGAGATATAGATATTATGATCCATTGCACAGGAAATATTATGTTAGTTATGATGTCATATTTTTTGAATCGGTAGTGTATTTTTTCTACATATTATAGGTTGACTTCATCAGATTCAAATGATGAGGTCTACATGCCACTTACTCCTACGAGCCCATCACCACCATCTGCGCATGTGGTTCCCACTTCATCCCATCTTCACTTCTTACTCCACCTTCATCACCTCTCCCGGTACCGGCTCCTCCCATAGTCCTAGCTTCACCCTTGCCACGATACTATACACGTTGGCCTGCTTCTACTCTTGGTCATCGTCTGTCATCCAACATGCCTCAGGTTTGTTTTGGATACAATGTTTCTAACAATGGGTTTGAAGATGTGTCTGAGCAAGAACCTTTGCAGGAGTCTGGCTTACAGATTGAGGAGATTCCCCATGACCTGGATGTAGCTATTGCACTTCGGAAACAGATCGTACATGTGCCTCATATCCCTCGCTTTTCAGGTTTTCTTTTATCGCTTGTTTGGGAATTCAGGAGATTCGTTGTTGGTCTATCTACTGCGGAGATCCTACGTAATTACCATGAGGCCTTGAGAGATTGTCGGTGGCGTCTGGCCATGAAAGAAGAAATGGTTGCACTACAATCATGCGGTACCTGGAGTTTGGTCTCGCTACCATTGAGGCATCTATTGTCAGTTGCAAATGGGTGTTTACAGCGAAACACTGTGTAGATGAGAGTTTTGATCGTTACAAGGCCAGATTGGTTGCACAAAGATTTACTCGGACTTATGGAGTGGATTATCAGGACACTTTTCCTCCCTTTGCTCATCACTCCACTCTACGAGTTCTTCTTTCAGTTGTTGTAGTACGTGATTGACCTTTATTTCTGCTTGATGTTAAAAATGCATTCATGTATCATGATATCTAGGAACAAGTCTGCATGCAACAGCCTCCGGTGTTTGCTGCTAAGGGGAGTATCATCTGGTTTGTAGACTTCACAAGGCAATATATGACCTTAAGCAGAGTCCAAGAGCATTGTTTCAAAAGCTCTCGAATCTGATTGAGAAGCAGGGATGCAAGGGATCAAATGCAGATCATTTACTGTTTGTACAGAGAACCTCTAGAGGTACAGTTGTTATCATGGTCTATGTTAATGACATGCTTCTTACAGGAATTGATGTGCAAGAGATCAAAAGGGCAAAGGAATTTCTGGACTTAGAATTTATCACCAAGGATCTTGGCACCCTACAGTATTTCTTGGGGTTAGAGTTTGCCAGAAACCAGCAGGGTATTGTGATGACCTAAAGAAATTATGTTACAGATATGCTAGTTGAGACATGCATGAATGGGGGTGTCAACATGCTACTACTCCTATGGATCCCAACACGAGGATATACGATGATGATACATAGGTAGTAGACAGGAGAAGATACATAGAACTGGTGGGAAAACTTCTATACGTTACTATCATTATTAGGCCAAACATCTCCTTTGTTGTTAGTCGAGTTAGTCAGTTTATGGAGCAGCCCCGACAGATACACATGGATGTAATGTATATGATCTTGAGGTACCTAAGTCATCTCCTGGTGTAGGATTGCTATTTAGGAAAGGAGCATCTATTACTATCACAGCCTATACAGGTGCAGACTATGCAAGATGTCCTAAGGACATGAAGTCTACCTCAGGCTTCGTTATTTCTTAGTAGCTCTCTAGTATCCTGGAAGAGTAAGTAGCAAACTGTGGTTGCCATGTCAAGTGCTGAATCAGAATATAGGGCCATGACACAAGGGAGCACAGAAATGATGTCGGTTCGAGAGGTGCTAGTGGACTTATATATAGATATACCTCTTCCTATGCAGTTAAAATGTGATAACCAGACTGCTCTATGATTGCAAACAATCATGCCTTTCATGTGAGAACTATACATATCGACGTAGATCACCACTATACACGGGACATGATCCAGAAATGCTTTATCTCTACTTCCCGTGCCAGTTCAGGAGATCAAATTGCAGAATTTTCACCAAGGCTTTGCTCAGAGGACCTTTTCAGAAGTATTCATCCAAGTTATGCATGATTGACATCTATGCTCCATCTTGAGGGGTGGTGTCTGTGTGTGTATATGTTTCTGTAATGTTTTCTCTATTTAATTTATTTATGTCTATTTAATATGCCCATAGGTCTCTTCTTTATATAAGAGAGCCCTAGGGTTCTATGGAAATACAATTATCATCATTTTTCGCTTGAAAAAGGATATTTCAGGATATATCGGCGATATTGGTGGACTCAAAGAATTTGTTTCAAGTTGAGATCATCCTAGTTCTTAAAATAATAAATAATATACAATTAGAGATGGTAAAGACTTTTGGTTGCGGTTGGACTATTGGAGTGGGAAGGGGTGTTGGTCGAGGTTGTCCCTAGCTTTGCACAATTGTCGAAGACAAACAAGTGGTGTTGGCTAGATAGTGGGAGGATGTGTGGCCACCTTAGGAGGTGACATGATCTATATACCACTCGATATTGGCTGATATTGAGTAAAATGATATCCTCAGTATCCCTAACTTGTCGATACGTGTATATTATTGATATATCGACAATATATCGAGATATTTCAATACATGGTCACGTAGGTTTGAGCATTTCCTTTAGTTATTGAGAATTATACATTCCTGGCATTGCCCCAAGTTGCATCTTTTGGTTGCTAGTATAAAATGTTGGCTACCAAATACTGTAAACATAAAATATCTGCATGGATCAGTCACCATATATTTTGGCATTGCACCCATCTTCGCAACAGACCTTGTTTCATATCAGGTTATGCATTTTCACATAATTTCTGATATTATTTGAAAACTGAGCAACTAAAGGGCAATCAGCACACAATTATCACCTGTCAATGTAAGTCCGTATCTTGTGAATTGCTTGCCAATAAGTAGCGATGTGAATTGCTAATAATTCGTAGTCTATGAATTTAATACATTTAGAATGTATTGACTTCCATATGCATTTGTAATTTTTGGATTGTAGTCAATAGCAATCGTTGTAACTGTAAGAAATTCCTGTCATAAATTGCAGAAAAGCAGGATGGGATCCTAAGAAAGGAGAGAGTGACTTGGATGCAATGTTGAGGGGGAGAACTCTTGTGTGCCCTTGCAGCATTTGGACATGAAGAAACACAAAAGGAAGCTATTAGGCGCTTTAATGCATTCTTGGAAGATAGAAATTCACCTCTCCTCCCTCCAGACGTCAGAAAAGTTAGTGAACAAACAAAAATCATAGAACCGTATTTAAACTACATGTATTTATACATTTCTCTTACAAAATGCTGCAGGCGGCATATATTGCTGTAATACGGGCGGCCAGCACCTCTAACAGTCCGGTTATGAGTCATTACTAAGAGTATATAGAGAGACTGATTTGAGCCAGGAGAAGGGCGTGTTTTAAGTATGTTCCATTTTATCGTGTTGATCGCATGCTTATCCTCTTTCAACCGTTTGTTTATCTGAAAGGTCCTTTGTGATCATTAGGTTCTTTGGCTTCTAGTCTCGACTCTAACATGTGTCCTTGAAGCTCTGAACTTCTTCCTGTCACCTGAGGTACATTAAGTTACTAAAATGGAATATCATTGTTTTTTTTCTCAATTTAGACTGCATATGAACCGATGTTCACCAGGTGCGGAGTCAAGATGCTGTTTATGGGCTTATGGGAATCAGCAAGGAGGGGCGGGAAACTGCGTGGGTGTGGCTGAAGGTATGCTCATTTATTCTAGCCCCCAATACCATCTTATTTTGCTGTAGAATATCTAATTCTTGAAATTAGTGAAATGATGTTCAAATCTTAGTTGTCTTGATCTATATGTATTTTTTATATTGGTTTTGTGACGTTGCCCCTTCTTCCTTACCTAGATTAATCCATGCTTTGGAGGCTAAGTGTTCTCGTTATTTGGGAGAAGGGTAACTGTGGAATTTAGTTTCAGATTATATTTCTTTTTTTTTTGATAATGTAAACTTCCTCATGTGAGCTCTTTGCTAAGGACCTAAATTCAAATTTTACTATTTTCAAAAGAAAGGAAACAAACCCAGGAACCGAGGAACTGAAAATTTTCAAGTATTATCTTGTCTGAAATCTGTAAAAAATGAATTCCAAAATTTACTGATGGCATGCAAATGGAAACCATCAGTCTTTTCTTCGGTATAGTTGGATATCTTAGTCAGCTTGCCCTTTATAGGATAACTGGGACCACAATTTCGAAGACATGGGGTGCAGGGTTTCTGATCGGACGCTTTGTCGGTGCCATTGTCTCACCGGTCAGTTCACTCCCTACCTCACCTTCTTCCGGTGCTACTTTTCACTGGCCAGTTTCTAACTGACTGTCCATGGTGCCTCTTGCAGTTTTCCTCAGATGAAAAGGCTCTAGAAATTGAGGAGTTCTTCTCCACGCGTACAAAGCCATCAATGGTGAGGACGGCTGAAGCAAAGCCTTGAGAGGGTAAAAATTATGCGAACTGGGTCAACGGTATCAAGAACGAGACACACTTGCAGCCGTAGTTAACGAGTTGGTCATTAGGAATCACTAGAGTGTTGTGTTTTCCTTTTCATGCTTGGTTTAAACTGCTTGTTGGAAACGATATAGATAATAAAGTGTTTGAAAGCCGCAGTTCATCGTATTTATTGGCAGCCACTCTTCATATAAGCATACTTGGATTCTATTGATAATATTTTCCATTTGGCGCAGTCATCTATATCTGGTTGATTGCATAACAATATACCTAGGTAAAAATGCCTGTTTCTTCGTGTATTTTAAAAAAACTGTAAAACAGCTATTCTAGCATGATAAATGAGAGGTATGATCTTGGTAAGATAATGCAGTGTGAAGTTAATCATAAGCTATTGTGTCAATGCTGAAGATTTGTGTACGTGCCGTATAACGACGAAGTAGATCCGAGCGGTCATTGAATCCAATTTATGAACCATGTGTTGTGCTTGGAGAGGTGAAGGTGTTCTGGAAGTGAAAGGGTTTGGATGTTGGAGGGATACTAGTGCAGTGGAGTACCTGATATTAACTTTTGAAATAAGGAAATGGAACTAGATATGAATTTTGGCTTCATCTCTTTCTGAGAGAATATGCATGTATATGGACCCTGGAAATATCCTATCATATATCTTCTAGTAAATCTTGTAGCTACACATGCCCTCGAATGCTAAACAAGAAAACATTTGGGAAGTAGTATCATTTGTAGTAAAGTGCTTTATCCAGGTGAAGCCCATCAAAGGGGCTGATCCGAGTATTTGCGCATTTGGGAAAACATATAAATATCGAATAATTGTTTAGATCTTTATTTTAAGGGTACCTATTTGGTAGTGCATGTTCAATCAAGGTTCAGTGGTCATATTGGATTCCTTGTGATCAGTCTCCAACCTACCCTCCCGACATGGATCATCCCTTCTAAGGTGGTTCTCAAGTGGCAGAGCATCTTTTAGGTGTGCATGGACCCAAAGAATGCCCCTCCATCCTTGAGTACTCCATCGACTTGCACCTCAAATTCCTCCCTTGACGTTTGATACCAACCCGACCTTCAAGCTTTCAACCTTTGCGCTTGGTACGATTGATTGTTCACCATCTTTGTGTTGGGGTATGAACCAGATTTGCAATCAATCACCATCATGGAAGCATATAGGTAATAAGACAATACGATATAATGATGGTTGTCACCTCTGATGATCATCGGAGAAGAAAACTCATTATGAAGGACAAGTCCAATCTATTTGCGTTCTCTTGCTTTTCTCATCTTCTTTTGTTCCTCACACCTTTTCTCATCTCTATTGTGGTGTTTTGTGGTGTGGAGTTAATGCCTCTGATTCGATCTGTACATATCCCAATTGTAAGATCCATAGTCCTATTCCTAAAAAGTTTTCATAAAATATAAATCAATTCTTATTACGATTGGGACTCCATTTTTCTTAGGATTATTAATATTAATGCGAGTTATAATCTTGACAATCTCCACCTTAAGTTGAAATCTACCATGATCTCCATGTTGTCTTAATTATGCACTGATCTATCATCATCATTTGCAAGACTCCTCGGCAAGAACTCACTACGTCTATATGTTTCGCTTGTCCATGGGTGCCCTCAATGTGACTGCAACTCTATGTAGTGCAATTTGGCATAGTAGCATTTTACTTCTCTTATGATTAGAGATTATGTCATCATCCTTTGGGAAAGCAAATTGCGCATTCTTCTCCTTCTTACATGCTTTTACAACAGAGATGTCAATAACATGGTTCCCTCTTTTTTTTGTTGCTTGTCTTTGGAAATGATGGAGCTCCTTCACCTGTCGTGGTTGCTCGATGGAGGAGAGTTCTATTCCCACTCTTCAATACGTAGATGACATGATTCATTTGCGGAAGGTGGTCCTGAGAGTTACAGAGGTCTGGTCTGTATGTAGTCCTCGACATTTTTGGTTCGCTATATGGGTTGAGGCTCAATAAGGATACGATGGAGTTCGTTCCCTTAGAGTTGGAGGAAGCTGAGATTGAGATTTATACTGGCTGGTTGCATTCACCATGCAAGTATATGGCATTGCTCTACCTTGGTGTGTCTCTAGTGGTTGGAAGGATGTGCTTGGCGGATTGGTTATGGTTGTTGAGAAGATAGACCAAAATCTAGTAGAATGGAGGTATGTCCGCTTGTTTAGAGGTGGCAGTCCGATGCTTTTGCATTCGATTCTATGCACAATCCCTATTTTTTCATGTCATCAAGGATCATGCATGTTCTGTGAGAAGGCTTGAGGGCTTCATGTGGTGTTTCTTCTGGGCATCTTTAAGGCGGTCAAGCGAGATGCCCGTGGTGGACTAGAAGGTGATATCTCACTCAAAGGAGGATGGTGGCCTTAGTTTGTGTATCCTGGAGGAGATGCATAAAGCCTTACTCAGCAACTGGATCATTCGTATTTGAGATGATTGTGACAGTTTGGTTTACAAGATCAAGAGGATTTATGGTTCTAGATCTTCCTTACCTGATCCTGGGGACCCAAGGCATGTTCCTTCGTACTTTTGGAGGGGAGTTTGTGGTGTAGTGCAGGAGATTCGTCCTTTTCAGAGGCATGTTGTTGAGGACAGCATTGGTTTCAGGTTTTAGGCTGACAATTGGAATTAGAGCAAGGTGTTGGGCGTGAGATTCCCCTACATGATGGTGATGGCTGCAGACCGGAGTGTCCAATGGCAGATGTATGGGATGGACAATCCTTCTTCCCTCAATATAGATATGAGCTTTCATATCATCATTTGGATGAACGTATGGTGATGCGTGCAGAGCAGATAATGTAACAGGTCCCACGAAGGGGCGGGACCGCTAAAGCTGATGTAATGGAGCTTTCTCTATCTGTAAGGCCTATAGGTCATTGAAAGGCCTAATGATTTTTGACCAGGGAAGGTGTGTGGCAGACTGCGGAAGGATCTGGAAATGGAAGGTACCTACACAAGTGAAGATCTTTATGTGGTTGTTTGGTAGGGGAAGATTGTTGATTGGAAACAGGTTTGCACAATTTGTTCAGGCAGTTGATCCCACATGCTCTAGGTTCCATGAGGAGGTGGAGGATGTGGATCACCTATGTTTGAAGTGTGGGAGCTCAATGGAGGTGTGTGACATGTTTGGGAACCAGGCAGTGCACTTTGATGGTGTCTCAGGTTTCTAGGGGAGCATTATGACGAAGTGGTTTGGCATGGAGAAGGAGAGATCGAGTATGTGACTATGATTTGGGGTGATCTAGCTAGCTAAAAATAGAGTGGTGTTTCATCAGGATAGATTTTATGTCGAGAATGTTGTGGCACATGCTTGAGCTTTGGTTGAGAGTTGTGTAACTTTTGGCTTTCTTTATTCTTTCTTGGTACAATTATAATTATTTTTGGTGATTAATGGTGATGCTTTTGGTACCCCTATAGGGTGGAGGTCCTTTTTCTTAAAAAAACATCAATTATAAATTATGAACTTTGAATTAAATCTATTTTTGTTACAATATGTATTTAATCATGAGCAAACGTTTAGCATATGTCTTAATATATTATTCCCATCCGTGCCTTCCGGAATTTATTTTCTTAAATGGTTGTCTAAATTATTTAAGGGGTGAACTGCAATATTTCTCGAGATTAAAAATATCCTAGATAGCGCATGACCATTTCTATAGTTGACGAATGATTGAGGATTTATTGAAGTTGTTTGGTATTTATTAGAATTCAACAATGGGTAAGTTGCACTTTCATTTTTAATAAAGTAATCATAATTCCAAAATTCTAAAATATAAATTTATCTCCATCCCAAACTTCAGTTTGAGAATTATTGCATTTCTAACCTAAAAATATAAACACATCAAAACTTACAAAAATCACCAAAAATTCATATTGATTCGGAAATTACAAAAAATAGTGGTCTAAGATCTCATTACATAAAATTTCTACGAGAAATAAAATTAGAATTTTTAGGACCCTTGTGACACAAAATCCCTATTTTGTAAAGTGAGCCATGTTTTCCCTATAAAAACTTACAAAAAATTTGATTTTGGGGTTTTATTTTAGTTATCTTCCTATATTCTGACAATACCCTAAAACATTGCAAAAGATGAAAACCTAAAAATACTTCATTCATATTTTTGGTATTTGTTTATCACCATCAAAAATAATTGAAACCCCTCTCTCATTCACATTTTATATATCAAATATATTTCATTTTCTAATGTTTTTATCTTTAGAAAATCAATTTAAAATGTCCATATTAAAATTTAAAAAACTAAAAATTCTATATATATTACCTATCTTCCTCTGCATATTATAGGTATGTTAAAACAAGAAAATAATTCGAAAAGAATTATCCAAGAAAATGCATATGCATTGCATTCAGCACACTTAAGTGCATACACAAATGATCAAATACGTTAAATTTAAATTCAAGTAAAGTCTAATGTTCTTCAAGGCCTCCTTTTGTTCGACATTGGACCACAACCAAGTAAAAAAGAATACACATACACACACTCACTTCGAGAAGAACCTCAGAAAGCATACAAGGAGCTTTTTTTTGCCTCAAGCTTCTTAGTGAGAACAAAAATGGGATTACCTCTGATCCGAGTTGACAAAGCTAACTTCATGACATTGAGATATCTATCATTAAGGAGCCAAAAGTCCAGGAATCTAAAGGGTCCAACCCGATGCACAGGTTTGACAATGTCCATAGAGAGGAGTGGATGGTCGACGCAAACAATTGGAGAACAGCACACTTCGGAGAGTGGGAAGAGGTACAACCACCTTGAGTTATACAAAGCTCTGTCGAGCCTAGCTACAATTCTTTTATGTTCCATGGAGGAGTTGGTCTGGGAGAGAGTTCCCCTCAAGATTCCAACTCAATAAGTCTCAAGGAGTTTATGCGATTATTGAAATCCTCAATTGAACTAGCAACAAGAACCTCTCCTCAAAACCTTTCAACAGAAAATCTAGCCTCATTAAAATCCCTAAGAACAAGCTAACGCGATTGCTTCAAATGATCGAAGAGTTCAAGATCCGCCCAAAGGAATTTTTTCCTCGAGGCGAAGATCATGCCATATAGGACCCCTCCGGCACTATGGAGCAGGACATAGTAAATTCTTGAGACAAGACCTTCAAAGGGACACTCCCGTGAAGCTTCTTTCCTAAGTAACCACGCCCGCTCGAGGGAGGTATTGCGTGTTTAGGAGCAGTCCTGCAAAGGGCAGCCAAAAAGGAGATGTTCTTGATCAAATTTTACTATCAAGAAGGCAAATAAGTTCCAAAACACATTGAGAGTGCACGAAGCAAGGCCCGTAGCTTCTCAAGTATTTAAACCGCTAATGATGCAAACAACAATCGTCATAGACGATCGCAGGAGTACAGGAATTTAACCTGAGAGATGCATTAACTAGTTTCTTTTTAACATGAATGACGAGATTCCAAGCAGGGTTATCCACCGCCATCTCTGCAAGAGGGGTTGAGGCAGTTCTTTGAGCCATATTTCTCTTACGGGGAGGAGCGTAAAAGGAATGAGCCTGAGAGAACCTAGCTTTTTCAGCTTTATATAATCGAGCCTAAATCCTTATTAGGTTTGTTTCATTATTTTCTAATCGAATCCAAATCAAACTTTAATTTAATCGAATCTAACCTAAGCGACTTCATGATCTTCATAATGTTCGGAAGAGAGGGAGTGATATCAAATGGAATAATAATACATATAGGAAACAGAGAATGTGGTTGAGTTGCAGGAAATTGCATGTTCAACATCTCCATCAACCATTAATCTGTCTCAGGATGAGTGTGTACTTGTGCATGTGACAGAAACATGTGCCATAGAACTCCACAACCACGAACATAGCAATCATGCAGCACAGAAAGCAGACTGAAGCTACATAGCTCACTACCAATAGGAAAGTACACCAGGTCTGCTATTGCACTCCGGCTTCATCCTCAGCTTTCTCCAGAAGAGCCTTGAGGGTGCTGCATAAGTGCCTCTCTTTTTTTGAATAATTGCAAAGAAACTTTTTCTCTAAATCCAAACAGTATTATGATGGAATTTGTATGCAAAAGATAGGAGACGAGAAGCGGAGCATGATGAATTTGAACAGTGCGTTCGATATACGTAAACACGAGTAGAGCGATGAAAATAAGTGAGAGCCAAGGAAGGGCAACAGCACAGTTTTATCAGGGGGAGCTCCAAAAACTTGCAAAATAAAATAGGTTCTGAAAAGGGCAAGTATAAGAAAATTATTAGAGTTGTCTAAATACAAAGAAATTCAGGGAGCATCCTGTTCTTAGCAAAACCTACCTAACATCGTAGAATTACCTAGGACACGTTTATATCATCAAAAGAAAATTGCAAAAAAATAATAATCACCACTTTCCCTCAACTTCCAACTGATACTAAAACTTTTAGGAATCTCAAGTCTTCTTCACAAGACAGACAGGTACAACCATGGTTCGATGAGACACCGCAACAAACCAGAGTCAGCTATGTCTTTCAGGTCTCCCACAAAGTCCACTAACTACTTAATACGATCAAAATTGCTTTTTCAATTGTTGCGCAAAAAAAAATCCATGTACAAGAACACAGCATTCTTGGTATAAACGATTTGGCAACCAAACTTCTTCAGGAAGAGGATCAAGATGTTTGTGTTTATGTACAGAAAATGGCATCAACCTCTGAAACACCCTCCGGAGGTTAGCACAATCGCACAATGTTGACATTGAGTTCAGCCAGAAACATTAGTGGGCAGATCCAGCAAAGACATAACTTCCATGCGCCGCCAAAAAGAGGAAACCTTTCTGTTTTTTTACTAATTAATTTACCAAAAAAAGAGGAACAAACGTAATACAAACTGTGGAAGTGGTCTGCGACTAATAAATGGAGACCACTTTGCATTTACAGAGGGGGAACGGGGGGCTGAAGCCTCTGGCTGCACAAATTCACAAACGGGGCAGCAGGTTTCAAGCAAATAAACATGTAAAAAGTGCTCCCTCTCTTTTTTTCTCTTATGTACTCTATTTTTCCTCTTACCTAGAACTCAAAAAATGCGAGTTATGCCTATGATGACGGTACCTTGCTATTGGGTCATGAGTGCCAAAACATTTCTGGATCTTTGCTATACAATGAGCGATCTTGAATTTCTAAATTAGCAACATGCCAATCAACCAGCCGAGCCTGAATGCATTTGCACAGAACCAGACCACATGGAAACATCCACCACCCACTCTCATCCCTGCCAACAAGCAAAAGAAGACATGGTCAAATTGACTTCATTATCATCTTTCACAGGCATAGACACACTCATTATCATCATTATCGACGAAGCAGGGATGAATGACGAGATACGTACGTGCTGAAGCTCCAGGGCTGCAAGCTGGGTGTCTTTTTATTAGTGGCTGTTTTATAATGTACAAACCCACATACGAATGCCACCACCTGAGAATCATTTGGTCAGACAAGTGTTTTGCAATTGAAAAATCAGAAATTGTGCATGAAAGATATCATGATAGTATCGGCAGAATAATATGTTGCCTTACTATCCATGATAGTATCGGCAGATATTAATCATTGAGGTTCAGGTAACGGAGACATTAGAAGATAAGCATGTTTCATACCTAAATCGGCCTTAGCGCATACAGACACACACGTAAATTCTCCAATCTAACATCCATGTGTTAGACGTTTTAGGGATTTAACAATATACTAGACATTTGTTAAGATTTCCAAGGATATGATAACATACAAGACAACTTTACATATCACGTTCATAGTTCATACTCAGATCCAGACTTAAAAGGCCCAAACTTCATACATATCTAGTCGTCTGCAACCTATAATTTATAAAATAAAAAATGATTAAAGGAATAACTTTTCCAGGCATGGCTCTTTTTAAACTTCTGGCATAATTCAGATGAAGCTAAAAGTATTTTGACAATATCAAAATTACTAATAACCGGTCCCATAGTAAATCCATCATGGTAAGGCGTTGTCTTTCTATTGTCAATACATAGATTGCATGGTTTTAAACATTTTAACATGGATTACCATACAATAACGAAGTTATAGATAGAGCAGAGGTACCCCTCGAAACTAGGGCTGCCTATTGAGTCACGGCTCGATGAGCCAAGCTCAGGCTCGGCTCGATAAGGGCTCGTGAGCTTGGCTCATTAGGCTATTGAGCCGAGCCCGAGCTAAATTTTTGGGCTCGATAGCTTAACGAGTCGAGCCCTGCTCGGCTCGATAACTCAATAAGGGGATCGATAAGGAATATATTTATATATATTCTATTTGTGAAATTGTAATGATGTTTATTTTTATATGTATTAGTTTTGCAACATTATGAATGGATGTGTTTATGTGGTTCATGTAATGGCGATGTTGAGCAGACTATGTTGTAGTCTTGTAGACTTAGACTATCTACACTTTATCTATGTTAATCTAGGTCATACAACAACAACAAAGCCTTTTCCCACAATTAAGTAGGGTCGGCTACATGGATTCTTCGCCTCCATTCAGATCTATCTTGGGCCAATCCCGAGCTTATATCCACAAAACTAAGATCCCTTCGTATGGTCTCTTTCCAACACTTTATCTATGTTAATCTAGGTTATAATTAGATAATTATTATTTTTTTCTTTTTATTAGCAAATAAAATGTTACAATATATATTATAATTTAACTTTTGTATACAACTCGAATAATGGCCTACTGGTAAGGAAGCCAGACTTCAAAGAGGAGGTTGCGAGTTCGAATGAGTGGTGCCGCTCAAAGAATTATAGCAGGACAAACGATGGAGGAATTTCATGTGTTTTTTGTGATAAGAAGACACCTTTTAAACTTAAAGGAAATACCATAAAGTTGTGGTGTACTCTGCAATGCTTTTCGGTAGCAAGTGTTGGGAAATCAAGTATAGATGTGCACAAGAATGTATATAACAGAGATAAAAATGATCTAGAGGATGTAGTCATACCAAGAAGGTTCAATTTTGCACGAGAATAGCACACAAAATGTTGGTGTGATGCCTATAGAAGATAAAACGAGAGAAACTCGCTTAAGGTGGGTCATGTCTATAGAAAGTTGACTGATAATAGGGTTGAGCAATGGGCTAGGATGGCCTGACCCGACACTTGTAGCCCGATTTGGACCTGAACCCGTAATCTAATGAGCAGGCATTGGGCCTTAAATCAAGCCAAAATCGCTTTTCGGACCGAGTTCGAGTATGAGAGAACTCAAACCTGAAAGATCGGTCATCGAGACAGGCTCGTTAAACCGGTCCGATTTTAGGCCTGAACCAGACCTGATTAGGTCTACAAAGGATTCCCACTTCCAGATCCCTGAGCTTATAAACAAGCATGTAGAGGAAGTTTCTGAAGTTGTATGGTTTACTCTCTTAACTGGACAGCACATTCACTTGGCATGATCATTCGAAGTAGGAGGACGACCCTTTCTCGGAGAAAAGGTCTTAGAATGTGCTTCAGGACTCAAGTTTTTTGGCCCAATGATTGCAACATTAGAGCAAAAGCAGATCTAGAGTTGAAAGATCCCCCAATGAATCAATATTTTTTGTGATTGTTAGGAATGTGAATCTTAATGGGAGCGAAGATAGAGTTCTTCTTGGGAGCATAGGGTTCATACCAGCTCAATTTTTAGGGTGAATGTTAATCGATATTTCTTTTCCCGCTTAATGTCTAAAGACATCAAGACAGATGCCAATCTAAACGAATTGGCTATTGTGAATGCTCTTGCATTAAGGGAGTTGACTGGGTCGTCCATGTTGTCTTGATGCCAAAAAAGATCCAGGTGGCAACCATCCTTGGGGCGATTTGGCTTGCATTGAATTCTATGATTTTTTTGAGTGAGAGGTTTTAATTATGTGAAGAATGTATTATAACATGTCAGGGTCATTGGAATTCATGATTATTGTGATATTACAACAACAAAGCCTTTTCCCACAATTAAGTATGGTCGGTTACACAGATTCTATGCCTCCATTCAGATCTATCTCGGGCCAATCTCGGGCTTATATCCAAAAAACTAAGATCCCTTCGTATAGTCTCATTCCGACACTTCTTGGGTCATCCTTGCTCTCTCTTAGCCGGCTCAACATCCCAAAAACTCGCATCTCCTAACTGGTGCATGAGCTGACCTTCTTTGCAAATGATTTAAGTGGTTTTCTCGCATCTTATCCTTGATCGGAACTATACTAACTTTATTTCGGATTGCATCATTCCGAATCCGATCTTTATGTGTGTGTCCACACATCCACCTTAGCATTTCCATTTCTGCTACTGTCAATCCCTGCACATGTCTACACTAACTTCGATTTTTAAAGGAATTTCCTTATCACAGAGAACAACAAGCTCCTCTCCACTTTAGCCAGCATGTATTTATTCTGTTACCAACAAATCCATCAATTTCCCCATCATGTTGCAAAATAGATCTCAGGTATATAAAAGGATATCTCTTCCGAATGTTATCGTCACCAATCTACACATTGATTCCTTCATCATTGTTGCCATCAAAGGTGTGCTTCATATATAATCTTAGTCCCACTTATACGAAATCCTTTAGTCTCCAATACATGTCTCCAAACCTCAAGCTTCTCGTTTACTAGTCTCATCAATCAACACAATATCATCAGCAAATAACATATACCAAGCTATCTCATCCTGAATGTGACTTGTCAACTCGTCCATAATCAAAGTAAAAAGAAATGGACTTAAAGATGAACCTTGATGTAAACCAATGTTGATGTCAAATAGTCAGTCTTCCCAGATTGGATCCTTACACAATACAGAGCCCTATCATACATATCCTTTATGAGGTATGAGTCTCCTTTCAAAACTCTCCACAATATCTCATGTAGAATATAATCATAAGCCTTCTCCAAATCAATAAAAATCATATGGAGGTTCTTCCTTTTAACTCTATAAATCTCCATTGTTCTCCTTAGCAAATGGATGGCTTCAATAGGTGGACGACCTTTTGTGGTATTGATATAGAAAATTTGTGAAAATAATGTCAGGTGTTCATTTTTATGTCATGCCTTTTTCCCTTTAAAAATTGCCCAACTATATCAATGCGCATATCAGATGCTCCAAAGCAATCAGCCAAGCGAAATCTAGAAAATTACATAGAAATAGCATAACGACGATATACCTCATGTTAGTAATATTTTTATGTGAATATTTATCTATCCATTTTTATGAATGTTATTTTTAATAGATGTAGTATTCTTATTATGTTTTATGAATGTATTATAGTATTGAAAATGTCAAAACTATGCAAATATATAGGAACATATGTATAAAAACACCATATTTTCAAAATAATTAAAACATAAATCATTAGTCAGTGACCCCCAGACGGCCAAATATCGACCTCCGATTTCTGAAACCTTGCTAACATAAACGCCACAATGAATGTGAAGAGATTTCTGACATAAGTAATATAGAAAAACATTCATGGTCAACTAAAAAAATTACACAGTTTGCAAATAGGCAAATGTTTTATGGGAAGGATACCACATTATAAAGAATCACGCTACTCAAGTTTGAGAAAAGAGGGGCAATAGAATAATCATATTAAAAATACTTCAAATGGAATCAAACGAAAAAAAGTCTTACCACATTAATCAACGATGTAATGTTCCACAATGCATATACACGAGCAAGGCCGGCTGATCGTCTAGGTCCATGACTAAAAAGTGCATTAATTCCAGCGGGGAATGGTGATAGTATCCCCAAAGGAAGTACAATCAGTACTAAGAAAACGTCCACCAGAGAAAAAGAGTATAACTGGAGCAAGGTAAGCAAGACTAAGCTAAAATCTCCTAGAAGCATTATCGAGATGACAAGACCAACTAGATCCTGAAAACAAGAAAGAAAATGATAAAGGACTTTGTACTTAACCATAACGAGTCAAGAAATCATCTGATTCATTTACCTGCTGCCCAACCGGTTTACTGTTATGTACAATAAGTGAAAAGGGGTAAAATATATCCCTTCGATCCTCAAGCGTGTGTAGACTACAAGAATCAATAATTCCCCCGGGTATCTTCTTACAAGTTTCGGATGACTCGTTATAACCCAAATACCCAGGTGAATTGTCTCTTTGGAAGCTGTACGTGCTGCCAAAATGGATGCAAGCATACAAAAATTTAATAATTTTGCTGCATGAGCTAATGCAATTTTACACCAATTTATTTCCTGTTACTGATAGTAAAGTTAAGTATTACCGTGAAGGTTGCTCTGCCTTGGATGTTCTGGATGTGAGAACACCACCAACACCCATAGACTCAGATTCGCATTCCCTCCCACAAACTACGAGACCAAACTGGCAATAACCAAGTGCAGTGGCCTGAAACCAGGCTAGCTTGATTAAAACACCATGCCGTGCCAAAGCAGGATTTGCATGAGTTTCGAGCCAGTTGAGAACAGGTAAAAGCATCGATTTAAGACGGCCCCTCCGAACTAACCGCAAATGAGCATTCAAGCCAGCGACAAGCCGATACCATATAGTTGGTGGTACAGCCTGCAAGTAGGACACAAACAAAATTATAAAACAAATCCAAATGTTATAAAAAAGGTGAAAACGCTTAATATGTAACTTCCTGACTATCGAATTTCGCCAAAATTGTTGCGAATTTTCTGAATTTTACCAAAATTTTGGTTTTCCTATACCATCAGTTTCGAAACCTCGGATGCTTTCTATTCCAATATTTCTTCACATATTGGTGTATTTCGTCCAATTTTCCAAAATGAGGTGTTTCTTACTAAGCTTCACAATTTTAGCCTATTTCGTTGAAATTTCTCCTAATTCGGCTCCGTCTTTGATGAATTTGTAATAGATTTCTTTCATGTCATTCCTTTGATGAGTCATCTTTCTCTTAAAAGAAGCTTGCGACCCGTGGTTTGTGTATGGTCTCGTTATCACTAGATGACAGAATTATTTGCAATAATCTTAAGCTTACGTATGCCCTCAAAATATAAACGATCTTAGTGTATAAATCTTATTGAAACACGACTCAAATAACATAAACATCTTTGAACAAACGGCGTTGCCCACCATTTATGAGGGAGGACATGAACATAAACCCAACTACAACTGCATCAAGCTGATTAACAAGCTATGATTCAAGGTATCTCTGTGATAGTTCCAGGTGTGTATATACTATTATCGCATAAGCCTCCCCTCCCATCCCTAATCCAAACATTAAAAAGTTGAAGTTGGATATAATACAATCTTATATAAATAGTAGCATATTACACATTTTAAGACATATTCATATGTCAACATCTCATATATGATGTTGCATCAGTGTAAGTCGAACCTCCTAAAGGCACCTCCCTTTTAGCTAACAAGTGTATATCCTATCTTATTTAAGAATATTGGGAACCTCGATTTCTGGAAATGAAAAATCAATTTTTAAAGCCATTTCTACAATTTGGTGATATCAACGAATTCTCAGTGAAATTTTCTAAACTTTCTCTTTTGGGGCTTCAGTGAGATGAAACTAAAATCCAAGATTTGAGGTGATGATTGAAACAATAGTAGAAGTTTAGAAATAAACCTGACTCATGAGGCTGGTGAGAACATTGTCACTATGAAGAACAAAGGGAGCCATGTAACTCCCATCTCCACCAAAAATCAAACTGATGGGAAACCTTTGATGGAGTCGAGGAGGTAAATCAGGTCTCTTTTCATCTCCACCAAGGAAAAAATCTACATAAGCAAGCATCAAATCTGGAGTAGCAGCAACCTGTAAAAATGCATTAACATAAAAATAAAAATATGAGCATAAAATAAGAGAGAATTAAGAATAAAATGTTCGTGGCCTAATGCAAAAATTCCCAGGCGGAAAACTTATCTGAAAGAGGCTTTTAAAAAATAATATTTGAAACAGATTTTTGTGACTACTAAAATAAGATTTGGAGAATATAAAAGAATACATGAAAGTGAGCATCAAGAGCAGAGGGGGATCTGTTGAAAGCATATAGAGGAGAGCACTTGGGATGACTAGTGTGTGTGTGTCTGTTATAGAAGTATACTTTGGGCTTCCGGGGCACAAACAAGCACCATAGCAGTAACAGAACATCAAACTAGATGTGCCAATAAAAACAATCAATGCAAGGGATAAGACCATAAGGTAATAAACAAGGCATTAAAAAAACTATAACCTTGAGCCCTTCATATAATGCCCTAGATCGACATGAACGCAAGCAAGAATGGTCATATTCAGAACGAACAAACTCGCGTAGACGTTGGAGCTTTTTCCTCCTGCGCCATTGTTGCCATGACCATGCAAGGGGATATGTAAGAACAGAAAGAATGCTGTGGACTGCTCCTTCCCACCACTGATAGGATGCCAGTGTATTGATATCATCAACAAATCGATTAAATGCATCTTCATACCTGCCATGTAATATAGCCATCATAAAAAGCTCAAATGGAGTTCCGACATCAACTAGGGGTTAAATCATTGTGATTGCAGCATCTCATGAACCACATAAAAAAACAAATATGCAAAAGCTATAACAAAAGATAGTTACTTAAGTTCGAACCGCAAACTTTTGTTGGAACCAAATATAAAGCTGAGGGAACTGGACAGACCAAGAAACAACTTGGTAATGTAAGGGTGACTACATTTTCTTGCATAGTGATATAAACAAACTTATGGAAAATGACATAATGATTGTTTTTTTTACAGTAATACCACCTGGAACCTCTAATATTTACAGCAATGTTCCTTCGAAGTAACCCCTAGAAATTCTCCATTTCACAAAAATGCCTTCCATTTGAAGGTGATTATAAACCGTGTTAGCTTGAACTTATTCCAACAAATTCGCTTATTGATTTTTACTAGCCCGTGTATTCTACTCCTATCTATTCCTTCTCTCCTCTCACCACCACCAACTTCTTCAACCCGATTCACGGACTCTTAGTGTCTGTTTAGTTAGGGGGATGAGGTGGGTTGGGATAACCTCATGTGAATAGTAGTTGTTTGATGGTTATGAGGGTTGGAACAAGGAATGTAATGTGACATCACATTGATTTGTAATAGAATTCCAACCCAAGAATGGAGGGAGGAAAAACCGAGTTACCCTGGGGTATCTCGGTAACCAAACGGACCCTCAACCTCTGAGGAGTTTTCCCCAGCCAGCAAGCTCCTGACCTCCAACATTGGGCAAGGAAGCATCAAGCATGTGGTAGAATACAACCTTGGAAGGATGGAAAAGGGAGGTTTTGATGAGGCAAACGAAAGGAGAACTTGCAATTTGGGGGGAAATGGAGTCTAGAGCAACCACAGAAGAGGAGGAAAGGGACGGATATCTACAATTAGAGATCAGAAAGGAGGGTCTGGATGATAGGGATGTGGTGGTGGGAGTGATAGGAAAAGGAGGGGAAAGATACGCCAGGGGACGGATAACAAGAGGAAGCGCTAGGAAGGGAGCAACCGGAAAAAAGGGAAGGATGAAAGGGGTGGCAACCTAGGCAGAGATTAGGGGCTGCTGCCAGGTCGCACGATGAGGGGGCCCTTAAGAGCTTGCAGATATATGGGATCACGGCCATCAAGAGAGCTAGAGCTTAAAAGAGGTGGCAATCAAGGCCTTAAATGTCGGTTTCGGTCACCATTTCGGTACCGACCAAAACAGAATTTCGATGGAATTTCGGTGGAATTTCGACCAAAAGTTCGGTCATTTTTTATACTAGGACCCCCATATTTCGGTCATTTCGGTCGAACTTCGATTTCGACTGGATATCGATATTCGACAGAAATTCGACTGAATTTCGCTGAAATTTAAGGCCATGGTGGCAATAAGGGACGAGGAAAAGGGACAAAGAAGCGGTTGGAGAGGAAAAGGGAGGATAAAGCACAAGGAGAATACAAGGATAAATATGCAAAACTTCTTTTTATTCAACAAACAAAAATAACCTTTAACACCGGTAGCCACAGCATTCAAACAAATGGATGATTTTGCTAATCAGTGAACTTTTACACGGCATTTTTTTGTAAACAACGTTTGCATGAGAGTTTTAGTAACTATAAATTTTCCAGGGGCATATATTAAAAAACCCAAAAGTAAGAAAACATCAATGACATGTTGGCCAATTCATGACCATAATAATGCCAGATACAAGAGTGTAAAGTAATAGGTAAAATTCAACAAGAAAATTTCATGCTTACACGATTTCTGCTATTTGATTAGGTGGAGAGTGAGGAAGATGCCAAGGTTCACTAAAAGTATTAGGCCCCATAAAATACATTCTGTGCACATGGCTCTGGGACTCTTCAGCTCTGTTTGTTTCCAAAACCTATCAAGATATTTACAGAACATTTTAAACGATATGTTGATGGATGGAAAAATAACTTTGTTCAGATTGTCAAACTACCTCATTTAATGATTCCAAAAATGGGAAAGAATGATCAATTTGAGATCCATGTTGAGTTGGAGCAGGGCCAGGCAGCTCATCATTACCAACAAACTTCATTCTCGCAACACTTAACACGAGAGCTAAAAGGATTAAAAGTCCAGATAAAAGAAGACCAAATAACCATGGTCCACCAAAAGTGTTTATCAGCTCCTCAAGTGCAGTATAGCAATTGGGCATGTGATATCTGTCAGAAATGCACTTGTACGGACACGGGGCTTCTGCAACACCTCCTGTTTCATAAAATCCGTTTAGTTACGCATAGAAGATAAGTTATCGATACACAGTACATAGTAGATATGAAAGTGAAACCCCAAGCACGTCTTCATTGTAAAGTGAACCCCAGGGACAAGTCAGTACTTCAAGGTCTATGACATGCAACTATTTTTTAAATTTTTTGCCTTGCACTCTGTTGAAACATGTGGTTGTGTCCAGAGCCCGTGACGTCAAAGTCACATGGCAAACAAAACTACCAACCAGCATACCCGAGTAACAGATTTAAGCGAAGGCATAGATGAGCAACAGAATGGAAAGAAAATATTATATTTAGCAGAAATGAAAATTTTAATAATGTGGAAACACAAAACAAGAACAAACATGGTTTAGCATAGAAATGTTGCAACAGTTGGGTCAAGGTACTGTTTGGTGTAGGAGTTGCCACAGGAGCAAGTGGGGGCAGTCGAGGTTGTGGAGGTACTTGAGGTGGTGGTGTTGTAGAAGGAAGAGATACATATACCTACTCTCCAGAGTTAGATGGAGTCAACTTGTCACGAGAAATACATAACATACCCAAAAAAAGTGACATCAACACTAACATAGCACTTCAGTCGAACTGGATTGAAGCAACGGTATCCATTCGGGTACAAGAGTAACTTTCTTTGGAGGAAGATGAAACAGAGAAGTGCTTCAATAAACTGAGTTCTGCAAGGACTACTTCTCAACTCGGCTACACAAGGGAATTCTATAGCTTTCTAAGCCTTCATCTCCAATGGCCCATTCTCATTGTCACTGAAAACCGATGCCTCAGCAATTAAGGCTTACAAAGAGGGGGTGAATCTCCGATCCAGGACAGTCGCTCTAATACCATGTGGAGAACAAATAATTAATTGCTTATTCATGAGGCCCTAGGGTTCTCTTATATAGAGAAATATGTTCGGTAAATTACATAATGTATACAGGAAGAAAAGAAATCACTTATAATGAATAGAAGATAACTAATATCTCAACATTATCACAAATTAGAGAATATAATGATACATCCACCATGACTTCACAGGAGTTAACAACTGCATCTATATTCTACACAAACATTCCTCCTGAAAAACCATGACATACCTAGCCCACCGGATAGCTCAAATTACTGAGAAAGGCCTAGCTCTATCCAATTTGAAATGGTAAGTTGCACTTTTGATACTACCACAATTCCTCTTAGGAAGGGATGTCCACCCAGGGCCGTCCAGCCACCTTCCTAGCCCCCATGCTAAATTGCACCAAAAAGTGATCGGAAGAAATCTCATCCACCAAACATACCCACCAAACTACAAAGATGGAAAACATCTAAAGATCTTACCATGAACCTTCTAGTCATAACTTCCCCCTATTTAAGCAACCATAAGAACATCTTCACTCTCAAGGGGACATGCAATCTATTAACCAATTGAGAGATTTTGGCTAAAGAAGCATCCTCTGGCACATCATGCATACTCAAAGCATCATATGTCATTTTCACAGAGGAAACACCCTCTCCCAACATTCAATGAACCTAACTGCCTCGCAAGGGCCCTTCATCTAGATCCAACATCACCATGAGGTCCATGTATCAAATAACCTCTGCTACAAATGTCCCAAAGAGAAAACTGGTGACCACGTCCAGCACTTGGCCTAGTCCAACGGTCCACCAATGTCGCCTCCCTATTCACAACCAAGGTGAAAAACAAGGAGAATCTATTGTAAACAAGACTTCCCCCGTTAGACCATCCATCCATAACCAATAAAGATCAGAAATTCAAAAAAACAAAGCATGGAATGGAAGCAGGATAATGTTGCTATTCATCCTCTTTATAAGCATAAATGGCAGTTCACCCACAATTAACAAAGCGTCAAGATCCATCTTTATGCCGTAAATCTCTCCAAAGAGGCGTTACAGAATGTCATACTTTTATCTTCACGTGTAACACATATTTCACAAGGAAAGCCACAAAACACCAAGCCCAACATTGCTCAACAATCTGGAGACATGTATTTCAACAACCAAAACAATCCACCAACTTTCGTGTGCAAAGGTAGACTAAAACACTTACACACAAGATATTCAAGCCTCTCATAAATCCCCACCAGCACCTTGTGCATTGAAAGGTCAACAATATGAATTGCTAAAATCATCATATTTAAAAGACAAGACAGTCACATGGTGAAAGGCACTTGACCTTGCAACCTGCCAACTTTTGCTACATCTTCCCCAATAGAGGTCCCCAATCCATAGCCCTCAACATCCCATCCCAGGCACAAAAACATCATAGGAAGCCCGCCTCTAAGCGACCTAGAACATGGCCACACGCTATAATGAATCAATGATTTCCTCCCTCGTACCACAAGGAACAAAGCCGACTTCTCAATGTTGACCTGTAGTAGTCCAGAGAAACAGGCAAAAACATCAACAACTAGTGAGAGATACTTGGCCTCACAAACAAGCCCCTCCATGAGGAAAAATGTATCATCCCCATACTGAAGTGCATGAAACCAGAAGTCACCTTCAATATGTAGAGAAATGCGATGCTCACAGTACCAATCCATATGAAAGATCAAATAGCATGCATCAATGGTGGCAAACATTTTATTTTCTATGTTCTATGTTCTCTGACCAACTTATAGTCAGAGAAGGCTTAGTACTTTTTTCTCTGACCAACTTGTGGAGCTTGCACAAATGGCATTTGCATGAAGGTTTTTACATAAGAATGCATACATGTATACACAGATTATGAAGTCTTCGCATAACATCACATATATAGGGTGTCCAGGATAGTTATGTAAAGACCCCTTGCCATATAATTAAAAAAGAAGAAGAAACTTCCAATTTTCGGAATTGTTATCTCTACAGCAATAAAAAAAACATCAAGCCCATTTCTTGTACCCATTACTATTTGTATTTAAACACAAACTTTATCAAATCACTAAATACAGTAGCTTTCTATGTTGTCCTTAATGACTTATCATGGTAGAACTTCAATATCTCCTCCTATTAAGAACCAAGACAAGAAGTACAACCTCTACCTTCATGACAAGAAGAAACTTCCAATTTTCGGAATTGTTATCTCTACAGCAACAAAAAAACATCAAGCCTATTTCTTGTACCCACTACTATTTGTATTTAAACAAATAGAATTTCATCAAAACACTAAATACAGTAGCTTTCTATGTTGTCCTTAATGACTTATCATGGTAGAACTTCAATATCTCCTCCTAAAAAGAACCAAGACAAGAAATACAACCTCTACCTTCATGACAAAGGGTATATACTATGTACACCAACAACAATCGGCCCCATACACCAGACTTAATATACTAAAACATCAATTTCATCAAACACTAACATCATGGTGGGTCAAATACTCCTTACAAGGACCTATAAAAGTACAACCTCTTTAGTAGTGACCAGTGGACCAGAAGAAGTATATAATCTTTCATAACAATTTGTCATTGCAACCTTTTAGATAAAATTCTCTGACATCAATGTCCACGTTGTGACTAAAAAACAAATATGAACCACCGACAGTCAAAAAAATCCATATAAATGACCGCATTAGAGGACATTGCCAAATAAAAGAAGGAAGTTGAATCACCTCGAACACTAATGTACATTGCACGATGAGGAAGTTCATTGGGAGGACATTGACGACATAGAGCCTCCTCAGATCCAGTGACATTCTTGAAAGTACCCAAAGGACATTCCTGCACAGCATGCAAAATTACCATATAACAAATGACTGCCTCGTAAATGTTGTAGAACCCCAACACAAGAGGAAAATAAAAAACTTTATTTGAAATGTCTACCACTCTATTCACCAACATATACATTCGGAGCAAGCACTTTAAACTTTAATTAAATGCCAATGCACTATAAACATAATTGCCGGAGTACGGTCCATCAATTCACATCAGTATTCAAAAAACATTGGAAAATTACATGTAATCACACAATTCATATCAGTGTTCAAAAAACATTGCAAAATTACATGTAATCAATTAACAGTAGAGAAAAAAATAGAAGTTAGAATAAGCACGGTGTAAGCTACCCTTCTTGCACATTGTAGCAGAATAAGAAGCAAATATTGCAAAGTAACCAAAATCTGGGTTTGTAATAAATTCAAACCAACGGTGAAGCCTTCTCCCGCTACTAAGTAGGGTCGGCTACATCGATTCTTGCTCAAATTCATGTTGAATGATCCGACTATTGTTATGTTGGTTGTTGGCTATCTAACGCACCCCCCACAAGGAGGGATTTGAACCATAGTCTTTTGGGTGGTAGGCACACTACATGACTACACTGCCACCAGACAATTGGAGTGGGTACAAACCAGCTGGGAAAAAATATGTGCTTGTAATAAATTACATCCTTTCAGTCCAATTGTTGGTAAAAGAAATGTTTTTGGTTTAAGATCCCTTCCAATCAATTCAAGATTAGCATCGCTTAAATATAAAGAAAAAAAACAAATAGATATGTATAGAGAGGACTTTAATAACCAGGTGAAAACGTACTGAAACAAATTCCAATTAATCCCTCCCCGCATGCATGCATGACACAACATTCATCAAATAACCCAACTCACACATACATATATACACATAAGAACACACGATAATAGACATTCATTTAAATAAAATAAATAGTTAAATCCCTTTCAATATGACAATACAAAAGTTAGCTAGTTCAAGCCGATTGTAAATTTGTGAGTCAATAGGAGTGCTGACTTCTTAGTTATTGAAGAATAGTAAACTGTACATGCTAGATAGTAGATACTAGAAGTTCCTTTTTTATTTTTTATATCACTCAGCTTCATTTGCTACAATACAATGAAAATAAAAAAATTGAAATAGAAAAGTGGCGTGTCACCGAGGAGATGCCCACCCAAAAACTTAGATATGTTCACAGTATCAAAATCATAATACCGGACCAAAAGTCCTTGAGGCCTTTGGCATATTCTAAAACATTCTCCATGTACATTCTCTACCACTGGAATATGTGTGTGCAAACCACAATGACATGCAACCCAATTCTTATTGAAACCACTGTCATTTCCCAGACCATCAATGGAATCCCAAAATGCATCCCACTCAGAGGTTGCCACCTTGGATTTACCTGAAACACCACCTCAGATTGTTAAATAAAATATAACTCCGTGTATTCTTCTGCATATTGAATGGTCAATATGTCATGACCTGGCCAAACTAAACTTAGTGACACATTTCTAATACCATTTACCCCCATCTTCTGGTGTCACAACCAAGAGATGTTCAAAGGCCTAGCAAGATAGACGCATCAGCAGTTGTGGAGTTACGCAGTTGATGAAGAAAAGGAAGGTGGGGGGAAAACGAGTAGAGCACTAGAGTAAAACTGGGGGCAGCAAAAAAGAACATAGCAAAGAAAGACATGAAAAAGGGAAGAGGGAGTCTACAGGTTGTTAGAAACATATAATGGTCCAAAAAACACAATGGGTTCTTTTAAGAGAGAACGTTGCGGCCGTCGCACACTGCAATGTAGGTTGAACTTAACGGACCAGAACAGGATTTTTAAAATTGAAAAGACTCCAATGTTACAAGTGTAAAATTCAAGGATTTCCATGTAATGTAGTTGCAACAGCCAATAAGAAACAAGATTGTTTATGAAGTTTGTCCAAATTAACATATCTTGTGAAAATTACACTAAGGTAAAGAATAAAATGGCATACCTTACAGAAGGTACCAAAAAGTCCTTTTGGGCAAGCTTTTCCAGTGACAGACCCATTTTTCCCAGAATGCCCCTGACCTTGGCCTGATCCTCCCCTATTAAAAGAAAAAATTGCTATTGATAGCATGTATCGAGAAAAAGGCTGTCTTTAAAGAAAATAATTAGAGACAATAAATCACAAGGCAGTTAGTTACATGTGAAACTGAAAAGGTCCAGTGTATTAGCACAAAAAAACCTACTAACAACCTAAACAATCCAAGCTTGGAGGAGGCCAACACCTTTCCATGACAGTAATTCAAGTCAACAAATGAAATAATGCTTCTATTTTGTACAAGCCTCAGTATGGAATCAAGCAGGTTTGATATTGATACCTATCACCAACCTATTTAGCAGTCAGAAACACTGGGTCATTGACACATCCTTACACACTCATAGAAGTTTGTGCTAGCCAGCTAGCTAGATCAATCATTTCATACACCTTTCAGTGCACTGTTGACAAGTAACATTAAAAGTCAGCATAAATCTTAAGAATGAAGACAGCACAAGAGAGCTTCTGGAAGGCACTACGGTTTTAGTATGGATTCAAACAACAATCGCATAAATTGATGGGAAAATATAAATGATTAAAATTACAGTTAGCAAACAAACAAAGGCTAAGTATCTAAATAATATAATAGAAAATTGAATGGGTGGAATGATAGCAAAAAAACAGAAAATAATATTTAAAAATTTACAACACAAACCTTGTTTTCAGACTTCCATTTACATTTGCAATAGGAAGATATTCATCTCCAGTAGGTATTTCTGACCAGTGAAAATGAATCCGTCCACCGCCGCCGCCGCCGCCGCCACTATAGCCACCATTCCCCCCAGCACAAGAAAGGACGGAGGAGTCACTGGCCATCAAGGAATGCAAAAACAAAAGAATTGTTCCTCCAGATCCACCACCACGGCCTCCCGAACCATTCTTGGCATCTACAATTCTATTAGAGCTCTCCCCATCTGCTTGTATAGATCCATAGACAGACAAACTGGAGAGCGAATGCACCAATGAGCCCATTACTGCAGTGGAAAATAACATGAATTCAACAAAAACAGAATCACAATGACAGACCCGACAAGATAGTATAATTAGATCCCATAAATAACGAGGAAGCAATAAAAACCAATCATGGCAGAATTGTCCCAAGCAAAGATGACGATATAAACATATTCTGTTCAATAAAATAAAGTGGTCAACTACCCGACAACAATTATTGAGTTTTAAACTGGAAATAAACGAAAAAACATGAACATGAGTGATAAAAAAGTATACGACTCAATTTCATGAATAAACTAACTGAATCTCTTGAATACTAAACGTGATATAGGAATGAAGTTCCAATCTAGGTTTTTTTGTACCTATGATACCTCCCCCTGCAGTTGAAATACCAAAACTATCATTTCCACTGCCACTGCCAAGCTCACAAGGAAGTTCAGCCAAACCATATGTAATGCCACCATCAACAACCTCGTCATTGTAATGGCCATCACCACCTCTACCACCATGGCCACCTCCACCACCTAAACCATTAGGTAGAATTTTCCCTTGACCAATGCCACCTTTGCAACCTGTAAGCAAGAAACCTAGCTTAGTAACATCGACTAATCTCCATAAGATGCATAACCTGTGAACAAATGAAACATTTTTTTAGAAATGATGGGATGAACCTCCAGAAGAGGCCCATCCAAAACAAATGAAACAATAAGGTGCATAATCGATACTGCTACATCGCAGAACTCATATGGGAACAAGTACCTAACCCAGAGGCACTGATGGTTCCAGATGGGTAAATGATGACAGATCGAGCTCTGTGAAAATGAACGACATTTCCTTGTATGATCCCTGAAACAGAAATATCTTCGACACGACAGATCTGCAGAAAATGAAGGATTAACACTCAAGGAAAGGCGGGCATAACATGGCGAGAAAGAAACGATAAGGAGAAATGTGTTGATAAACCCAAAAAAAATGCTTAAGCAGCCAAGCCACGCATAATCATAGAAGGAAGAACCTGGAGGGTAAATGACAGGGAGGAATTAACGTTGCAATCTTCAGGAGGGTGAAGCAATTCCCTCGGACAGTCTTGAGCATCGCAATTAAGTCTTGGCGCCCTAAATAACAAGCATTTTTATATTAGAATCTCTTGCGCAAAAAAGAAGCTTTTATACAAAAATGGAAGATGGAAAATCTTACTTTGAACTTACATGTCATCACTTGTGGCATTCTCTAGAGGACCACGCAGTACAGATCCAGGACCAATCTACAAAAACCTAAATGACTGAGTAATCATTTTATTTGGAGTTTATTATTATCGTTAAATTTTTGGATTGCAAGTCCAAGATCCAGAAGGCGAATAAGTTGAAATCAGTTGATTGTTTAATTTTAGGAACATGGTGACGAGAGAATGCACAATAATTAGAAGATATCATATCTTGGGTCGAACCATTCAGAACCATGTTAAAATGCAACACAAAGCTTAAAAACAGGTTAGCTGAACAGGAAACGTAATTCAAGATTTCCCGGATGTATCTGGAAAAATGTTATCGAACTGGAACCTAACTCAGCAGGAGAATTACTGTATTAAAATAGGTAGATCTACAGTTCCTCCCATGAATAAAGTCATGACATGTTCATTTGGTTGACGAGATTATTTTGTACTAAACAGCATACCCTTCAATCACAGGAATACTCTTTCATGTTCACAACAATCGAACATGTACCCATTAAAATACTAGAAAAAAAGGCAAAGTCTTCTCCGCTTTAAGTAGGGTCGACTATACGGATTCTTGATTGAATCCATGTCGAAAGATCCGACTATTATTTATGCTACTTTTTAAAGAAAAAAGGGCCTGCACGCAACCCACACACGGGGCATTTGAACCATGATCTTTTGTATGGTAGCAAACTGCATTACCACCGAACAATTAAAATCCAACATGAAGAACTAAGTTGATAAAGTATAAATCCAACTTTAGCAAGTATGTTGGGCGATCACCTATCATGGGTTTATTGATCCCAGCCTTATGAGAAAACTTTCCGACTCCTAATGATGGAGAAGGCTTTGGTCGATGTTATAGGTGTTGCACTAAATCAGTTCATTACCAATTTTCAATGCTCCTGTAAGGATAATAAGCAACAAACGCACTAGAAAAATGATAACTAGGTAAGATATAGAAACAATAAGGTGCAACATAGGATGAAGAAATAATTACCAACAAAAATGAGTATAGAACTTATTCATTTGTGCCAGCAAATCAGAAATCCATTTCAAACATGAGCAAAGCATGCCCTTGCGGACATAGATGAAACACTACACGTCCCCATGAATGGCTAGAACTTATCTGCTATCGCTATGAACAGTCCGTCGATAAAAAAGGACCATAGATGTGCAAGGTAACACATCTGAACATGAGTGCTCTGAAAAAAGGTACTTTTTACCAGTCTTACCCATTCTGTCGGTCACCAGACATGACAGATTCGGAAACTACTCTGGACTTTCTAATCGAACATAGGAATAGGTGATTGAACAGAGACATTTGTTGATCTGACTACAACCAAATACTTAACTTTTCAGTTGTATTCAAGCATGAGTTCTGATGATAATCTACGAAGAGGTTCAAAAATCATGTTTGTTCATCTGTGAAGGAGTTCGAAATTCAGGATACACCGTGTCTTCACAATCATCTTACATAAGTATGCTTAGCTTCCATGTCCAAATCGACTCTAACTACAAAATAGAGAAAAAAAGAAAAAAGATCCATTATCAAGTGAGAAAAAGAAAGGTTTAAAATGCATAGGGCACGATATCACTATAACTGGTTACCAGCCCCACAGGAGTCAAAACAGAAGAGCACAATCATGATTGACAGACATGGGTCATGATTGACAGACACGGGTATGGTGAGTAGGAATTTCAGATAGAAAGAAAGTGTCCTGAAATTCTCTTGAAAAAGGTGAGAGAATGATTATCTTTGGACCAAAAACGTCCAGAAAATGCTTAACAGAGATAACATTCAATTGGATCCAAACAACGCCCTAAATGTCGGTTTCGGTCACCATTTCTGTGACCGACCGAAACAGAATTTCGATCGAATGCGACTGAAATTTAGGCCATTTCGGTCATTTTTTGTACTAGGGTTCCCATATTTCGGTCATTTCGGCCGAATTTCGATTTCGATAGGATATCGATATTTGACAGAAATTCGACCGAATTTCGCTGAAATTTGAGGCCATGGATCTAAATGCAGTAACAATGAAATGGGAGGCTGGGCAGGGTTGAGGCAAACAACCAACTGTTGTGGCAAAATTATCTTTGCATTAAGTGATTTCAAATATGACCTTGTAGAGGTACGTTGATGCAGTCAGAAAATCGGGAAATGGAGAGAAGAGAAGAGGATCATGACGCACCCCGTGGGTTGAGGGAGAAACAGGAAGAGAGGACAAACCCTTCAAATTTGGGGAAGAGGGGGAATATTGGTGGAGGATCTCTCCAAACCGAGAACTCGATTTTTAATACATAACATAATCTTCCGAACAATGGACTAGAGAGGGGTCTAATTACAAAATTGTTAAAAAAATATACTAATCCGTCTCCAACTACAAGTAGGGTCGGCTACATGGATTCTTGCTCAAATCCATTTTGAAATATTCGATTATTTTTTACGCTAGCCATCAACTACCTAATGCAACCCCTGCAAGAGTGGGATGTGAACCCTAACCTTTTGTGTGGCAGATACATTGTACTACCACTAGACTATTAAGTGGGTACTAATTACAAAATTGCTAATCAAATAAAATAACAATCAAATAAAATCCTAATTAGACGCATAATTAACACTAATTGATTCTAACTAATTGCTTGGAGATCACATGCTACCACTAGACTATTAAGTGGGTACGAATTACAAAATTGCTAATCAAATAAAATAACAATCAAATAAAATCCTAATTAGACACATAATTAACACTAACTGATTCTAACTAATAGCTTGGAGATCACATGCGATCTCGTTATCTAAATAAAAATAATAACAAACTCCATTAACCTTAAATAAAATAAACTTAGCCTCTAATTTAATTAGACTCGAATAATTTCATTATGATCAAATTATGGTCGGTTTCTGATTGATCCCATAATTGCATTTGATTGCATTAATTATCCAATGCTTGAAAAAATCATCCGACGAACTGATCGATCCTGGTCCATCCTAGGAGCCATTGTTGTAAAAATCCCCCGATTGGTCCGACTAGTAGGTCCGACTAGTCTAGTCGGTGGGGTGGCCGACCGAGTACCGACTAATCCTGACTAAGGCCAACTAGTCGATCGATTTTTTATTGGAGATACCATATATATTTCTATTTTTTAAAGCAAACTTGTTCTAATATACTTAGTATTTTATTTAAATCAATTTCTTCTTTTCTTTCATTATGATATTATAAAAGCGTACAAATCTATGTAAATATATAAGAATATACATACAAAATCGTTTATATATATAAAATTTAAAAAATCAAAGCCGATTAAAGCCCGACTAAATCCGATTAGTCATCCGATTGCCGATTAATCCATAGTCAGTGACCCAACCGACCGAGTACCGACTACCGATTTTTACAACCTTGTAGGAGACTTTGATATGACTTCCCAATTGAGCAATTTCGCTTTCCTTTCAGCATTGCATTTATATTTTTTTGTCCAACCAGGGAGTGTGACTGCAATATTATTACCCAGTCATTCCAAATAGACTTCACCCATATTTTTCGTTCAACTTTGCACTTTTGGTAAACTAGTTTTGGAGGGGTGAATGTGAAAATGCCCCTTTGCAGCCTAAGACCCCTAAACAAGGTTTTAAAAAGCGCGATGCATATTTAGACGTTTTCCCATTATTGCCTCGAGGCGTAAGCCTCAAGGAGTATCGAGGCGTACGCCTCACTCGTGAAAGAAAATTTTTCATAAGCATAATAATTAATCGTAATTACAATTTTTAAGCTCTAGAAATTAAATAGTTATGATTAAATACATAACTCCATGACATTTCAAGGCGAACATCATGCTCTAAACATCCAACTTGGTATACAACTCTCTTTTTTTGGACTCTAAATTTGTAAGGAGTCAAGTAAATATGGATATGCAAGGACAATAATAGGTAACTCTTCGCAAAATTTAAAGCTTTGAATAAAATTTAACTAATCGGACTAGATGTAACACATCATTTTCAAAATTAGGAGAGATATGTGTGGCATTCAATTCAAAAGGATAAGAGAGTAAGCAGTGAATCAGTGATCACTTTATACTTTACCGTAAGGATCGGGGGATAAAACAATTGAGTATAGCATGTTATGACAATCTTTATTCACGCATGCTGTGATGTGTATTATTTTAGTCCTGATTTAGTAGAAGAAAAGATGAGAGATGTTTCCAAAAATATACCTCTTTAAATTTAGGTCAAAGTATGGGACTTGCGTCCAAACATATTGATAAAGAAAGCATTTATACTTGATTCATACTAAAGAGTAGAGGCATTAGATTTACTCAAGACTCATGTTTTTGTTCATGTTGAGTTATAAAGAACATGCATAACAAAGTAAAAATAAGCTTAATATATTAATAAACTAAAAAATGCATTTTGATAGATCGTGACTTTAAGGACTTGAAAATACTTGTCTATGAAAGATGAAAAGCTCAAATAAAAAAACAGAAAAAATATTGTAGAAAAAAATAAAAAATCAACACATACTTGAGGCAGCGCCTCGAGGCTAGGACTGCTAATTGAACTGAATCATGCAAATTCGATTAGGATTCGTTCGATAAAAATTCGAAAAAACATTGATTCGAACCCAATGATCGGAATTTGGATTTAACTTGTGGATTTGATTCACAAATGAATTGAACCTGAATTAACATGAATCTAATTGATAAAAAATCGAATCGACTCGATATCTATATACATGCATATATATATCTATATATTTATATTCATATACACAATACATACATATATACATGCATATAACATATACATATTTACATACATACATATAATAACCCCACTCTCGGCTTATTAGGATTATTTACAAATATTCTTGTGCAAGGAATTATAGCATAATTACAACAAAAGATTGACATGCATATATTAAAATTCATTTGTAAGTAAATAGATGTAGAAAACGATATGTGAAGCACTCAAAGCCATCCCAATTTAATATGTATGTGTATATAAATATGCACGTATAATCCTATTATTTAAAGACTAAATGATGAATATAAAAAGAGTAAAAAAATATATGCCATAAAAATCTACTGGGAAAGATCAAATATTTAAATTATTATTTTAATTCCTCATCCACACATTTATTTTCATGTTCCCGCATTCCTTACGTTACATTTTCCATTTTCCTACCACATAAAAATGATGGCTTGCTACTTCAAGTTCTTCAACATTTACCATGGCTCAAACTTTATCTAGATATCTCTCCTATGCTTTTTTTGTTGATTTTTCATGCATGGGGATAAATGATGATTATCATTGTTAAGGCGACATTTGTCATCACATGAGTAATATACAAGTTCTTCTAACGATGATGTAAGTTGTTCCTCTGTACATCAAAAATTATGTATATTTCATTTAATGGCTAAGTTTTTCGATATTGAAAATCCCTACGCTTAATGGAGAGGTTTTATATTGCTACATTGTTTTTTACTATTTCTATTATTTTAAAAAATAATGTTAATTTCTATCAACTTTCTATATAAGTTTGCTCTTGTCTAGCTTTAACATGTAATGGTAATTGTGTGTTCAGCTTTTTCGTCAATGATATGAACACTTTGATAGCCTCATATAATTATATTGTATTTATATATTGTTGGGAAAAATGTAAGAAGTGATTTATTCCTTGAGCCCTAGGTCCCTTATATAGGGAGAGACCTATGGGCGAATTACATAAAGTAGACGGAAGAACAGAAAAATATAGAAAGGATACAAAAGTATAACATATCACGACACTCCCCCTCAAGATGGAGCATAGATATCAATCATGCTTAGCTTGGACGAACACGTCTGCAAGGACCCTCTAAGTAAAGCTTTGGTGAAGATGTCAGTCGTCCGATCCCCTGAACTAACGTGAGCTGTAGAGATAAAACCCTTCTAAATGATATCATGTATATAATGACAATCAACCTCAATATGTTTTGTTCTCTCATGAAAAGCATGATTGTTAGCAATGAATAGTGCAGCCTGACTGTCGCATTCTGGCGACATTGGAAAAGGAGCATATATATGTAAGTTTGTTAGGACTGCTCGAACCCACATCATTTTCGTACATGCTTGTGCCATCGCTCGATATTCAGATTCAGCACTAGATCTAGCAAAAACAGTACGTTTCTTGCTTTTCCATGAGATAAGAGAATTTCCAACGAATATAGCAAACCCGGATGTGGATTTCCTGTCCTTGGGGCATCCTGCACAATCTGCATCTGCACATGCTGAGATAGTCATAGAATTACCCCTTCCAATAAGTAGTCATGCACCCGAAGATAATTTAAGGTATCTTAGTATCATTTGTATAGCATCTATATGGACCTGGCGAGGTTGTTCCATGAACTGGCTCACCCGACTAACTGCAAATGAAATCTCGGGTCTAGTGATGGTGACATAAAGAAGCTTTCCAACTAGCTCTCTGTATCTTCTCTTGTCTACCTCTTCAGTATCATCACCATAGAGCTTCATGCTTGGATCTATGGGTGTAGTCGCAGGCCGACATCCAAGCAAACCTATATAACTCAACAAGTCAGTGACATACTTTCTCTGAGTCAACACAAGCCAATTTTTATTTCTGGCAAATTCCAATCCCAAAAAGTATCTTAGGGCTCCTAGATCCTTGGTAACAAATTCACAATACAGAAACTCTATTGCCCTCTTTATTCCTTGCACATCAACTCCTGTAATGAGTATGTCATCAACATATACGATAATCGCAGTCATACCTCAGAAGGTTTTCTGTGTAAAAAGAGAATGATCCGCATTTGACCGTTTGAACCCATGTTTTGTAAACAAGTCTGAGAGCTTCTGAAACCAAGCTCTCGGACTTTGCTTAAGGCCATAGAGCCTTACGAAATCTACACACCTGTGCGCACTCCCCCTCAACAGCAAACCCCGGCGGTTGTTGCATGTAGACTTCCTCCTGAAGATCGCCATACTGAAAGCATTCTTGACACTAACTAAAACAGAGGCCAACGTCGCATCACAGCAACAGTTAAGAAAATACGTAATGTAGAATGGAGAGCAACAGGGAGAACGTGTCAAGATAGCCCACTTCATACGTTTGTATAAAGCCACAGGCAACAAGTCGAGCTTTGTACCTATCAACGGTACCATCTGCATTCTGCTTCACCGTGAAAACCCATTTACAATTGACTATAGATGCCCCAGTAGGGGCGGGTCCAAGAGTCCATGTATCTCTCGACTGAAGAGTAGACATCTCTTCTTCCATAGCTAATCGGCACCGACCGTCCTTCAAAGCCTCCTGATAGTTCCGTGAGATGTTCAGTTAAACGATCAAAGAAGACCATGGAAGCAATAGGATATGTAACACAGTTGTGCTTGCGCTTCTGAAGATTATGGGTACATCCAAATCAGTAACTTCCTCACATGTCTAATGTACAGTTCCATGCTCAGGTAAATCAACAGACCCATTATTGGAAAAAATATTTTTAGAACATACCTCACTAGTGCTAGATGATAAAGGCGGAGGGCTTAGGGTTAGGGTTCGTGTTTCGAAGCTTCGGTCTAGGGTCGTCGCTCTGATACTATGTTGGTAAAAACGTAACAAGTGATTTATTCCTTGGGCCCTATGCTCTCTTATATAGGGAGAGACCTATTGGCGAATTATAAAAAAATAGATGAAATAACAGAAAAATATAGAAAGAGTACAAAAGTATAACATATCACGACATATATTACTTCTCAAAGAAAAAGGTATACTTAAGATTGTGAAAATTAGGAACCTTTTCCATTGTATTGTATTAGTTTGATATTTTCCTTGATTATATAGTTTTCAACTTATGTTAGTGATATATGTTAAAAATATGAATTATAAAATAAAGTATTTATTATATTATTGTTCATATAATATTAGTTATATAATCTCTAAACCATCAATTTACGTTTCAAATTCGAAATAAAATGAATTAAATTTGAAAAACTCAAAAATAATTGAATCTGAATTCAAGTTGGCAAATTCGTTTAAAATTCGATTCGAGTTCGAATTCAAAGCTTTTATAACGAATTGAATCGGAATTTTGGTGGATTCGAAGGTATTCGATTTGATTAACACCACTACGCGAGGCATGCCTCGAGGCGCACCTCATAAACCTTAAGGCGCACGCCTCAGTGAGGTTGCATGAGGCAATAACCTTGAGGCATTTTTCCTTGAAAATGCCTCGAGGCCTACGTCTCGACACATCGAGGCGTGTTTTTAAAAACAATGACCCTAAATTGTGGGGAATTGTATCCTCTTGGAGAGAAAACCCAACCGTTGGTAGGGCTTTTTCTTTTATTCATGCCCAGCGACAATGTCGACAGACTCAGAGTTGAGATAAGCAATTACCTCGTGGTCTCTAGTGGAAAAATCGACCTCGGGGAAGGTTCCTCAAGCAGTGGTGTTGTTGTCGAGTGGAGCAACGATGGTAAGGAACCCACCGATGGTTCTAGGTTCTTGTATGGCAACGGAGAGAACCATGCAGCTATACTTGGGTCCTCTGACCCATAAAGCAGGGAGGTAGTGTCGAAACCGATGACGGGGCGTTATAGATGAAGCGGAGCTAGGAGAGGGTGGCGGAAGGGTTGTCGGGTTGTTGCGAGTGGGTTCCGGAGGATGGGCTAAGGATGATATTTGGGTAATGGAGGGGGTTTGCGAGGTTGAAGGACTTAGCACCGCAGGAGATATTGTGGCACTGCCGATGGTGGCAATGGTGACGTGGGGGCCACCTGGATAGCAGCTTCGGAAAAGAACAAATCGAGAACCAAGAAATTTTCATCCCCAGGACCTTCATCGAAGATTGGTCCAACTTCCGATTCATTCTCAGGGCTGCCATCATAGATGAAGGCTTTTTTGTTGTCATTGTGTTTCTTGAGCGTAGCGATTTCATATTGTATAGAATCCAACATGTTGTAAATGTTTGAGACTGTAAGGTCCATGTTTTTTTTGACCGAAAAAATGAAGGGGGAGCCCTCCCAAGGCGGGAGTCACCACACCAACTCTTTCATTAATAGCAAAAAAGGAACATCAGTTGAATATCCAAAAATTGTACAAAGCATTACAATGCGCGAGCACATTCTCATAGTAAAACCACTGTCCGTTGAAAATGCTATCATTCCTGCCAACCCAAATAGCCCAAGGAACGGCAAATGGCCTCGAGATGTCATCCAAGGACCCAAGACCCACCGATCGAATAGATCTCCAGAAATGCTCCAAGCTGGATGCCTGGACCCAAGACAACCCCAACGATTCCCAGGCCTGCAGCCGAAGAACCTGTAAGGTCCATGTTGTAAAGATCTTCAAGGAATTTTTTCTTTTCCATTAAACAACACTTGCAATCTACTTCACTCAATGTCTAAGAGATGATGGTGCACATGCTTGAATCTATTTCTTCATGTAATCGATCAGATCGACTACTCATAGAAATGAGTCAAAGATCATGCATTAATACCAATTGATGCAATCAAAAAATTGAGAAGAGGGAGAGGGGAGAGAAGAAGATCGCAACGTGTCTTGAGGAGCGGATTGAGGAGCGAAAAGAGAGGATAAACATTTAATTTGGGAAAAGAAGGGTGATAGTGGTGGAGGCTCTCTCCAAACCCAGAGGTCAATTTTTAATTCATGACATAATCTTCCTCACAATGGACTAGTGCCCCCTTTTATATATGGAGTGTTCTAATTACAAAATTGCTAATCGAACAAAATACAATCAAATAAAATCATAATTGGACTAACTAATTGTTTAAAAAATCAAATAACTAATACTTCAAAAATTACAAAACACTCAATTAACCGTAAATAAAATCAACTTGACCCTTAACTCAATCAGACTCTAAAGATTTAATTATAGCTTAAATAGAAGGCCTTGCATACGATCCATGTCAACGAACTGATTATGTAGGGGATCGTGAAAAAAAAGATGGGGAGAAGAATCGGACAGGAAGCGACTGGTACACGACAGGAAGCAGGTGGTGCGTAACAGTAAGCGGGAAGCGCACGAAGCTTCAAAGGAGATGCCTCCGGTGCGGCGGATGGAGTCACTGCGCAACGGATTATCGTGACCCGGTAAGGTGCTTCGTGTATAGGATGAACAGACACAGAAGCTTCAAATGCTCGAGGAGGCATGTTAGGGACCCTGGGAAAGCTAATGTCATTGCGTGTAGGGAGGAGGGCAGAAGGTTGTCGGAGGGAGTTTGCAAGAAAAAGGGGTAGTGCTTAGCGAATGCGATGGAAGACATCGAGGGCGTGGTCGGGAATGGTTTCAGGGGTGATGTCTTGAAGCTTGACGGTTCTGAGGTGTACACGTGTGACATATCGAAGGCAGAGGTTCAGGAGCTTCTGGACTTCACACATCGATCCAGAGGAAGGGCTCATTGGCGAACCCCTTTGATATGAGATGGTTGGAGTGATTCCCGACGGACGGAGAGAACAATATCTATCAGAAGCCACCCCCTAGTGGGGCGGAACCTCAAGGCAATCCGGGAGATGCTGCCACCAGTGCTCCCGACTGAACGAGATCATTTCCGGTGGCCCACGACACGATCAGCCGTCATGGGCGATGGTGAAGGCATCCGAGTTCGCTTGCACTGTGCATGTGTTCTTCGAGGCACGATTCAAGGGATGTGTATTCAGCTTGGAGATGCGGGACAAGGGACCTACTGGCGAAGCTGTGGGGAGGTGGACAGAGATGACCAGCACGATCTCAGGGGAAGTCTTTCACAGAAGGTGGAAAGGACATCTTTATAGAAATTTGAATCGTTTTGACCATTTGCGGTGTCGGGTGCAACCTAAGGCTCACAGCCCAAGAGGTTCGGGCGATACCATGGGGAGATCATCCTATGCGGAGGCATTAGTCAGGTTATCGAATCATGCAAAATTGTGTGGCTGGTCCCCGAGTCAATCGGCTGAATCCAGGTGTGCGGGGTCTGCGACTTCTAGGGATGGGATGGTGAATCTACTTGCGAATCCGAGCGGCAAGTCGATAAGTACAGAAGGGCTTAAGGGATGGATGTGGCATCAAATTCAGAAGATATGAGTGGAGTGGGTTTGGACCGTTGCAGGTTCATTTTCTGTGTTTTTTTGCGTTGACACAAAGATTTCCATCATAGCTTGAATAGTTGGCAGTAGATGGATACCTCCGTTTTGTACAAATGTGTAAGATCAGCAGTTCAAGGAAGTTTTGTTGTTGAAGGACGCACTCCCGCCTGATGGGATAAATGGCTCTGTGGACAAGTGGTCATGGTCTGATGGATGTTTCACCATGCGAAAGGCATATACGGCTTTCTACAATCTGGAGATTTTGGATACGAGTCATACGACATTGGCATCAGATCAAGTTAACGACTATGGAGTTGGAAGGTGTCGCTACGAGCCCAGATATCTATTTGGTTGTTGAGAAAGGATAGTCTTATGACTAGTGATAGGTGGGCTCGGTTCTTTCGTTGATGTAATGGTACTTGTTAGCGTTGTTAGGAAGAAGACTAAAGCGTTGCGCATCTATTCTTAGGGTGCTTAATTGCTAAAGAGGTGCAGGATGCAGCCATGGTAGAAAGAATAGAGACATGAGCTTGGAATAAGCTATCAAGATCCCTTGACTCGCAGCGCTGTTGTGCTCGCGGGCTTTCCCCGGTGCAACGGGAGAGCTTACTTGGCGAGGATTTCGACGGCGACATTATCTTCCTTGACTCGCAGCGCTGTTGTGCTCGTGGGCTTTCCCCGGTGCAACGGGAGAGCTTACTCCATGGCTTTGGGCATCCTCATGTTACTTGGCGACCCCTTCGAGTCGCGGATGGAGCGGTGAATATTACCGAGGTTTGTCTCGCGGAGGTGCGGGGGGTCCCATTCCTCTCTCGCACGGTGCCTGTGCTCTCTAAGATGATCGCTCGGTGGGGGCAAGTTCTTGCAGTACTTGATGATGGCTTGGCGCCAGGGGAGGATTGGGCCAGCACGACTATTCTTCTGGAGTGTTCTCCTCGTCTTCTTGCGGAGATGGAGGGGAAGGTCATTTTCGAGCGTCTGCTCCTGGGCTCTTGGTCTTTCAAGGTGGAGATTCTCATACTGCCGCCGCCGCCGGCGTCCGATCCCTCTTCTTCTTCCTCCGCCTTACGCGGTGGACATCAGGGCTCTACGTCGAGGGGTGACGTTTCATGTTCCGCGCGACACGTGGCTTCTTCCAGGGATATTCTCGATGCGTCGTCTGGTGACTTTTCCGAAGCGTCGCATGGGGGAACATCCGAAGCGTCGCTCGGGGAGGGCGATGGTATGGGCCTATCATTTCATTCGCCTTGGGGCGCGAGTGGCAGACGTGATATTGTGGCGGTCGACTGCCCCGATGTGGATTTCTCTCAACTCGATCTCTCTCGTCACGTGGCTTCGTCTGCACCGGGCTCTTCTTTCGGATCTGCTGTTATCTCTTTCGGACCTCCCTATCGGGTGCTGTCCGACCAGTCCGGGATATCCGAATCCATTTCTTGGGCGTCGGAGTATCCATGTCCTATGCCCATCACTGTCGTGGCCCCTATCTCGATGGACATTCTGGATGACATCTCCCCCTCGCAGCTTCTATCGCCGGACTCTCCTGCGCCTATTCTCAATGATCCCCCCGTCTTCACCCCTCCACGCCGGGGGGGGCGACCTTCGCGGGGATGGTCGGGCTGTGAAAGTTATGCTGATACTGACGACCTTCGTGGCGGTGCCTCCTGGGACGTGCCCGGGGGCTTCTCCCCCCCCTCACGATTTGGTCGGGCTTACTCTCGAAGGCGTTCCTCCCGCCGTGGTGACGCGCCACCCTCTTCTCCTTCCCGAGCTTCTTCCTCGCTTCGGGATGTGGTGGCTGCTGTTGCTGGTTTATTCCGCGTGGGGAGGAGATCTCCTCCTGGCCTTTGAGTTTCTCTTTTGGGATTGGCGGCTTCCTGGGAACCACGTTTTTTGTTAATGAAGATATTGTCTTGGAATGTGCGTGGCCTTTGTGACCCTCATCGTCGCCGCTCTTTGGGCGGTCGTCTTTTGGAATGGGGGTGCGACATTGCTTTTGTTCAAGAATCTAAGTTGTCTGTGCTGGATGACGATGTCTGGCGGTCTTTTGCTGCTGGTGGTTTGGACGCGTTTCGTGCGTTGGATGCTTCTGGTGCGAGCGGTGGTCTATTTGTAGTTTGGCGCTCTTCACGCCTATCATTCTCTTCGTCGAGGATCGGTCGACACTCCCTCTCGGTGGTGCTCACCCTATCGGAAAATAATGTGCGTGCGGCCTTCACTTGTGTCTACGGGCCGTCCTCTCATATTCATCGCCGGGAGCTTTGGGAGGACCTCAGGGCGGATGCGCTTGCTTTTGATAACATGCCTTGGCTGGTGGGGGGTGACTTCAATGTCACTCTGAGATCACGGGACCGTCCCCGCGCTCGTGGGGGCAGCGATCCCGGTTCATCGGACTTCATGGATTGTGTTCGGGACTTGGCTCTGGAGGAGCTGGAGGCAAATGATATCGTCTACACTTGGAGGTCGAATTCTGCCCGATCGCGGATTGATCGGTTCCTGGCCAACGACCACTTTATGGAGGCTTTTCCCCTTTGTTCGGTCACTTCTCGTCCTCGCGCTTTCTCTGATCATAATCCCATCATTTGTGATACCGGGGAGGGTCAGCGTCCTCGTGGGCTCTTCAGGTATGAGCGTTCTTGGCTCCTCGAGACGGGATTCAGGGATTTTGTTCGGGAGCACTGGACCCAGTCCTTTTTTGCGGGTTCTGCCACACGTCGCTTTGCTCTTAAACTCTCTTCCCTGCGCGCGGCCCTCGCGTCCTTCAAGCGGGAGTCGAGGCAGGCTCGTATTCTTGAGCGGTTGGCGGCTGAGGCTGTGATTTTACGCCTTGACATTCTCGAAAATGATAGAGATCTCACTTCGGACGAGCTGGATGAGCGCGCTGCCGCCGTTGCGACGACACGGATGGAGGATCGTAAGCGCTCAATCGAGTGGCGTCAGCGGTCTCGGGTGAGGTGGCTCAAGGAGGGGGACGCCAATTCGGCGTACTTTCACAGGGTGGCGAGTGGCCGCCGCCGCTCTAACTCCATTTCTTCTATCTCCATTGGTGGGGTGCACTTCGAGGGGGAGGCTGATGTGGGGGTGGCTGTGGGGAACTATTTTCGTGCTGCGTTTGGCTCCTCGGCCCCGCGGCGGTGGCGCTGGTCGGGCCAGGGGGCTCCTGCTCTCCCTGCTTCTTCTGCGGCGGCGCTCGTGCTCCCGCTTTCCTTGGAAGAACTCAAGGGGGCGGTTTGGGACCTCAATCGTGATGCTGCACCGGGGCCTGATGGCTTCCCGGTTTGTTTTTACAAGGAATTTTGGGATGTTCTTGGGAACGACGTTCTGGCTGTGGCGCGGGATTTTTGCGAGGGAAACGATGGCTTTGATATCCTAAATCGGTCCCATATTGTGCTTATTCCTAAATCGTCTTCGGCTACTCGGATTGAGGACTTCAGGCCTATCTCCGTGTCCAATGCAATTTATTTAATTATTGCCAAGGCCCTCGCGCGTCGCCTGGCCCCACTCCTTGACTCCCTCATCTCGCCTACGCAGGCAGCCTTCGTGCGTGGTAGGCAAATATCTGACTGCTATGCCGTTGTGTCGGAAATTATTGAGTCATGGAGGAGGAATGCAACTAAGGGAATTCTTTGGAAGATTGACTTTGCCAAGGCCTATGATACTCTTGATTGGCGGTTCTTATGGTCCGTTCTTTGGAGAAGGGGGTTCCCCTCTACCTGGATCACATGGATGCGGCGTTGTGTGTCAACGGCATCGCTATCTCTTTTGGTTAATGGCAGGATGGTCGGGGATTCTTTCCAACCGCGGAGGGGGATTCGCCAGGGATGCCCCCTAGCCCCTCTCCTATTTGTTCTGGCGGTTGATGTTCTACCGCGCATGATCGAAGGTGTGGTGGGGGCTGGCTTGTCTAGGGGCTGCTCTTTGGGCCCATATCACATTCCGATCGTCCAATTTGCTGATGATACAATATGTTTCATTGAGGGGGATCCTTCGAATGTGTCCCCAATGGCTACTACTATTCATCTGTTCAGCGAGCTTTCCGGTCTTCATGTGAATGCAAACAAATCTAAGGCGGTGCCTTTCTCCATGTCCTCGGCGGAGGCGGCACTGTGCTCACAAGTGCTGGGCTGTCAAGCTTCTGATCTGCCCTTCGATTACCTGGGATTACCCTTGACATTGGGCCGCGCGCGCACGCCGGACTGGAAATCGGTCGTGGAAAAGGTGGAGCATCGCCTGGCTGGGTGGCGCGCGGCGATCCTCTCCCGTGGTGGCCGGTTAGTGCTACTTAAATCCGTCCTTTCCTCTATCCCTATATACTTTCTCTCGGTGCGGGGTATGCCTAAGGGGGTTCGTTGGCGTCTGGAGAAGTGTATGCGGGCTTTTCTGTGGGGGAAGAAGGGGGGAGGGGGGAAGGGTGTGCACCTCGTTGCCTGGAATGAGGTCACGCGTCCCAAGAAGGAGGGCGGATTGGGTGTGAGGCGCCTGGCGTCGGTGAATGATGCTCTCTTGCTTAAATGGGCGGCGCGAATTTGGGGTAAGGAGGACAATTTCCTGATTAATTGTTTGAGGGGTGCGGCAGGGGATGGCATCCTTTTGGCATTTCGTGGCGACTTTCGGGGACAGGTCTCTATCTTCTGGCGTGGGGTGATGGGCGCTCTTTGTCGGAATCGCTCCCTTTTCTCATTCAAGCTCGGCAATGGTTCTATGCTCCGCTTCTGGGAGGATGACTGGACGGGAAGGGGACCCTTTAGGCTCTCTTTCCCCCATCTCTACGCTTTGGTCCCCAATAAAGATGTTACGGTGGCCGGATGCTGGGATGGGCGCGATTGGTGCCCCTTAATCTCTGAGGCTTTGTCGGACCAGCGGTTGCTCGACTATATCTCTCTCAAAAACTCTCTTGTTGATGCCCCTGTGCCTTCTGGGGGCAGGGATTACTTGGCCTGGAAGAATGGTCCATTCTCTACTCGTGCCGCTTATATGGCCATCTTGCCCGCTGTCGATGGGAGGGATGACAGGCTCTTGCGTGATTGCAATCTATTGTGGGCGCTCAGGATTCCTGAGCGTGTGGGTATCTTTCTGTGGCTGCTCCGTAGGGGAAGAATACTAACTCGTGATCGCTGTGCACGGATGTTTCCCAACTCTTCGCCTCTCTGTGGTCTCTGCGGCATGGCTACGGAAACTATTGACCACCTATTTCTTCACTGCTGCTGTGTTGATGCGTTATGGGCCGATTTGGGGTGGCTGGATCTCTCTTCATTCCCTCATTTCTGCCGAAGCTTGTTCTGTGATAGGGGTCGACCATGGCCAGCGCTTCTTGACCCAATCTCGAGGCTTTGGAGCCTGTGGCTGGGGCGTAACGAAGCTATCTTTGCTCGTCAGCGGTTCTATTTGGAGAATGTTAGATCCACGGCCTCGGGCTTCCTGCGTGACTGGACCTCCTTGTAATTATTTTTAGCATCAGGGGCTACGATCTCCGTCTACCCCCTTTACTTTGTTTTGTAATTTCTCACTTCCCGTTTTCCCCTTGTAAGTATCTCTTTCTCTTTTTAATGCATTGGGGTGAGCACCTCCGCGTGTGTCCCCCTTTTTTTGGAGCTTCAAAAAAAAAAAAAGATCCCTTGACGCTCTTGGACGCGGAAGTAGGCCAACCAAAGTGTGAGTAGCGGCTATCTTGGGGTATATATGGCTTGCGTGGAATGGGTCTATCTTTAGGGGAGAGTGAATGTATGAAAATGTCATTAAACATGCTAAGAGCTTAAATACCTTTTAATGTTTGTAATTCTTTTTATATTACCGTAAATAAATATATGGTAGGCAACTTCTCGGTGTCATACCATCCTTTTCCTCAAAAAAATTTATTTTCCAAGCAAGGACCAAGTGCTAATACAAGTTAACCTGATTATATATAAAGATCAAATTCATCAACAAATAAACTCAATGTCAGCCAAAATGGTCGATGCATTTACGCAGTGTAAACATAAGCATTGAATTTAGGGTAACCACCTACCAAGGGTGGCCAGCCCTTTATACTTTTCAAAAAAATCAGCATTAAGGGTGTGTTTAGATGTGGGTTTAGGTGGGTTAAATTGGTCGGGGGTAACCCGTTTTTGTGTTTTGGTGTTTGGATAGAAGATTAAACTGGGGGTGGGTTAGAAGTGGATTTGTTGTTATATGATTATATTCAAGTTTGAAAAAGTGAGTAGTTATTGCGATGTGATTGTATTGAAGTTTGAAAAAGTCAGTTGAAGTGGAGTAGTTTATAATTTGGGATTTTTACCCGGCAGACCCTGTAATCTTTTGCAATTACCGCTACGACCTCTGAAACATCGTAATTCCTCCCTCGACCCTGTAAACTTGTTCCGTCTTACCCCACAAACCCTGCCGTCAAATTTAACTTTATTGGAGTCAATTACTTGAGTCAAACTTGAGTTAATCAAACCCAAGAAGATCAATGGTGTGGATCTTCAATCTCCCTGTGTAGGGACCCCCTCCACCATGCCCCTCACGTATAGCCATTAAACAAGGCATCACTCGATTCAAAAAAATACATTTGCCATGAGTCACACCTTCATTTTGCAAGCTCCGAAGGGAGAGAGAGAGAGAGAACTGAGGTGGCATCTCTTCTTCATCCCCCGTCGAGTCGCTTCGAGGGAGGAGATTCCAGCGAGATCCGCAGCCGGTGTTGAAACAGCAGCTCTGTCGTGCCCGAGCCCCTGTGTTGCCGCACGTTGAGACATCGATTTGGAGCTCTGAGAGCTCCATCCACAAGCATCATCATCCATCGATTCCTTACAGGTTAATCTCCTTAGCTTCTATCTATTCCTCCATCTCCTGCTATGTATCCCATTCTCTTCTCAACCCCTCTAAACATCTCAAATTTTTCATCAATTTCGATTCAAAACTCCCGCACGGGGATCACCTTCATCTCTGAGTCCCTCCATTTCATATTCTTTCTCACGCGACCAAACCATCTCAGATCTATCGAGATCTGAGAATCGATCCTCTTCTCCCGCAGCCGATTGAGGATTTCCGTTCACCTTCATTCTGTTGGAATTGTGACCGAGCTTCTGCTCGAGTCTATATGTGATATTGCATGTTTAGATCTTTCAACATCAGTCTGGATATGATTAAACATCTGGAGAGCACGAACAACATGCATCTGCGGAGAATAAAATAGAAGACTCGTCATTACCGCTTCCAGATCTACCACTCTAAGCGATTTTTTTGAAACATGCAGGTCTGATCATCAATTACACCACCCATGCAATTTGGGGAGTACTTCTGATCAACTCCATCTTCGAGTGAAGCATCTTCAATCTAAAGATCTGAGCAAATCGGTTGTCAACCCTATGCTGCATCTACAGTCCGCCGCGCAAGGGGATCACCTTCATCTCGCCATCGGTCGGAGACTCGAGTCCATTACACACCAAGGAGAACCTGTAGCACTCATCGAATATTATCAGAGACTTCACCATTGATCACAGTCGTCGCCTTCAGCATCAATGATAACATTGATCAGCATCACTACTATCAGGGGTTGAGTCGCCGCTACAACCCTTGACGAACAAGCACCTGGAGACCATACCCGCTCTGTCACGAAACAACGATATCACCGCCGTTCTTCAGCTCTACGAGAACAGGATCGACGGAGAGAGAAATATTGGGGCTTTTTATTGCAATCGCTCGATCGAATTAGATCGAGTGGCTTGAGTCCTTCCACGTGTCATCCCCAACCGCCCCACCGATCGAGTCTCGAGCCTGCAGCGGTGGGCTCGGGATGGTGGGAGGCAGGGTTGGGGCGGAGGCGGGGGCGGCAGGGCTCGGGATGGTGGGAGGGCTGGGGATAGGGGCGGAGGCGGGCCGACGTACGAGGCGTCTCCGGTGAAGATGAGGTCCTGCAGGAGGGTGTGGTTGGAGAAGCTCTGCTTCAGCGTCCCGTACGTGAACACCAGGCTCCCGCCCCACCATCGGAGAACATGATATTGGATGGTGGAGCGACCGGGGGTCCTCCTATGGTGGAGTGGCACTCCATGTAAATTTAATAAACAAAATGGGTATAATATAAATGAATATAACGGAATTTGGTTAATTTTAACGGGTCAATTAATGGGCCTTAACCGCAGGGTCTGTAGGGTAAGAGTTAGCAAGTTTACAGGATCGAGGGAGGAATTACGATGTTTCAGAGGTCGTAGCGATAATTGCAAAAGATTACAGGGTCTGCCGGGTAAAATCCCTTATAATTTTTATATGATATGATGGTATAATATATTATTTTTTGATGGAATTGATGATGGAGAATTGATTTATTTAATTTTTAAAAAAAGAATTAAAGTGGGGCCCACATGGAGAGAAAAGAGGTGGGTTAAGGGGAGTTTGCCGAACGGCACCTAAGTTTTTACTGCAGAAGCAAAGAAGGAAATATCACAATATATAACCAATAAAACACTCAAACATTTAAATTGGATGCCTTGATGTTAAACATAATATACAACCAACATGGCAACTTACTTGGACACTGTAAAACAATGATAGAATCAAACGTTGTGCTTCTATAACATCTCCAGGCCCAGATAAGTTCAATAAGCCTTGCCCATGGACACCTAGATTAGCATTAGAATGAATCATAGAAGACCCCTGGAATGTCGTGGAAAGATTGTCAGGTTTGCATGGTCCAAATATTAGTGTAAATGTGATGAATCCAGCAATGGTGATACCTTCAGGACAATCAAATTACTGGCCTCAAGCAATGATGTAGCAACCATGGAATCCCCCCCACCATCTATAATCATTTGTGAATTCCACATCAACAACATCTTTACAGACATTCGTAAAGCCCCAAATACCTGCAGAAAAAATGTGTGACCAGGTAACATACGTTAATTCCAGTCAACGGCAGACAGATTAAACTATGCAACAGAAGAATCTTACTACTTAGGTTGTTTCTAAAAAGAAATGTTTGCCTCGTCAAATGCATATTTGCAAAAAAAATGGTTTTTTATCTGAGATAATCACAAATTCACGATGTAAAGAATAAAAAACATAGAGTTATCCTATGAAGGTATTACATGCTACTTCAACTCATGACAACTTCATACGCAAAAATTGATTAAAAGACAGCTGCATTTTCATAAAGATTTCTAGTGGCCTGAGAAGTAATGCATACAGATAAACATTATGCAATCAAAATAAGTTGCACAAAAAGTTGCAAAGACTAGGCCATAAATTATGATTTTGTATTTCTATCGTTCTGATACACAAGCCTCTTCCCACATTAAATATGGTCGGCTACATGGGTTCTTGCCTCCATTCAAATCTATCTAGGGTCATTCTCGGGCATAGATCCCAAAAACTAAGATCCCATCAGATAGTCACATTCCAACACTTCTAGAGCCTTCCTCACCCTCTCTTAGTCGGCACAACATCCCAAAACTCGCATCTCCTAAATGGTTCATCAGCCGACCTCCTTTGCATATGGTAAATCACCTTAAGCAGTTTTCTCGCATATTATCCTCCGTCGGAGCTACACCCAGGGAAGGTCGTATCGGCGATATATCAATTTGGACAGGGTAGGGGTTTCGATATTACCCAATATCTCCTTTTACAGGGATATCGGCGAGATATATTGGCGATATATCGCCATATCGGCTCATATCGGTCAAAAATGACTGGATTCAATAGAAAAAATCCCAGATATCGATCGATATCGTCGATATTTTGCCGATATCTCTATATATCAATGCTATTATTCATGCAAGATTGATTCAACTACTTATCTGCTACACCCAGTATTGAAACACGTATATCTAGCTACACCTAGTATTAAAACACACAATGGTTTATATATATATATATATATATATATATTGGTTCGGGTAGGGTATGGTGTGCCAGGAGGGTGCATACAATGATTCTTAAACTTAGTGTATGTTTAAAAGTTATTTCATGTTGGAAGACTTAATGAAATCGATTTCCAATATCTATAAGTCAATTCTTCAAAACAAAATATCTATAAGTCAAAAATCAAACATTAATATCGATATGTTCAAAATGATCGATATATGCGATATAAGCTTCATAGATTGATCGATATGTGTGATCTAAGAGTATATTTGTAAACTATTTAGTAATCTAAGAACTTAGATGAACTCCATTTTCAATATATATATATATAGGTCAACAACTAACAATACCAACGATATGTTTGATATGACAGATATGTGCAATATAAGGATCATAGTCTTTACAAATGATCTATGTGTCTTCTAAGTGTATCTTTGTAAGTTATTTAATCTTATAAGAACTTGAATGGAATCCATTTCCAATATCTAAAGGTCAGGAATAAACATTAACAGCGATATATTCGATATGATGACCAATATGTGCGATATATGGGCTATTGATCGATATGGGTGGCATAAGTGTGTATTTATAGGTTATTTGTTGCTTTAATATCTTGGATGATCTTAATTTCTGAGAAAAAAATGACAAAAAATGGCTTTTTTGAGCCATTTCCGACATTTCCACCGATATCGTCGATATATAGACGGTATATCTCGATATATCCATTTCCGAGCAGACCCAAATGATATCGATATTGATATGGCCTTCCTTGACTACACCAACATTCTTTTTGATGCATGAGTTAACAAAGTGACGATGTGGGGGCTCAATCACTATGCCTCTCGCATGCACGGGATCATAATGATGCAATAGTCAAAAAATTTGGTAGTCAATTTTATGAAAATGGTAACAAAAATGGTGATAAGACAAGGTACAATCACTAACTAGAAAACTAAGTGTGTAAATTAAAATTTTGACCGGAAACATTAACCAAACCCCATACCAATATGCATCATATTGGATTAGAACAAATTTTCAATTCTCGACGCATTCAATACCAAATGGAACGGGATTTGGGGACTAATCCAATCCAATCCCATCAGGTACCTAGTAAAGTTATGTGCCGAAGTGTTATGTTTCATATTTAATGCATACTACTTTTGTAGTAAAGCCCATCCATCGCTAACAAATACAACCATCATCATGTTGTTAACAAGGCTTCATTTAGATTGGGGTGTTTTCTAAGCCAAAGGAAGATCCTCTGATTTGGGATCCGGTGTGGATAAATACACAACCACCATCATGTTGTTAATGAGACTCCATTTGGATTAGGAGTTTTCTAAGTCGAATATTGATCATCAAATTTGAGATGTCATCGTTAGAACCAAGGGAATACACAAATAAAACAAACAAAGAGGGACCACATGTACCACCCCTTTTACAACTTCATAAAAGGCATAAGGGCACTCAAGATGCATACAATGTGTTCTCCAATGTTAAGGAAGGAGGTATGCGGTATTCAATCGGAGGTGTCACTGCATAGAGAGTATGTGGCATAGTTGACAGTATGTTGGGAGTACACGGTCTAAAAAATTCAATCGGAGGTGTCACTGCATAGAGAGTATGTGGCATACTTGAGAGTATGTTGGGAGTACACGGTTTTATACAGTTTGGTATTTTTCAATATTAAAAATATAAAAATATTTTTAAAATTATGTTAATATCCTCGAAATATTATATCTCTTGATTATAATATTAAAGAATTGAAAGTACAAACTATTAGGATAAAAAATAATATATAGTCAAATGAGCGAAAACATCAATTGAAAGAGCGTTAAGTCAGGTATCCGAGTTAGGGTGAGGGTTTTAAAAAACTGTTGATTCGAAAATCGACCGCATAAACGGCCGCATATAAGGTATACTCGGTCGAGTATGCAGCCCGACCCGCCTAGATGCTGATTTGATCTTACTCGAAGCGCCAAGGCTTCCGAGTATGAGTATGCAGCTGAGTAGGCGGTATACTTGGCCGATTTCCTGAACATTGGCCATCCCATTGTGCACAGTATTCTCCACAAAGCATTCGCCGCCTCCAAATATAAATGATCCTCATAACCCACAAAAAAACTAACAGCATGATCCAGTTTTGCCACCTTTTGTACGTTATAATCACCACCATCCACACTCCAAAAAAGTTTTTTTAAAGAGAAAAAAGGCCATGTTCTGTAAAGATGCATGCCCAAAAACTTCACCATTGATAACCAAGTAAAAATTACATGCCTAAGTATTTACAAATCACAGTCATCTAATGTCTCCATCTCACTACCAGCGTGCTAATATGTGTCGCCACATTTTCAATATAAAACGCTCCTGACAAAAAATAACACCGCTTCTGGCCAACCAAATTGCCCAGATTGCCTCCACAGCCATTTACCTATCCATGTCTGACCCGGTCCAGACTGCATTGATAGACCGCCAGAAGCTTTCGAGAGCATCAGTTTGTAACGCCTGAATCCCAAGCATGTCCCTAATCTCGGTCGAACTCCCACACTTGAAGATCGCTTCCTCCGCTTCCTTTCGGCATCTTGGGCATTCAACGTCAGTCCCTGGATTAAGTGTGCCAGTCTCGCCCATGTCAGTAGTCTTCTCCTCCTGAAGATCCATAGGAAAACCTTCACCCCGATAGGGACCTTCCATTTCAAGATACGCCTACAATCCTCCTCACATCACCCAGGGTATAACGTCGTAGGCCCCCTCGAGGCCCTATATGCCTTCTGAACCGAGAAGGACCCATCCCGCCAAGTCCAATGATCACGGTCGTGAGGAGGACTCCCAACATCTTCAATCTTCGAAAGCATGGCGATGAGCTCTATTACGTGATGCTTAGAAAGGTCAGATCTGAACCGCGGGAAGAAAAATGTCCATCCCATGTCTCAACCAGCGAACTGTCTGATTGTTCTACCAACGCCCTCGACCTTGGAAAACGCAAGTCTAAGGGTCCCCCTTCGCTCCAGTCATCTGTCCAGAACTGGAAATCAGTTCCACCGCCAATCACCGGCCTCAACGAAACGTGGAGCTCCTGCGCCACATTGCAGATGCCCCTCCAGAAATAGGACAGTACGCGGCTGACGATGCCATTATGGCTCGAAAAAGAAAGAGGGCTCATGGATCCTCCAAATAAGGTTGCAAACCAGACTATCACAATCACCCCAAATACGAACAACCCACCTGCCCAGAAAGCTTTTTTCATCTCCTCCAACCCACGAACTCCCAGGCCCACGTCCTCCCACTCCAAAAATATTGTTCCACCCATTCAATTCACAAATATCGCCACCCTGAGGTTGCATAAACAAACAGAAGATATGTTCCTTATCACCCCCCATCCGCACACCCAGCGCATTTTGCCCAAACCAATCCTCTACATTCCTCTCGGCACCATAGCTTAAAATATCTTACCTTCCCCGTTTTACTTCCAGTATGTACCGAGAGTTTTTGTGAAGGTTTTGTGAGAGTCCGAGAGCGTTTAAGGGAGGTCTTGGAGGCTCAATGGCCTAGATGACCCACAGATCATAGATATGTCATTTCGCGTCCTAGATTTCCATTAAACCAATTAACTCATGGTATTTCTCGTATCTATTTCTTTGTTTTCCTCCATTTGTTTGTCAAATCTCCATCTTTTCCGAAATTTGCTAATATTGTCCGAAATATCAACCATCATGTATGTTAAAAAGAACTTTTGTATGTCAAACTTAAATACATATTTTATTAGTCGGGCATAAAATGAATCTTACTACGTCAAGTCTATTTCTTTATATTCCAAATCTGAGGGATTTTATTTCATTTTTTACTTCAAACCGATGTAAATATGTCGAATTAAGGTGCCATTTTTGAAATCTTCCAAGCATTATCCCATTCAGTTTGAGGAGTGAAGATCATGGCTTATGGGTCGAACATTACACATGCTGGAGATGAACAAGAGATTAGACAGAAGTATACTACTATGTTGGTAGTGAGAAAATAAAGCATTTGTGAAAATTTTGTGGAAAGAAAATTGGAGGAGATGGCAACATTAGACCAGAACATCTTGTTGGTGGCTACAAGAATGCGCTCAAATGCATAATTTCCTCGAGAAGTGAAGAATAAATGAAGACTAACTTAAAGGAGCAATTGAGAAGGAGAGTGTCGGTAGAGACAAAAGTTCAACGGAACCAAGGGTGAATAAGAGTTTGACATCAACTTATTCAGATAATGATTCCCATGTCCGGTTGACATTCAGACCTCAACATACATTAATGCATATAAGATGACAATAAGGGACCCCGTGAGGATTAAGCATGGGAGACAGGAATTCATCGATCAAGGTGGTCTTCGACCAATTGGTGCAAGTGCAAGATTACTTATCTAGATTGGAGCTAGATGTGACAGTGGTAGCAGAATTGGTGCATCTGAGGCACCACCAAACAAGAAGCAAAAAAGAAAATGACTCAAATCATTACTTGAAAAGGCTGGCTCAACTCACTACATTCCGAGAAAAGTCCAAAGCAGAAGCCATTGAAAGATTCATTTACAGACATTGAAAGATTCATTTACAGACATTACGAACCAAGTCGGAAGAATTGTCACCAAATTGTTTGTTGGAAAGAGCATTCTAGTAAATGTGACAAGGAGATTACTCTAACAACACACAAATGATGAGACTATTATGTTTTCAAAAGAAAAAAGGGCCTCTACTGTACAGGTGTGTGCCAAAAATGTTCACCATTAATCACCTTATTAAAAAATACAAGCTTGAAATAGAAACAAGCTATGTAAGATGACGAGATTATTGTGACAGGAAGAGGTGCAAAAGCTTCAACGCCCCACTGAACAAATATCTCTGCACAGAGGATGAGACTGAAGAAAACATTACCGAGTTGAATAAGAAATGGCCTAAAAATGAGTTGATCCTCATGTGACATGGTTGGAAGAGCTATACAAGGAAGCAAATCATCAACTTCCTTGAATATTGTGAAGGTTATGAAGTGTTTATCATGCTTATGGACAGATATAAGTGTGTCAAGGATCACAAGTGCATACTCAAGCTCATGCAAGATGTCATTAAAAAGGACAAACCAGATAACATTTTATATGGGGTGATAAACAACAGCAGCAACTTCAAAAAGGTTGTGAAGTAATTATGAAATCCAACAAGTATGATATGGGACCCTTTGGACCTCGTACTTTGCACATTGCATTTACCTGATTTTAAAGGATTTTAGGAAGAGGAAGACCAACATTGAGGAGCATGAGTAAGGGTCACATTGTGAGATCCGAAATAACCAGATTGCAACCAAATTTGCTGCGTCGCAAAGCATGCAATAAAAAAAGGAAAGACTGGAGAAAAAATGTTGTTCAGGGAAGTGGTTTGAGATCCCAAAGATGTGACAAGATCAAGGTAGAAAGGCAGAAATCTTGACCAGCAACGTGAATCTCTGTAATAATGTCACCTGTGCAGTTAGGATCATGAATTGGTTGTGCCGGCATTGAGGATGGTGACCACGGGGCTGATATACAAGGTCATGCAGATGATGATGATGGAAAAGGTGAAAGAAAGTGTTGGTAAAGCTTCTAAAGTGTGGTTATACATCATAGACAAATGCTGGATGAAAATGTTATCCCACCATCTTTATCACGTCAGCATATAAATAATGTAATTATATGACGTTACCCATGTCAAATTTTCAAACCTAACTTTATCATTTTTGATTGAGTTCATGTGTTTTTAGCATATAATCTTAATCCAAGTACCACTACAAGAACACAATCGACACTCGCATAAAAATCTTGTCAGATCTCCAAGTTGTGGTGGAGAAGCAGGTAAAATCAAGAGACCGGCAATCAAATTGCACAAATGAGGTATAAAATATGTTAACCAATTATTCACTATATTGTAAACTTCTTTGTAAGTAATAAAACTGCATTAATTAGCTTAATCATTAATACATATCGTTGTTGCTATTTTCTTAAAAAAATATTTAACAAAGGTTCATGGTTCATCAAGAAGAGTACCTACAGTTGGTAAACGGATTAAATATCTTCCCAATATGTATCATTACACCTTATCGTGTTATAAATTTGTAATGGATGCCTAAACAACCTCATGTGTTCTTTTGCAGTTGAATGGTGAATCCTTTATGGACCAAATGCTCATAGCTTGTGAGAAGTGGTTGCGAAGGCGATGTCCGAAACAGCATCGGGGAGGATGTGAAATGAATTAGCGCATATTCATCCCCATCCAATCCAAGAAATGAAATTCTGAGGATAGACAAGCATTACAATCCCATATGGAAGATGAAGCATGCAAGGGAATGCATGATAAACAAAGTAATATGGATCCCATTTATCTCGCCTGCATCATTAAGATTCAAATTTTAGATGAAGAAAATGAAGATGTCTTGCAGAAATGGATGGATGATAATATATGCCCCTTACAAACTGTATTGCAGATGTAGGGCGATGTCAAAAATTACGAGCTCGGATCAGATCAAGATCCATACCTGATGAAGGGTTGGAAAGTGGAGATGATGATGACTCCTCCAAATCAAAATCAAAATACGATGGAGGAGATGATGATGATGATGCACATCAAGAGATTTCTTGCGGAATATGCCAAATGGCGTATTCTTGTCAGGGCGAAGAACGTGCTAGTGGGTCTGGGAGCATATTTGAAGGACTACATGTTGTCCAAGAATGAGTCAAGACACCAACACATGACGATTATGTTCAAAGTCCACACCAAGGACCTCCCACTTATGGTTACAATAGTAGTCGCTATGGCAGATTTCAATTAATATTAAAAACACCAACAAGACTATGTTGCTACCCCCTCACATAGATGTGCAAATATGGCATGAGATATTGCATGTGCCCAAATTTTTACCACGTAATACATCTAACTCAATTCCCACAGGTGCCCTCTCATCCAACTCCAACAACATCATCGTGTGGACCCCAAGTTGCACTCACTATCTGGCTTCCCCCACTAGAAAATATCCTTGGATTGATTTGCTCGTACATGTAGTTGACCGCACATATAGTCAAAATCGCGTGAACAACAAAGCCATCTACCAATATATGACATGGGAAAACTATGTGGAATATAAAAATCCAATCAGAAGAAGATGCAGTGGAAGACAAAAAACATGACCAGTGTTAAGGAATGCCCCTACACGAACTGCATATAGGAGACGCATGTGCCTATGTGTTAGGTAGACCTAATCACGGCCTTAAATGTCGGTTTCGGTCACCATTTCGGTGACTGACCGAAATGAAATTTCAATTGAATTTCAGTCGAAATTCGACCGAAATTTCGATCATTTCTGTTAGAATACTCAGATGATTTATTCCATAGAGCCCTCGGGTCTCTTATATAGGGAGAGAGCCCTTGGGTAAATTACAGTGACATACAATATAAAATAGAAATTATGAAACAGTACGCAACATAAATAAGTCTCTACACTCCCCCTCAAGATGGAGCATAGATATCTATCATGCTCAGCTTGGAAGAACATCTCTGGAAAGGTCCTCTGAGCAATGGCTTAGTGAATATGTCCGCTGTCTGAACCTCTGAACTGACATGAGACGTGGAGATGAAGCCCTTCTGAATCATGTCCCTAGTATAATGACAATCCACCTCTATGTGTTTTGTTCTCTCATGGAAGGCTGGATTGTTGGCAATAAATAATGCTGCCTGATTATCACATTGAAGGTTCATAGGCAAGGGAACATCAACATTCAGATCTTCTAAGACTGCTTTAACCCACATCATTTCTGTGCTTGCCTGTGCCATGGCTCTGTACTCGGATTCGGCACTGGATCTCGCCACAACAGTCTGCTTCTTACTTTTCCAAGAGACTAAAGAGCTTCCTATGAAGATAGCAAATCCAGAAGTAGACTTACGATCCCTTGGACATCCTGCATAATCTGCATCTGCACAGGCTGAAATAGACAGATATGTATCTTTCTTGAATAGAAACCCTGTGCCTGGGGAAGACTTCAGATATCTCAATATCATGTACAGGGCATCCATATGCACTTGCCTCGGCTGCTCCATGAATTGACTCACCCGGTTTACTGCAAGGGCAATATCCGGTCGAGTTATAGTGATGTATAAGAGCTTACCCACCATTTCTCTGTACCTTCTCTTGTCCACCTCCTCGGTATCATCATCGTACAGCTTCATGCTCGGGTCCATAGGTGTACTTGAAGGTCTGCATCCAGTCATTCCTGTTTCAACCAGCAAATCTGTGACATATTTTCTTTGAGTCATCACCATTCCTTGTGCATTTCTTGCAAACTCTATCCCCAGAAAATATCGTATTGTGCCTAGATCCTTTGTAATGAACTGTCTTCCCAACATAGACTTGGTTATCTCAATCCCCTGTGCATCATCTCCAGTAACCAATATGTCATCAACATATACCATAACAACAATGGTACCTCTAGAGGTCTTCCGGACGAACAGTGAGTGGTCCGCATTTGACCTTCTGAACCCATGTCGCTCAATAAGCTGGGAGAGCTTCTGTAACCATGCTCGAGGACTCTGTTTAAGGCCATAGATAGCCTTATGAAGTCTGCACACCTTCTGAGTCTCCCCCTCAGCAGCAAACCCGGGTGGCTGCTGCATGTGGACTTCCTCCTGTAGATCACCATACAAGAAAGCATTCTTCACATCAAGCTGGAAAATGGTCCAGTTACATACCACAGCAACGGATAGAAGGATGCGAAGGGTAGAGTGTCTCGCCACTGGTGAAAAAGTATCCAAATAATCTACCCCATATGTCTGGGTAAAGCCTCTTGCTACGAGCCTGGCCTTGTATCTGTCTAGACGACCATCTGCATGATATTTTACCGTAAATACCCACTTGCAACTCACCACAGATGCACCTGGAGGAATAGGGACAAGAGACCAAGTCCCTCTAGATTGCAAGGCACGCATCTCCTCTTCCATTGCTAGACGCCAGCATTCAGTCTTCATGGCGTCCTGATATGTCCGTGGAATCTCCACTGACGATACAGCAGCGGCAAACTTCTGGAAATCCCCAGTGAGACGATGAAAGGAGACATGAGAGGCCAGGGGATATGAGGCACACTGTCTTCGCTGCTTCCTATGAGCAATAGGCAGGTCCAAATCATCCAGAACAGTGCTGACCGATTGGTCCTCCTCCTGTGGTAAAGGCTCCTGCACAGGTGCATTATTTAACCCATCATTAGTGTTAACATCAGAACATACCTGGGGCGTGCTGGATGGTTGACACGTAGCTTGAGCAGGGCCTGTCCATCTCGTGTAGAACTTAGTGAAAGGGACAACTGGGGGTGGTGGCGGGGGTGGTGGTGGTGGTGATGGTGATGTCGGTGGAGTAGAGGATGGACTCAGGCTTGGAGGTGGTGGAACATAGACATTGGAATCTGGTGATGTGGAGGAGACCAATCTGTCACCTGCAGGGGAGAAGTACATGATAGGTTCGAAAAATGTAACATCTGCACTCACATAGTACTTATCATGGACCGGGTCATAGCAACGGTATCCTTTCTGTGTCCTGGAGTAACCCACAAAAACACACTTGATAGCTCTAGGAGATAGCTTATCAAGTCCCGGAGATAAGCGGTGAACAAAAGCAACAGTGCCAAAAACCCGAGATGTCAGTGTAAACAAGTCTCTGTCGGGAAAGAGAACAGACATTGGAGACTTTTCCCCAAGAACAGTTGTAGGCATTCGATTGACCAGATAGCACGTTGTAAGAATAGCATCCCCCCAAAAGGTTAATGGAGCACAACTCTGAATAAGTAATGTGCGAGCAATATCAAGAAAATGTCGATGTTTTCGTTCTGCAACCCCATTTTGTTGAAAGGTGTAGGCACATGTGGTTTGGTGAACAATGCCTTTAGATGAAAGGAAGCTAGCAAGAGAGCGAGTGCAGAACTCCAATGCATTGTCAGTACGCACATACTTAACAGTAGATGAAAAAACATTTTGGACTTCATTAATCAGATTTTGAAGAACATTTCCTGCTTCAGATTTATTTTTAAGAAGAAAAGTCCAAGACACTCTAGAGAAATCATCAACCACAACTAAATAGAATCTGTGCCCCTGATGATCCGGGACACGACTTGGACCCCAAATATCTATGTGAAATAATTCAAACGGGGAGCTACTGCTCCGACTCTGACGACCGGGGAAGCTAGACCGATGGTGCTTCCCTAACTGACATGCTTCACAACAAAAAGAGGAACTCGGAGAGATCTGAGGCAGGAGGTGACGCATCTTCTGTAGCGGCAGATGACCGAACCGAAGATGCCAGGTGTACGGAGATACGGAGCCCTGGGAATGCAAGGAGACGCCAGCGTAAGAGTTACGAACGAGACGATAGAGGCCATTGTGCTCAGAACCACAACCAATCACCCTGCCCGTTAGTATGTCCTGAAAAATAACAGACGATGGATCAAAAATAGCACGACAGTGCAAATCACGTGTAATCTGGCTAATAGATAAGAGGTTCATAGAGAATTCTGGAGCATGTAGCACATTCCGTAAGTGCATAGACGGTAGCAAAGCCGTCTCCCCCTGACCGATGATAGGGGAATGAGTGCCATCAGCAATGAGTACAGAGCGACCTGGCTGAACAGCTCTGTAGTACTGCAGAATATCTTTCTCTCGGCATAGATGATGGGTAGCTCCAGAGTCGACAATCCATCCTGTGAGGTCATGACTATGAAATGAGACTGAAGGACTACCTGAGGCATTGGCTGAGGCAGATGTACTAGCTGACGCCGAAGCCGCAACATCAGAAACTTCAGCACCCTCTGATGATGATTGTGGCATGATATCACGAAGTCGTGCCACCAACTCTTCGAACCTGTGATCTGGAGTAGATGCTGGTGGACCCTGAACATGATCAGCTACTCGTGCAGAAGGAGGAAAGCCATGCTTGGAATAGCATGTATCCTCCGAATGACCAGTACGGCAACAGAATGAGCACGTAGAGCGTATGCGACCTCCGCGGCCACGTCCACCACTTCCTCTGCCACGAAACGAGGACGAACCACCACGTCCCCTGGAAACTGCCATTGCTGACGGAGTCGCAGTCGCTGTATTGGACGGAACGGGTACACAACTGAGCCTCCTGTATACCTCTTCCATCGGTGGGATGGTGGCATCTGCTAGGATCTGAGAGCGTGCTGCCTCGTACTCCGGATCTAGGGCAGCGAGTAATACGCCAACCATAGTGGCGTTGCGGAACGTCTTCTGCTGTTCCGGTGTGGCTGTAAGCGGAATGGTGCTATAGAGCTTCTCGAACATGCCACAAAGCGACGTGTACAGGGAATGAAGAGGCTTCCCATTCTGCTTCGTGGTAAATATATCATGCTGCAACTGGAGCATCTTCGTCTCGTTGCGTACCTGAGAGTACGTCATAGCCAAAATATCCCACATCGCCTTAGCGGTGGGCTGGTGAAGGACATCATTTGCTATCTCCGTCGTGAGCGTACCTGAGAGCCACACCTTGGCGTACGCATCATCAGCCTCCCATGAGGCATAGATCCCTGTCTTCTCTGGCGGTTCATCCTCGGTAAGAATATGCTTCTTACCACACGACTTCATGAGACTGAGGAACTGCATCGCCCACAGTTCGTAGTTTGTCCCGTCCATTTTGACGATTGGTGCCGAACCTTTGAAGGCACCTATGGCGGGCATATCGAGCTTCTGTTCTGACATAATGCCAGAGAAGAACAACAACTGATAGACCAAGAAAATATTGTCTACCAAGACCTTGTAGGATTAAAGTGCATAGGTAGACGATTATGCACTTGAATCTAACATGACGCCGAGTCCTAGTGAGAAGACGGTACCCCGGCCACGAGTAGAGGCTTTGGAAGCCTCTACTTCAGGAAGACGGCGGCTGGAGAGCTCTCGGCGGCGAGCGGGAGGCCGGGGGCTGGGCGGCGTTAGAGGCGGGGGACCAGGGGCTGGGCGGCGGTGATCGGAGGCCTGGGGAGCGGCGACGGGGGCTGGGCGACGGTGGGGGCTCGGCGAAGGAGGTGGAGGCCCGGTGGGGAGGCGGCGGCGGGGTTCTCGGAGCCCGGGGGCGGCGAAACCCTAGAGTCGGCGACGGGAGAGAGACGGGGGGGGGGGGGGGGCGGTGGAGAACCCTAGGTTAGGGTTATGGCTCTGATACCATGTTAGAATACTCAGATGATTTATTCCATAGAGCCCTCGGGTCTCTTATATAGGGAGAGAGCCCTTGGGTAAATTACAGTGACATACAATATAAAATAGAAATTATAAAACAGTACGCAACATAAATAAGTCTCTACAATTTCAGTCATTTTTTGTACGAGGGCCCCCATATTTCGGTCATTTCGACCATTTCGGTCGAATTTCGATTTTGACAGGATATCGAAATTCGACCGAATTTCGCCGAAATTTGAGGCCATGGACCTAATTGCTTACTTTATTCGATTCATTATGCATACTACAACACATATCGGGTCCGCATAGCCGCACAAGATCGCATGGGCAGCATAATCAATCCCCATTCTATTTAGAGTTGATATATTACTTAGACATTAGTATTTATTTGCATTAGCTTTTCTTTAGCTTGTATTATGGAATAAGGAGAATAAATCTCATATGTGGCCATGTTTACATAATAATTTCAACAACAAAGCCTTTTCCCACATTAAATAGAGTCGTCTACAAGGATTTTTTTCACTCCATTCAAATCTATCTTGGGTCAATCTCAGGCTTATGTCCGAAAAACTAAGATCCCTTCGTATAGTCTCATTGCAACACTTCTTTGGCCCTCCTTGCCCTTTCTTAGCTGGTTCAACATCCCAAAACTTGCATCTCCCAATTGGTGCATCAATTGACCTCCTTTGCACATGGCCAAACCACCTTGAGCGGTTTTCTCGCATCTTATCCACGAATGGGGCTACACCAACTTTCCTTCTGATTGCATCATTCCTAATCCAATCTTTATGTGTTTGTCCACGCATCCACCTCAACATTTTCATTTCTGCTATTGCCATTCTCTACACATGTCTATGGTCCACAAGCCAGCGTTCAGATCCATAGAGCATAGCAGGTCTTGCAAGAGCTTTGTAAAACTTTCCTTTGATTTTCAAAGAAAAATTCTTATCACAAAAAATAATAGATGCTTCTCTCCACTTTAGCCAACATGCATTTATTCTATTAGTAACATCTTCGTCAGTTTGTCAATTATGTTGCAGAATAGATTCCAAGTATCTAAAAGAATCTTTCTGAACGTTGTCGTCACCATTCTTCAGACCGATTCCTTCACGGTTGCTTCCATCAAAAGTGCACTCCATATATTCCATCTTAGCCCTACTTATACAAAATCCTTGAGTCTCCAAATCAGTCTACATAATGATTTCATTATCAAAAAATATGTTGATCTACAAGCTTAATTTTTATTATCGAATTCAGAAAATTCCTTTTATTCAAAACAAAAAACAATAATAATGAAATTACCATTTATTTTAAATTTAATATATATAAATCGCTTTTTCTGTTGCATTTTTCTACTATTTTGTTCTGTTACAGCTATGACTTTGAATTTTTTTCTTTGCTTCTTATCCCTCTTTTTCCTATTAATATTTCTATTATCCTATTTCTCTAAACATGTTCAAATCATTTCATTCGAATGCATCATTGATAACTTTTTTGTGTTCCTTCCATCACAGTTATTCCGTGATATAGTTTTTCATGGCTACAACTTATCACATGTTCAGCATTCTCTAAATCTTAGAACTTACAGTTTTTCTAAACACGAGTATTATATGTTGTCGATATTTAATTATATAGATTCACAGGTATAATTATTTGAGTGCAAACAATAACTAGTTTAATTTAGGATCATTTGTGTCATTTTATGGTATTTGGTGCATGTATATTTGTGATTAGCACCATCGAAAGCGAATTTTTTATCAATTGAAATTGTTCTAAGTTCTACAAGAAAATAGGCAACTCATTGGAAAGTTGTAAATATATATAGTTGTTTACTTGTGTATAAATGAAAAGTTAGAAAACACATGCAACCAAATATACCTCACACATGGCCATGCATTCCGTTTATTCAATATTCGGTGATATGTCAGAATGCATACGCATATTATATTCTGAAACTTTGAACATAAGAAATGGATCCACCCAAATGTTCCCGATTCTGACGAGTGACAAACACATATTAACTTAGTAAGTATTACATTTCTGTGTGTTAATGAATTGTGAGTTTTATTTGAATTTGCAACTTTTTTATGCATTCTTCATGACTAAACTCTCCACATATGTAGCTGACCGTAATTAAGGCAATGCAAACTTTTTTATCAATTGAGATTGTTCTAAGTTCTACATGAAAATATGCAACTCCATCAAAAGTTGTAAATTTATATATATATATATGTTTAATTATGTATAAATGAAAATTAGAAAAAAACGGATGCAACGACACATAGCAAACCATGCATTCCGTTTATTCACTGTTTTGTGACATGTCCAAATGCATAAGCATTAGCAATCGGATCAAACCAAACGCTCATGGTTTTGACGAGTAATGAATACATATTAACTTGGTAAATATTGCATTTCTATGTGTTAATAAATTATAAGTTCTATTTGTTATTGCAACTTTTTTATGAATTCTTCGTGACAAAGCTCCTGACATTTGGAGTTGACCATAATTACTACAATATCTCACGAACTAAGCCATCTACCACTACATGACATGCAAAAACTACATGGAATATAGAGATTCAATCAGTAGAAGATACGAAGGAGGACAACAAACAAGACAGATGGATTCAACAGGATGCTATTGGAACTGACGAATGAGGAATACATATATACTTGGTAAAAATTGCATTTGTATGCCTAATGAATTCTGACCCTTTTTTTGTTATTGTGACTTCTTTATGTGTTCTTTACGACTAAACTCATAACTACTCGTCTTACATAGCACTACATATTAGCATGTGCGAAAATTATGATTCCAATAGTAGTCAAAACTTGTATGTAGAGGTATATTTTTCCAAATAAGCATATATTTTTATCTTGTTTAATAATTAGATAAGATTGAGAACCTTATTTTTTTGGAAAAAGAATAAAATTCTAACTATTTACACCAATTTTTGGTGATATCAGCAACGCGTACGCAACAAGTCCCTTTTCGAGGCTAGCAAAATGACATGGATATCGACATTAAAGGCCAACTCGACACTATGGTAGAAAACCACTTCTACCTCACCAACTAAACATGTAGCCTCACCTTCAGCAGTGACTTTACTTTCCAAAACAACCAAGAATCGTAATGAGTCCCACCTTGGGGCCTCACCCTTTTCCATCTCAAAAAAATCAACCAAGAATCCATTAACGAAGTTGAGTCACATAGGACAAAAAACTCTTCCCCTACCCAATCACAAGTGCAAGGTTGCAAAAGTCGGTAGTCGGTACTCGGTCGGTGGGGTCACTGACTAAGGATTAATTGGTAGTCAGGAGATTAATTCGTTTTAATCGGGCTCTAATCGGCTTTGATATTTTAAATATATAAGTCGTTTTTATACATATATTATAATATATTTACATAGATTTATAAATTTTGTACTATCATAATGAATCAAAGAAGTATTTGAATTTAAAAAAAACATTAAGCGTATTAGAATAAGTTTGCTTTTAAAAAAGTAAGAAAATATTGTATCTCCAAATAAAAATTGGTTGACGAATAGACCTAGTCGGAATTAGTCGGAACTCGGTCGACCACCCCACTGACTAGAGTAGTCGTACCTACTAGTCGGGATAGTCGGGTGACTTTTACAACATTGCACAAGTGTGTATATGGTCAATAAACCTCACTCAGTTCAATTGCATGATAAATTGGCAAAGACACAAGTATTGTCATCAGACTATGGGGTGACAACAGAGGCAGCCAAACCCCATCCCAACATTGCTCTACAACCACTTGTGTATCCTCTACCAGCATCGCCAACCTCAAAAATGCCTTTACCATGACCCATATCCTCTACCAGCATCGCCAACCTCAAAAATATCTCTACCATGACACATTTCCAGAGCAATCTTAGACAATCACTTCTACCTCACCATCCAAGCATGTAAACTCACATTCCGTGGTGATTTCACTTTCCATATCAACCAAGAATCTAATGAAATATCGAATCAGGCACTCAGCACCTCGTATGCCCTGGATACAAAGAATTATTACCCTACCAATCCCAAGTGTTTGTATGGTCCATCCGTGGTATTAAAAGGCCGGCCTCGAGGCGGTCGAGGCTGGAACGAGGCGGTGGTTTTTAGCCTCGAGGCGTACGCCTCAGATGGAATTGTGAGGCGTACGCCTCAGAAGGTCAAGGCGGTCGAGGCGAGGCGAGGCGCTCTGTGAGGCATTTTCTGGAATTTAAAGCATTTGTTAAGGATTTAAATTGTCTTATTGGTAGTTTTAGATGCTTATAAATGTATAGTTGTCTAGGATATATATTTACAAGATGAATGCTTGGAATTTTAAGTTTGTCCATATTCATATTAAGCATTAAATTTGTCTAATTTTTTCAAGAAATTTTTAATATTGCACTTTTAAATATATTAAATTTGTCAATTTTTTTCAAGAAATTTTTAGTATTGCACTTTTAAATATACAATCCATAAAGCTTATAGAAAAACTAGTGTTAAGAAAGGTGACATAATGAGCAACATAATATACCAACTAGAAAAAAAACAAGATTAGATTTAAGGCATGTCAAAATTGTCATATTTTATATATTAGTCATATAACAAGTACATCTAATCATAATGTTTTATGCACCTCAATATTTTTAACAAAAAATATATTGTCTTTGATATTTTAATGACAAGTATAGCTAATGATTATATTTTTGATTGGGTAGAGATCTAGTAGATAATTTATGGAATTTACATATCCTTTCTTTCGCTTTCTTATCTTCATAGTTTCATCATATATTGCAATGTTATATAGTATATGTATGTCAATTAAGATAATTTTATCAGTAAGTATATTTATTAAAGTTTTTATAAGTATTTTCCTATACAAACTGAGGCTTACGCCTCGAGGCTACGCCTCGCCTCGTCTCCAGGGAAAACGCCTCGTTCTGCCTTTTGTTTTTTCAAACCTTGGGTCCATCAACCACACTCCCTTCAATAGCATAATAAATTGGTCAAGTAGCAATAAGGAATCGAGGCAACACCCATCTCAATACTATATTACAACCACTTGTTACCCTCAACCAGCACCGCCAACTTCCAAAATCTCTCTACCATCACCCATTTCCCGGCCAGTCTTCTAGCCAAAACTTGAAATCTTCTCTGGCAGCCAGCTACTGCGATAGGTGTGGCATGATAGAAAGAAGTACATACGTCAAACAGTTAAAGAACAATGGCGTGCTTTATAGTATAATAACCCTCCCATCCATAGAAAGTAACTATCATAGCCCAATTCTATAACTCTGATTACAACACACCCCCTCCCCCCACCTAGCAACTTCAATATCCTTTTGTGCAACGTCTTGTTGGTGTGCCATAAATTCCTATAAAAGTTCTTTGAGAAAATCCCATAAGCCCAAAACCCACCTTTCATTAGTCTACTTACCCCCATCCACCTCTTTCCACATGAATCATCACCTAATATTGTCAATATATTTCTTCATCTTTGCCGGTATCTTGAAGATAAACATAACAGGGGGACAGTTGAGAGTACCAGCCACAGCATGATCAGGTGATCGCCTCTTGACCACAGTTTCGATCTCCAACCCCAAATGAAGTAAGTTGTGCTGTCAGTAGAGTGCATCGAAGGAAAGGGATAGACAACCAGAAACATACAATACAGCTCCAGATAACAACATCAAAATGTGTACTGTATTTCGAGAATGAAAATTAAAATAGATATTCACATGGACTTGGAAAAAATAGCAATATGCGCACAGCTTAAGAACAAATTATAACTGGCAAGCGCACAACATCAATCTTGATGGCAAACCAGGCAAACTAGTCATGTGCAGCCAATCCATCATGGCCACCCCCCACCCCTCAATCTGCGGTCAAGACAGCATTAAAGTTCAATGCTCTCCAATGTCAATGCTACCCAATGTCTATTATCTACATCTATAGCACTTAATTGCCAATGACATCTAACCTCTCCAAGTATGCATTTTGAAGTACTAACTCTGGCTGGCAGTATTGCAGTTGTTATCATTATTAACTATAGTGAACATGAATTGTGTCTTCCATTGGCAGTGTCGATCTGAAAAGAATGGGAGGGTTACATTTGCTAGTCATTGGCTCAATCATCTCCTAACATGGATTCTGCAACTCACTTTGGTATTTAGAATTTCTTTTGGAAAAACTAAAATGTTTATCTTTCTCTGCATGTTTTCAGCAGGTCCTCGACCATCTGGAAAGATAAAGTGCAAAAAATGAAAGGGTTTTCATGACAAGAAATGAAATTTTTCATAGTAAATTCCTGCAATAGCCACAAATACGATGTTTGGACAAGCAGAAAAGGAAAACGATGGCTCAACAAAACGGTGGAACTTCTTTATACAAAAAGAGGTAACATTTCCCAACTTACCCTGATTGTGGAATCACTCATTAGAAGTTCCTCACCCATTAGTTCGAACTCAGAGTACGGATAGCGCATCAGTCCAAAGCTAAGCATACCACCACCCAACAGACTAAGGGTTCCTTGAACCTGCAAAAAATAGAAATGCGACAATTTAAGTCACAAACAGCTAAAAACAACATAAGATCACATGAGATGTAACTGAGTAGATTAAGGAGCGAGATAAATGCAACATAACATTGCAAATAAGTAAAACTGGGTAACGATTTGCATAAATGAAACCGGAAAAAATACACAGAGATGGAATCAAGATACTAACTATTTCCATGAACTGACTCCTCCAGAAGATTCACAACAGCAAGGCCGGTCATATTAGAAAAATTAAGGTATGTCAAGAAGAATATTTTAGTTTCAAATAATCATAGGAAGATGTTCTAAGCACTACTTATCATTGCTTATAAACATAGTAAAAGGAAAATATAAGGAAGCACCACAACATATTTTCTCATGCTAAAATTTACAATGACCTTTAACTACCACAACATCGGTGTTCCATCCAAGAAAAAACGGATATAAGATTGTCGTGTATAATTTCAACTTAAAAACAAATAAAAGAGACTTGCAATTAAAATAAATCAAAAAGAACAAACCTGGACACGACTCCATAATAGAGGAACAACCACTTTAGCATTATTCTTCACATAAACATTCGTCCACAAAGGTTTGTTGGGAAATTCCATTAAAAGTGTATCAGTCTGAGTTGACAGGTTGTAATTGTTAACTGTGAGACTCTGTGGGACAGTGTCATAAAGAGTTCCAGCAGCGCCACTGTTATCCATGCATGAATAACTCCTCCCTCCTGAACAAATGCGATAAATCAAAATATATATTCTTTCGTTTTTCGTTCTTTATTATTTTGTGAATGGCTAACAGTGCAAATAAAAATAAACTATTTTTACTTGAAAACTTATTAGGCATCACGGTGAAGCGTTAACAAAAATACAACTTTCAGAAAAGATTTTAATGATCCAGGTTTCAATTGTATCTGAAATTGTCAATATGGTAAAAAAAACAATCAATATTTTTAACATATTGTAACTTTGCGTCACTTTAACCAATAAAAAACAACCACGTTATAAAGGCCATTAGGCACTATTTAATATTGTGAATCCTGCAGCTTTCCCAATAAAACAAATGCAGCAAGAAATAACTGTCAATCCCTGCAGAATGGCACGATATCAAAAGTGGCCATAATCTGGCAACAAATTTGGAGTAAATAAGACGTTAATCCAAAATTGATAATGGTGGGAAAAATGAAGGACTTGTTTATTCATGAGACCCAGGACTCTCTTAAATAGGAGAAAAACCTTGGGTAAATATCAAGAAAGACACATAAAGAAAACAAAATAAGGAATAACACCAAAGATATACAGTAATCTCAACATTCCCCCTCAAGCTGGAGCATATATGTCTATCATGCTCAGCTTGGAACAACAACTTTGGAAAGGGCCTCTAGTAAGAGCTTTGGTGAATATATCGGCAGCATGACCTCCAATAGCAACATGAGAGGTGGATATAAGACCCTTCTGGATAATATCCATGGTATAGTGGCAAACCATCTCTATATGCTTTGTATGTTCACGGAATGCAGGATTATTTGCAATAAAAAGTGCTACTTGACTGTACATAGAAGTTGCATAGGAAGAGGCACATGATACATCAACTGCAAGATCTATCAAAGCTGACCTCACCTACATCATCTATGTGCTTCCTTGAGCCATCACCATTTTTTTTGAAAGTCTTCCAATCAGGGGGTAGTACTCGGTGGTACCCTCCCCAACAGAAATTTATTGTTAACACCAAAAGAACGATAGCAAGGAGGTTACAGAGCAGAGGAGTAAAGAAACCCACCCTTACAAAAAATGGAGAGCAGGCGAACCCTCCCAAAATCACACCAAAAACAACGGTAACCTCCCATTACAAAACACAAAATGCTACTGCATCCAGTCCTCATGTAGCCTTTTCGCAAGGGAGGACACATTCTCCTCATAGAATCTTTGTCCAGAGAAGAGCATGTCGTTTCTGCCACGCCAAATCGCCCAAAGATAGGCCATCGGAAGCAGGCGGTATGCCCTTGGTCTTTCCTTGTTCAGGTGGAGCGAATTCCAGAAAGAATGAAGGTCATCGAAGCGGCACCAAGGGATCTCCGAGTTCAGCCAGATCTGAGAGACCACAGGACATGTAAAGAAGAGGTGATCAGCGGTTTCAATCGTGTTGTCACAGATCATACATTTGTCCGCAATTATTCCCAAAAGTTTGACGCACCGGTCGCGAGTCAGGAGTCGCTTGCGTCGGAAGAGCCATAAGAAGATCCCCACTCGTTCTGGGAGACGAAGCGACCAAATTGTCGCACAATCCCTGATCAAGAGCTCCGAATTCGCCGGGGGTGGCCTGCAAATAGCCCCAAAGGCGCCTTTCACCGAGAAAGGCCCATCTTTCCAACTCCGGTGATCTCTTCCCACAGTAGGAGCACCCACATTCCTCACGGCCTCGAGGAGATCGAGAAAATCTTCGAATCTTCTGTCGGAGAAGTTGGCGGAGAAGGTGGGGCACCAAGAGCCATCCACCCAGCAGCTCGCTATCGAGCAAAGCTTGTCATTTGCCAAGGCAAATAAGCGAGGAAAGCGAGAGCATAAGGCGCCCGTCCCCGACCAATCATCCATCCAAAAGGTAAAATCATTGCCACCCCCCAGCACAGGCTTAAGAAGCCTAAGATTTAGCAAGAAAGATTACATGACGCCCCACCAAAAGGCGTCATGGAGTTGCTACAAATATGTTGCAATAGCGGCGAGCCCTTCACCCCATAGATCTCGCGGATCGCCAAAACAACAAGGTCATTATTCGGACCCCAAACCCTGCTGACCCATTTGAGTAGCAATGCCTCGTTCATTTCCTCTAAGGATCTAACACCCATGCCCCCCCCCCCCAATCCTTGGAGCGTTGGATATCTTCCCAGCTGACCAAGTGGATTCCCCCCCCCCCCCGACCAGTGGCTCCGTTGCCCCAAAGAAAGCCACACATCTTCTTCTCCAACCTTGCGCGAATCCCCTTCGGAATCTTGCGAGAAGCAAGGAAATAAACAGGAATAGCCGATAGAACGGCCTTGAGAAGAACCAATCTTCCATGACCATGGATTCGGCACTAAATCTAGCAACCATTGTCTGTTTTTTACTTTTCCATGACACGAGTGAGGTGCCATCAAATATAGCATAGCCAGAAGTAGACTTCATGTCCCTAGGACATCCTGCATAATCTATGTCTGCAAATGTTGTTACATCAAGAGAAGTGCTTCTGTTGAATTTAAGCCAACTTCCTGGCACAGATTTCAAATATCTCAAAATCATATAAACGGTATAGATATGAACATTCATGGGTTGTTTCATGAACTGGCTCACTTTGCTCACGGCAAAGGCAATATCCGGCATGGTGATGGTGGTATATAGAAGTTTCCCAACCAACCCTTTGTATCTCCTCTGATCGACCTCCTCAGCATCAACATGGTCGATGGCATAGTCTCATACTTGGACCCATAGGGCCATAGGAGTAGTAGCAGGGTTGCACATTGTCATGCATGTCTATAGAAGATCGGTAACAAACTTCCTCAGCGTCATCACAAGACCATGCGGGTTCCTGGTGAACTCTAATCCAAGGAAGTATCGAAGGTTGTCAAGGTCTTTGGTTGCAAACTGCTAATCTAGGAACTCCTTGGCCACCTAATGTCCAGCTCATCATCACCCGTGACAATAATATCATCAACATAGATGAGAATAGCAACAGTACCTCTCTGTGTTTTATGGACAAAATGTGAGTGATCCGCAGTGGATCGAACAAATCTCTGATGCTCTATCAATTCTGAAAGCGTCTGGTACCAAGATCTTGGACTCTGTATTAGGTCATAGATCGCCTTGTGGAGCCTACACACTTTCTGAGTCTCCCCCTCAGTAGTAAACCATGGTGGTGGTTGCATATAAACCTCCTCCTGTAGATCTCCATAAAAAAATGCATTCTTCACATCAAGTTGGTGAAGAGATCCGTCCCGTGAAACAGCAACAGATAGGAGAATGCGTAATGTTGAGTGTCTGGCCATTGAAGACAAGGTATCATGATAATCCATCCCATAAATCCGGTGAATTGACATGCCACAAGCCTTGCCTTATAGCGATCCACACTGCCATTTGATTGCTGCTCACCGTAAATATCCGTTTACACCCCACAACAGATGCATTTGGAGGGGCAAAAACAAAACTCCAGGTACCACGAAAATGCAAAGCAGCCATCTCTTCCTCCATGGCAAGTCACCAACTGCTATCCTGTATGGCCTCCTAATATGTTCGTGGTATAGTAATAACTGAGAAGCGCATAACAAACTTCATGTATTCTTCTTAAAGATGGTCAAGGAAACGTGCGCAGCTAGAGGGTATGTAGCACAGTTGCGACGGGACTTCCTCAAGGCAATAGGTACATCGAGATCATCAGCCACATTATTCTCTATTAATGGAAGGTCATATCGATTTCAATATCGTTTCGATATCGTGTCGATACCAGATTTCGGCGATATATCGCCGAAATATCGCCCATATCGACGCTCTTGTGTGAAGGAGATGCCTAAAAAGGAGGAGCGCCAAAGAATGGCAGGGTGAAGAATGGTAGGGTAGTGGCTTGTGGAGTGCCAGAGACAACGACTTCGTGTCGGGCCTCCTCGGAGAGGGCAGCTGCTGGAGAGCCCTTTCGGGCATGGCTGCTATCGATGCGGGGCATGGACCACTGGGCGCGTAGTTGTCGGGAGTCGTTGCGTTGTTTCACTTGTAGGCGGTTTGGGCACTCTCGGAGACATTGCTCGGTGGTTAAATCCCAGAGGTCTTTGCTTATCGGGAAGGTGGAGGGCAGGGGGCACTATTCTTGGCTTCTTCGGATGTGATGCTGGTTTCTCATGCGAGATTCGCAGGCGATGTTGCTCAGCTCTCCCTTGGCGGGTATGGCACGGGGGCTTCGCGAATCAGAGGTGCGGGCCTTATTGCGTGGATCGGAAGTTGGTTCCATGCAGTTAAAGTAGCGTAGACCAAGGACGGGGGACGGAACGGTGGAGCCGAGAAAGGTGGATAGAATCAGGGTTAGGGGCCTTCCTCTGAAGGCCAGGACGCTCCGTTGCGTGTCAGAGCTGTTGCGGGGCGTGGTCGTGGTGGAGCATGTGGAAAGCAATGGTTGCCAGTCGGGGCAGTCGTTGGATGTCCTTCTGCGAGTGCGGTGGATGGGAGCGGAGCGGCTGGGTTGGTGGGAGGTGGCGTTCGAAGGTCAGCGCGTGCTAGTGGAGTTGTCGACGGTGGAGGCTGGGCCGATTGAGTGGGTCACTTGTTGTCGGCGCAAGGATGACCGTGTGACGGAGGCGAAGCTGATAGGTGGGGGTGCCCAGGCGGAGTTGCCTCGGTTTCCTATGCATGCGCGGCCTTCGGAAGAGGGACGACATTCGAGGATGATTGATGCAGCATGATAGCAACTTAATTTTAGTAGACATTTATTTGGTCCAATTAGTATTTATTTTGTTTTATTTATTTCCCATGTAAAAGGCTCATTATAAAAGGCCTCTTTTATAATTTTTCCTTTGATTTCTTCTTCCCTAATTTTAGGGATTTGTTGCTCCTTTTGTGGGGGAGTAGCCTCTATAAAAGGGCTCCCTTTGTATTAGTTTTAATTAAGTTGAATTGAGATTAAGTTTTCCCCCATCCCTAATTTCTCTCTCTCTCTCCCCCTCTCTCTCTCGGGCGCCGCCCCACCCTCCCCCCTTCTCTCTCTCTCTCCCCGATTTTCCCCCTCCCCCGTAACCTAATTTCCCCAGCGCCCCCCCCTGTTCTTCTTCGCCCAACACCACCCCGCCGCCTTCTCTCCCCATATCGCCACCCCCTCCCCACCGCATCGACCCCCCCCGCAACCCTCTCCCCTCCCCGCGCGCCGCCACGCCAGCGCACTCCTTCCCGCCAACGTCTTGCCGCGCCGCCTTCCCTCTACGCGCCCGCTAGTCGCGCGTGCCACCACCCTCCGCCTCGGTCACTCGCCGCCGCCGCCGCCTCCTACGCCCCACTGTCCACGTTACTCCACCGCCCCAGCCGCCTGCCGCCTCACCCTTCCCTGTCGCCATCGCCTCTCCGCCTGGACCGCCTCGCCGTACCGTACCGCCAACCCCCCCTCCATCCGTCCTCGGTGCTTCCCTTCCCGAATCGCATCCCACAACTGCGCCCAGCACCCAAACACCATCCGCGGACCCCACCAAATTCTCCCTACAGCAACCTCGAGCTCCGGTACGGCCTCCATCAACCGCTGCGTCAACCGTGGTCTTCCCGTGCTGCCAACAGCCTTCCCAACCGTGGTTACCGTCCGAGATCAGATCTGAAGCGCGACTTCAAACTCCCTGCCGGTTGTGGTATGAGTGACAATTTCCACCTCTAATTTCCACTGCATAATATTAGTTTGTGGCCTGTTATATTGCTTGTTTGGTTTGGTGATTTATTAAGATCCCTAGACTACAACATCGCTATTTAATTCCTGTGATCTTTATCTACTTGATTGCCTTATATTGTGGATATTAATCGGTGCTAAATCACGAGTAACCTGACAATTATTGTTGCTGATTTTGGCTTGTTGTGTGTCACTTATCTCGTTCGTCATTTTGTTTCAATAGTTCCGTTGCGTGATTCGCCATTTAGGTTATTGCCCGTATAGTTTGCATCAATTTGGTATCAGAGCCTCACGATTCTGCATCTCGTCTGCATCCCTTTTATTCGTTGCATATTAAAAAAAACAACAAAAAAAAACAAAAGAAAACCGCAAAACAAAACCCTAGGATACCCATGGCCGACAAACCTAGTGGCTCAAAAAACCCCTACACCCCACCCCCTGAACTATCACTGGAATCCTTAGCCGCTCACATGCAACACATGCAAAAAATGATTGACCAGATGTGTGGACAAATTGCTACCTTGAATAGTCATATGATAGGCAACAATTTTGCTGATGAAACTCCCAACAAAGGACGACGCACTCACCGGAAATCACACTCCCGGAATAGCACTTCCCGAGACTCTAGATCTTCTACTTCTGACGAACGTGTCAGCGAGTATCATTCCCAGGAGAGTGAACAAGAAGAACCCAAAGAATACACTCCTTTCCTCCCCAAGACTCCAGATCCGTACACCTTTGGCTATACTCCGCAAACTAATGGTGAACGCCAATTTCCACCACGAAATGGACCCAAGCCCGACGATGGATGGGATCGAGGTATCCGTCTTGATGTCCCAGAATTTGACGGCGGACGAGATCCTGACGTCTTTTTAGACTGGCTCCAAGCCGTCGAACACTTCTTTGTGTGGAAGTCCATGCCTAGCGAACGTAAAGTCCAATTCGTCACGATAAAATTGAAGGGACATGCGCTATTATGGTGGGACCGTTTGCAGTCTGAACGCAAACGAAAAGGAAAAAGTAAAATCCGCAACTGGAGCAAAATGAAAGATAAATTGAAGACAAAATTCGTGCCGGAAGATTACAGACGCGATCTGTACGCGCGACTGCAATCATGGAGGCAAGGTACCATGAGTGTGAGAGAATACACCGAAGGGTTCCAATCCCTAGTCCATCGCAACCGCTTGCAGGAGACTCCTATTCAGGAAGTCACCCGCTACATGCAAGGCCTCCGCCAAGTCATCCAGGATGAACTATACCTCCACAATTGCCGCGACGTCGACGAAGCCTACAAGCAGGCTGAACGAGCTGAGATCAAACTTGCTAAAGCCCAGACGAGGAAGATGCCTTTTTCTGTGAACTCTGCTCCTCGTACCAGTACCACGACGTCCTACTCCAAACCCATGGGTTCCTCAGCTGTCATGTCGGGTAAAACCCAAGCCAAACCAACAACTCCTGCCGTCGCCCGACCACCTACTGGAAACCCCGGCCAAGGCATCTTGGGAAGCCGACCTACTGTCGGGCCTGATACTTGCTTCTGATGCTATCAAAAGGGCCATCGTGCCGCCGAATGCCCAAACCCTAAGGCCAGACCTGTCCATCTATGCACCGCCGACGACCCTGAATACCCTGACCCTGACCAACAAGAATTCCCTGAAGAGGGTCCGCCTGCGTTGACCGCCGACACCATGGGAGCCGATGACTATGAACCTCTAGGAGTGGATGGAGACGACTCCGGTCCGTTCCTGGTGATTGAACACGAAGACTTTCTCGCTCCCGACAGCGCACCCACAAACATTCTGCTCACCCCCGCTGTCCACGATGCTGATAGTTGGCTGCGACGCAGCATCTTCCGAACCACCTGCACCTCAGGAGGACGACGTTGTTCTCTAATCATTGACGGAGGAAGCGTTGAGAACTTCGTCTCCCAAGAAATGGTGGATAAGTTGGGTCTGCCAACGCAACCTCTCGAAAAACCGTACAGCGTGGCATGGTTTCAAGGTGGTACCCAAATTCCGATCCACCGCCAAAGCCTCGTTAGCTTCTCCATTGGTCCCACATATAAGGACGAGGTGTGGTGCCATATAGCCCCTATGGATGTCTGTCACATACTTCTAGGGAGACCATGGCAATTCGATCGAGACACCGAACACCGAGGGAAACCGAACACGTACACCTTTCTCATCGACAAGGTTCGTGTAACCCTCAGACCGCAACGTGAAGCCCTTAGCCCTCGCCAAGTGGCCACACTTCGAGCTGCGACCAACCAAACCGGTAACAAGACCCCACCGGCAAAGACTGCGACCGCGGGCTCCGTGTTGTTGATGGAAGCCCAAACATTCCAACGTGAAATTCAGGAGAACTCCACCATCTATGCCCTGATGGGACGTGAAGTGGACAACCAAGAGTCAACTCCACCTGAAGTCCCACCTGAGATAAAGCCCATCATCCAAGAGTTCGCTGACATCATGCCTGAAGAGTTGCCTGAAGGACTACCCCCGTTGCGAGACATTCAACATCACATTGACCTAGTCCCTGGAGCCAGCCTTCCTCACTTACCCCACTACCGAATGAGCCCAAGCGAGCATGAAGAGATGAACTGGCAGGTTACTGATCTGTTGCGACGTGGGTATGTTCGAGAGAGTATGAGCCCCGTGGCGGTTCCTGCTCTGCTCACCCCAAAGAAAGACGGCACCTGGAGAATGTGCGTGGACAGTCGAGCTATCAACAAGATAACGATTAAATATCGTTTTCCCATTCCACGCCTTGATGACATGCTTGATATGTTATCAGGTGCCAAACTGTTCTCCAAAATGGATCTCCGCAGCGGTTACCATCAGATCCGCCTCCGACCTGGAGACGAATGGAAGACAGCTTTTAAAACCAAAGAGGGTTTGTACGAATGGACGGTCATGCCCTTCGGCTTGTCTAATGCCCCAAGCACCTTCATGCGGACGATGAATCATGTTTTGCGACCCTTTATTGGCAAGTTTGTGGTCGTGTACTTCGATGATATCCTGATCTACAGTTTGACCAAAGAAGACCATCTGTCTCACTTAAGACAAGTCCTGGAAACCCTGAGAGACCAAAAACTGTACGTCCATCTCAAGAAATGCTCCTTCATGAGTGACACGGTCCTCTTCCTAGGATACATTATCACCGCTGATGGACTCAAGGTCGACCCCTCCAAAATCCAGGCCATTCAGAGCTGGCCCGTACCCAAAACCCTCACCGAAATTCGCAGCTTTCTAGGGTTAGCTTCCTTCTACCGACGTTTCATTCGGAACTTCAGCACTTGTGCAGCACCGTTGGTAGATTGTACGCGGAAAGGCGCACCCGCCTGGACTCTCGAAGCAGAAGCGAGCTTTCAAAACCTAAAACATCAATTGACGCATGCTCCTGTTTTGGCACTCCCCGACTTCACCAAAATTTTTGTGGTCGATTGTGACGCCTCACATGTCGGGATTGGCGCTGTCCTCAGTCAAGAAGGACGACCTGTCGCCTTCTACAGCGAGAAATTGAACGATGCCAGATCACGGTATTCCACTTATGATGTTGAATTTTATGCCGTGGTCCAAGCTCTCAAGCATTGGAGACATTACCTGATCCAGCGTGAATTTATACTTAACTCGGATCATGAAGCCCTGAGATACTTGAATTCCCAGAAAACCCTTAACAAGCGTCATGCCAAATGGGTTAATTTTCTCCAAGAATACACCTTCCATCTCAAACACAAAGCCGGAACCCTGAACCGTGTGGCCGACGCATTGAGCCGGAGAGCACATGCCCTGACCACGATGACCGTCAACACAACAGGATTTGAAACTCTCAAGGACCTATACCCCACTGATCCTGATTTCGGTCAAATTCATGCCGACTGTGTTGGTAAGGGGCAGGACCCAACAGCCACCTTTGTTCTTCATGAGGGTTTCCTATTCAGAGGCCATCAACTATGCATCCCGGCCACGTCCCTCCGAGAGAACTTAATTTCAGAACTACACAATGGAGGTTTAGCTGGACATTTTGGACGAGACAAAACCTTGATCCTTCTCCAAGAACGTTTTTATTGGCCACAGTTGCGAAAGGATGTAACAAAATTCGTACAGAAATGCCAAACATGTCAAAGATTCAAAGGGCACCGACAGAACACTGGATTATACACACCCCTGCCCATTCCTCTGCGACCCTGGGAAGACATCACCATGGATTTTGTGCTAGGATTACCCCTCACTGTGCGAAAAGTTGACTCTATTTTTGTGGTGGTGGATCGATTTTCCAAAATGGCTCATTTCATTGCATGTAGGAAAACTTCAGATGCATCTCATGTCGCCGATTTGTTTTTTCGTGATGTCGTCCGTTTGCATGGTGTCCCTCGTTCTTTTACCTCGGATCGCGATACTCGGTTTTTGAGTCATTTCTGGCGCACTCTTTGGTCCCGTCTTGGTACTCGTTTGCAGTATAGCACCGCTTATCATCCACAAACAGATGGGCAAACTGAAGTAGTTAACAGGTCATTAGGAAATTTGTTGCGATGTCTTGCAGGGGACTCTCCGTCCAAGTGGGATCTAATTCTTCCCCAAGCTGAATTCGCATATAACAGTTCCACCAATAGGTCCACCGGAAAATCTCCTTTTGAGAGTGTGTACGGCTTTCCACTTACTCAATTCCTTGACCTAAAACCCACAACCGTGCAAGGGAGAAGTAGTGCAGCTGCTGAAGATCTGGTCGAACATCTAACCCACATCCATACCGAAATCCGAGCCAAACTCCAATCTATGACCCAGAAATACCAGACCCAAGCCAACCTACACCGAAGAGAGAGCGAGTTCAGAGTTGGAGAGTTAGTGATGGTCCACCTGAAAAAAGAGAGATTTCCTCTGAGAGTCCACCAAAAATTGAGCGAACGAAAGATTGGTCCATTCCGAGTCCTCAAGAGGATTGGGACCAATGCTTATTTACTCGACCTGCCGCCAGACGTCCAGACATCGCCAGTATTCAACGTATCAGATCTCTTTTTATATCATGGAGATGAACAGACGGATGCCACTACTCCAGCAATTCCTGATGATGACACGCGCCACCCGCCAGCCGCCACCGACACCGATCAGATTGAAGATATTGCAGATATCCGCGATATGACGACTAGACGTGGTCTCTTCCGACGATATCTAGTCAAATGGAAGGGACGACCTCTTACCGATTGCACCTGGATCGACGAAGACGAACTCCAACAACTCCGCCCCGATATACTTCAGAACTTCCACGATGCCATCTCGACGGAGCGAGATTCTTTTCAGCAGGGGGGAGTTGATGCAGCATGATAGCAACTTAATTTTAGTAGACATTTATTTGGTCCAATTAGTATTTATTTTGTTTTATTTATTTCCCATGTAAAAGGCTCATTATAAAAGGCCTCTTTTATAATTTTTCCTTTGATTTCTTCTTCCTTAATTTTAGGGATTTGTTGCTCCTTTTGTGGGGGAGTAGCCTCTATAAAAGGGCTCCCTTTGTATTAGTTTTAATTAAGTTGAATTGAGATTAAGTTTTCCCCCATCCCTAATTTCTCTCTCTCTCTCCCCCTCTCTCTCTCGGGCGCCGCCCCACCCTCCCCCCTTCTCTCTCTCTCTCCCCGATTTTCCCCCTCCCCCGTAACCTAATTTCCCCAGCGCCCCCCCCTGTTCTTCTTCGCCCAACACCACCCCGCCGCCTTCTCTCCCCATATCGCCACCCCCTCCCCACCGCATCGACCCCCCCCGCAACCCTCTCCCCTCCCCGCGCGCCGCCACGCCAGCGCACTCCTTCCCGCCAACGTCTTGCCGCGCCGCCTTCCCTCTACGCGCCCGCTAGTCGCGCGTGCCACCACCCTCCGCCTCGGTCACTCGCCGCCGCCGCCGCCTCCTACGCCCCACTGTCCACGTTACTCCACCGCCCCAGCCGCCTGCCGCCTCGCCCTTCCCTGTCGCCATCGCCTCTCCGCCTGGACCGCCTCGCCGTACCGTACCGCCAACCCCCCCTCCATCCGTCCTCAGTGCTTCCCTTCCCGAATCGCATCCCACAACTGCGCCCAGCACCCAAACACCATCCGCGGACCCCACCAAATTCTCCCTACAGCAACCTCGAGCTCCGGTACGGCCTCCATCAACCGCTGCGTCAACCGTGGTCTTCCCGTGCTGCCAACAGCCTTCCCAACCGTGGTTACCGTCCGAGATCAGATCTGAAGCGCGACTTCAAACTCCCTGCCGGTTGTGGTATGAGTGACAATTTCCACCTCTAATTTCCACTGCATAATATTAGTTTGTGGCCTGTTATATTGCTTGTTTGGTTTGGTGATTTATTAAGATCCCTAGACTACAACATCGCTATTTAATTCCTGTGATCTTTATCTACTTGATTGCCTTATATTGTGGATATTAATCGGTGCTAAATCACGAGTAACCTGACAATTATTGTTGCTGATTTTGGCTTGTTGTGTGTCACTTATCTCGTTCGTCATTTTGTTTCAATAGTTCCGTTGCGTGATTCGCCATTTAGGTTATTGCCCGTATAGTTTGCATCAATGATGCGTCTTTCGACGGAGAGGATTCGCTTCGGCGTCGTATCCGCGGTGGGCGCTTCAAGGCAGGTGCCTCTTTGTCTCCCTTGGCGTATAGCGGTAGATGGTGGCTCTACTTCGGGTGCTAGTGGGGCCTTCTCTGGTCCGCCTCGGGTGGAGTTGCGGGTCTCTGGTGCGGGCTCGGAGCAGATCCGTTTTTCAGGGTCGTGGTGGCCTGTCGGGCAATCGGGTCATGTTTGCCAACTCGAATCCGGACCGCGAGGGGGGGGTTCTAGGTGGGCTTTTGTTCGGGTTGTTTGTCGGGTGGGGCTTATGGGGGGGGGGGGGGGCGGGGGTTGCGTGGACCCTGGTGTGGAGGCGGTTGGCGGGGAAAGGTCTGGAGGGTGGAAGGGTTCGAGCGGTTGCGTGGTTCGGAGCTGGAGAGGGCTCCGCCCACTTCAGGTCCTGCGGTTTCAAAAGGGGGGAGCTAAGAGCGGGAAAGGAAGGGGCTGCCCGGCCGCAGAGGGAGGTGAGGGAGGGTGCTTCTCTTTCCGGGCTTACCGAAATGAAACTGAAATCCAACATTTAAGGTCTTGACTGTAGAAAACATCATCCTCTGATTAGTCATTATCCAAAATCGAAATCCATGTCCAGCCCTAATACCCATTCTGAAAAAACGCACAGATTACTAAGATTGTGGAATGGTGCCTATGTGGAAAATCGTAAGTACATGCACCGAATAGACAATAACCAAGATGCTAGAAGAATCTCATATATATTTCGCACCAAACAACAAAGCAAGTCATAATTCTCGCCTAGCACCTCATAACACACCTGGCAAGGAGTGCCTTGCATTTGAATGTCGCTTGATACAAATCTGAGAACTGTGATAGAAAGGACTTGAAGCACTCCAAGATTTCTAGGAGGCGCAAACGGGAGTAACTCCCGTTGATCTAGTCTCCATTAGATGAGAGGCAGGAGAACACTGTCTATGTATCTCATAACGAAAAAGACATGCTAACTATAAAATGATTTGTGATGAAGTGGTATGTTGATGAAATTCCGCAATAGGTCAAAGAGGATGGATTCTCAGTGATGAAAGGGAATGAGAATAAAAAGAAACTGAATTTGATGGGAATTATGTTTCTTTTTTCGGTAAAATGAATTCCATAAGGACGCAACAATGAAAATACAGCTCAAAGAGGCTTAAAGAAGCTTTACTCTGTGTATGGGAAGATCGGCGAACTTGGTGGATAAGGGCCAATGTCCATAATTAAGAATCACTGTTAAAGAAAGAGGGATCACATGGGAGAGTTGGACTAGAGAAGAACAAAAAGATTTCTCTAGGATGTTGAGGGACAGGGGGAATGTTATGCTCATGTGAAATGCGCTTGATCCAGAGGATTAGTACATTGATATAAAACTAGTATGGCCAAGAAGCAAGAAACGAAGCACCCTGATTACTTGAAGTTCTTTCCTTTCTAGTTTGGGATGGCAGTTGTTGATGTTGATAAAAGGCCTCTCGATTATGTTTTTTTCTCATTTCTTCATGGCAATTATGGTCGCAATTTAGACATGGCTCACTTCGTCTTAAGGTTGTGTTAACCACAATAAGAAATGAGCTTAATCTGAAGGACTACTACAAGTCTATAAATGCTAAGCTTGTCAAGAAGCATGAAGCGAAGCACCCCAATTACAAGTTCTTTTATTTCTATTTTAGGATGCTAGTTGTTGGAGTTGATAGAAGACCTTTCAGTTTTGCTTTTAGCTTTTTCATTTCTTCAAGGTCATTAGAATCACACTTTAGTCACACTTATCTCTTTATCTTAAGTTAGCATCGACTTGGCCAAACTCTTGAATGTTTATATGCCTTCAACCATGTAAGCTTTACATGCATTTCTCTAGAACAAATGAAATCCAATATACCAAGCTGCACAATATCGTATTGTTAGTAAAATAATCAACTCAGCATTCTACAGTCAGAGTTTCTACTCTTTCTTTCTCAAGGCATTTAATATGATGCTACTCTTTCTTTCTCAAGGCATTTAATATGATGTTCCTTATCTCGAAAATATATGCTAGAAGCATGCTTTCACTTCTCCGCATCCAATTGTGTGTTAAATTAATATCTATACACTTTCTTCCCATTGTGATTGACATAACGCAATTGCACCAAAGATTGTAAAGAATATAATGTTGGAGTCTTGGATAAAACAATCTTCAAAAGCCTTTGAGAAAGATAAAATCACAACCTCCAAAACATAAACCAAAACGATCCTTTCTTAAAATTGAAAGGGCTTGCCAACAAATTCCAGACTACTCATTTCCCACAATAAAGCTTTCCCTGGCTCAGCAACAGATACTGGTACTAGACTTTTCTTCCGATCAATTTTTCTCATACATCATAAGCATATTTATGCAATTTCTTCAGTTCAATGGAGGCATAATACAGTAAAGAGAAAACGTAATCAATAATGCCTAAGTAGCCACAGCACAATGTAATGCATATGAGAATTCAACACAAGTGAAATTCATCGAAAATAACAATGTTGTTACTTAAACATGGAGGTATAATTCAATTTCCACTACGAAGAAATAACAAAAATAAGGCATTGGATAAAGAAGCAGTTAATGCTCACCGTGCACATGGAACTCTTGGTTGTCATGCCTGCTGAAAGCATCAATAGAAACACGTCCACCACCTCCTCCTGCCACACCATTACCACCTGATGCACTTATTTTTCCATTTCCCTTCCTGCCAATGAAATCACATATCTTTCACCCATAGAAGTAGAAGCAATTTATTTAGAATTATCATTTTTTCATTTGAAAAAGCAACCAAACATATCATCCTAAGCATTTTTTATATTTACTAGAAGAAGCATTGTCATTGAACTAGTGGGCCAATCAAGTTATTGACTAGAAAAAAAAGAAATATATCTTAGCAAACACACGTCAAAAGCATGATACGAAGTAGTTCTGCAAGATACAAGCTTTTCTGAGGAAGAGAACATTAGATAAAGTAGAATAAAACCCGGTTATATATACAGTGATATTGGTTTCAAAGAACTGAAATAACGTTATCTCCAGGAGAAAGAGTCATTTTGGAAACAATTTGAACAAAACTGTGGTTTCTTCAAATCAGACAATGTTAGAGACATCGCGAAGGCATAAATAGTAGACTTGAAAGCCCTGTGGCAAAGAGCTCGATGTGGATGCAGAAAAGCAGATAGGTAGCTCAGATGACAGAAACATAACAAGTCTAAGGAAACCAAGTTGAAGACCAGGGACCCAAATAAGAAATGAAACTCACACGAGAATATTGATATCCAGATAGATATATCTCCAAGCTATGGTTAGAACGTATTAAAAAAATAAAAGACACATGATGAATTCTAAGAATATAGTGCTTAGAACCCAACACATGCATGATTAAGTGATCTCAGTTTAAATTTGAGGCCACTTCATAATTGCGATCATTTGCAAACTTTCCAATTATGGCACCAGTCGGCCAATAATTCAAAACCTCATAATTAAAGCTCTGACAATGGTGGTAGAGGAAATGCTGAACCACATAGACAACACGGCCTATGTTCGAATGATGAAACTTACATTTTACAGGCCGATATGAAGATGCTACCGCCAGAACCACCTCCACCAGAGTGCCCACCCTCGCCTCCATCAGCCAATATAAGCCCGTCCACCTGCAAAGTATCATTCGCAATAATCCGCACCCGACCACCTCCGCCGCCTCCATAGTCCTCCTCCCTGCTCGTTGTCCCCCCTCTGCTCCCATAGCTCAGCGGCCACATCAGTGAATCCCAAGCGTAAGCATCCCCGCCCCATACATCATCCGGCATCTGTCCATCCTTCCTGAAGCAGCTCGCACCCCGCCCACCATACCCTCCTCCATCCCCATGCATCCCATGCGGCACGCCACTCGTCTGGGCAGGCGGGTCGCCTCCCAATCCGGTCGTGTCCAGGACAGAACCATCGACAAGGCTGACATTCTTAGACTCAAGGTGCACGCTCCCTGCAATGATGCCGGAGCGGTTTCCAAAGCGGATTTCACGTTCGAGAACGAGGGACACGGAGCACCCGGGTGACGCGCAGCTCAGCACAACGCCTGGGAGAAGCTCGCAGCTGCCTTTCCCCCGCACGTTGAGGTCGCCGTGGAGCTCAACGCCGGAGGTGAGCTGGCAAAGGGTGTCGAAGGAGCCGGTGCCGTTGAGGTCATCCTCGCAGGAGGCGGCGGGGATCTCCGGAGGAGTGGGGGGAGGAGGGGGAGAGGGAGGGGAGTAGTCGTGGAAGGTCATGATGGAGAAGGGGTCCGAGGGATCGGAATGGGGGAGGGATTGGGCAAGGGGGTTAGGGTTAGGGTTTGGGAAGGGGGATGGGAGGAGGAGGAGGAGGAAGGGGAGGAGGAGGAGAGGAGAGGTGAAGGGAACAGCGGCGACCATGTCCGAGTGGAGGAGAGACTCATGAGATCGGAAAAGACCACTCCGGAGTTGGGGAGAGAGCGGTGGTGCTTTGGAGAGGAGGGGGAAGGCGATCTGCGTTGAGAGGGGGAGGGAGGAGAGAGAGAGGGAGAGCACTTCGGTCCTATTTTAGGGTTATTTATGGAAATGGGTTGGAAGTAAACGGCTTGTTTCAAAAAAGTCGTTAGACTGGAAGTGCGTGCTTTTACGGTCCCTCTGAAAAGGATATATTCGATTTTGCCATGCCGTGTGTTCCTTTCTTGGGCGGAAGGATTTGAGCACGAAAAAGGATATTCATTTGAAACAAGTACCAGATTTCGTGAAATTTCGATGAAATTTCATGGAAATTTTGATTTTGACAAGAAATCTAAATTTCAAATGAAATGATGATACGAGGACAGTTTTCAGTCATTTCTTCACAAATGATGATCGATAGGACAAAATCTTGTCGAAATTTCGACGAAATATCATATCGACATGGTATCGATATGATATCTGAAATCGATATTTAAATCCATTATTATACTAAAAAGATACTGCAAATAGAAGATAAACAGTAGTTATTATTTAATTGAATGGGAATTATTATTCCTATGTTACTTGTGAGATAAGGAAGGGGAATGATTTTTCTAAAATACGAAATATCATGAATAATGGGAGAAAATATATGTTATCTTTTTTATTTCCAGTGTAAGAGTGCCCAAAATAAAGTAAAAAGAAGCAACCATGCATGGGTGATCAAAATAATCTTGCATAGTTGAACCAAACAACAAAAAGAAACTCCTTATCATAAACTAATACAAATGTTTTAGCGGAACGCTTGAGCGTCTGAAAAAATATTGAAAGATATCAAACTTCAATAAGAGTCGGAGTTATAAAATCAAACATTGTAATATTCTGACCTAGATCATTGCCGGTCACTTCGATGGGTGTCATCTGGTCAGGTTCAAGATGGATATTGATTATGTTCCCAAGTATAAAATCACTATCCAAACGCATTGATCTATTAAACAGATAACTCCTAATATATATGCAATGCCCATGTATCTAGCGCGTGCACTCAACAGATATCTGTATAACTAAGATAGAATCATTTCTAAGTTAGTCAGATATACACATCGTTTTTCCAAACAAGGATTGTAGAGAGGGATGTGCAATGTGTGGGAAGATCATAGCAATGTTATGGTTTTTAGGTCTATGGATGTTGTTTTTCGAACAATTGGATTTACCATCCAAAAGGAATTGACGGTGTAGCTTGTTGCTCATCTCCCACCAATCTCTCTGGAAAAGGATTGTAGAGAGGGATGTGAAATGTGTGGGAAATTTGAATATTCATATAAACTAGGTAATTATCTCATTTAGCTTGGTGATTTTCATTTGTAGGAGATACAAAAAGGTGGCTGAATCTTACTCAATGGAAGGCGGGTTTTTATACATGTAGAGTAGAAAATTTCAAATATAGGTTGGCTTGAATAGTATGACTAATATGCAATGCATACATTTGTTGTGTTTGTATGTTTAGTTGTAGGCTTTGTGACGGGTTGGGATTTGCTTACCCACGAGGAGATCTCAAACTCGAACTCATACATGCATGGATGGTAAGTCTAAATTAAGATCCATCAAAAATATATAGAATGAGGTTCGAGCTCTTTAACGGAGTGGGTTTGAGTGGGGTGATCAATGAGAAAATCCGGATTGACTTCCCTAGGGTTCGTTTGGTTATTGTGTTACCTTAGGGTAATTCGATTTACCCCTTGTATTCATGGGACATTCCTGAGTTGGAAGTCCACCACAAATCAATGTGACATCACATCACATTCCTTATTACAATCCTCTATCAACCATCATAACCATCTAAACATCTACTATTCACAGGAGGTTACCCTAATCCACCCCAACCCAGTAACCAAACTAGTCCTTAGTGTGTGATTTTTAAAATTATCCGAAGTGTTTTGGTACTCATAATTTCTTGCATTGGATATCAGCAAAAGTAAAACATGACAGTAATGCCTTGTTAGTAGGGATGAAAACGGCCGGATACGGATACGAATATAGGTATAATCACATCCTTATCCATTTCAAAATATGAATATGAATGTGGATACGAATATTGAGGAATGCGAAAAATGAGTTACCATATCCTTAAAAAACGAATACGAATGTAAAACGAATACAAATCGGATACGAATAATAACACAAATATCTAATAGATTAACTAAAATATACATGTCTAGGATTGTTTGCACATAAAATAGATATATCAGATATAATAATTTCACAACAATTATATCAACAATGGTGAATACAATCATAAAATATTGTTATGCGTAATTATAAATAAATCTATTATTACACTTATGTACAAAAGCGAATATACGAATGCGAATGTGAGTATTAGCGAAGGTCAAAGTGATATCCATATCCCCATACATTTTAAAATGAATACGAATACGAATTCATCCCTACTTGCTAGATTCATAGATGCGTAAGAACGTTGAGAAGACTTTACGAATGAGTAATATTTATTGTTACTAGGAAAGTGAATACGCAATATTTATCGTGGAACAGTTGGTATGAACGGGGATAAATAGTAATAATCATTTAAATAGGAGAAAAAGGAAAGTTGGTATGAACGGGAATAAATAGTAATAATCATTTAAATAGGAGAAAAAGGAAAGACACAACTGTTAGGGCATGTTTGGTTGGTGGGTTGGATTGGGGTACACCGGTGTACCCCTCCTTCCAACCCTCCCAACCCTCCTCACAGTTTACCACTCACAAGAGTAATCCAACCCAATCCAATCCAACAACCAAACATGCCACTTATAGAACAATGAAGGGGTAGTTAATCCACGGATATTAAGAACTTGGAATGATACGAGAAATCCCGAGTTCACTTCTTATTCTCCACGTGACATCGTCAGTGGCATTTACGAGAGGTTTAGGTGGCTGCTACGACAGAAGCTCGGAGCATACCATATATGGGCGTGAATGGAGGCTAAGGTGAATGAATGCGTAGTGGTTGCAAGGTCACTATAACAACAGGAGCAGGTAAATTATCTGGCAAATGGAGGCGTGGATAAGGCATGAGGAGGGGTGTTTATGGATGGTTATCTGATCCATTCAATCATTACTCGTTCCGATCCATTATTATCGGGTTTACGGGTTGATCTGCATCATTTAAACGGGTACTCAATTCTAACAGGTATCCGAATTGTTTGAATGGATTTCTAGGGTACGTATTAATTTAAGATCGATTTAATCGGGTTGAGTTGGGTACTCACTTGACCAGGATATTTTGAAAACCCCTACACTTTGATACTAATTTTAAAATTCTTAATTTTACTTTATACGGCTATGTTAAGAGTAGTAATAATGACTAGAAATTTATATATTTTTCATTCATGTCAAACCTTTGTAGATTCATAAATAAAAATCCAATTTCCAAGCATTTGTAAAGACAATGAATACGAGTGCTTAACTCCGAAATCATCATTACACATTAAATTATTATCTATAAAAGATATAAAAGAGGGATAGAGGGCTACACCACCTGAGATAATTCCTAGTGGGTTGAACGTGTACCTATGGGTCGACCAATGGGAAAATCAGGTCGACTGATCAAATGGAATGGGTACTCAAATGGAGGTACTTTAGGATTAACTTGTCTGGGTCGGTATGGATACATGTGGGACCAATATATTTTGAACACCTCTAAGGAGGAGGATGCGCGAGCGGTCAATCGCGGGAAGCCCCTTCGATTCCCTGAAAATTAAAATTATTTGAAATCAATACATTTGTGGTATTTTATATTAAAAATGAATTAAAGATTAAATGGATGGAGGAGGCGGATGCTAGGAACTAGGTATTGTTTGGATCTATGCACTTTATTATTTTGTCGCAATTTGCAACCTAGGATGTCAGGGAACATGACGCAAGGTTAAGAAACCATGTAAAATGTGATAGAAAACTTTAAGGCCCCATTCGATTGCAAGGGTAAACTCCCATTGCCCTTAACCCACTCCTCATCTCTCTCATGTAGGTCACACATTTTTCTTTTTTAAAAAAAAAATAAATAAATCAATTTTACATCATCAATCCTATCAAAAAATAATATATTATATCATGCTATCATATAAAAATTACTACTACTTAATTTCTACTCACTTTTTCAAACTTCAATACAATTATATCACAACAAACTTCTAACCCACCCCCAATTTAACCCTTTATCCAAACACCAAATCTCAAAAATGAGTTACCCTCTACCAGTTTAACCCGTTTTAATCCGCTAACAAAACGTACCCTAAGTTTTTTTTAATAGTAAAACGCATCCTAAGTTGTTCGAGGGACTTTTGTGATAAATGCCCTCGTGATCTCTTGTTGGTTTTTTCTTGCCTTGTTTTTATATCCAACGTCCTTCTATTTACGCTGGACTTGCTCCATTTTACTGCAATATATTAGCGATTGATGGCGATATTGTGGGGAAAGGTGAGAGGACGAATTGTCTTGCGTTGGAACCATGCGTGTTTTGAAAGGTGAACGAGTGTGTTTGGTGAGAAGAAAATGGTAAATAACGTGGTGTTTGAATGAGAAAAAATATTAATATTCAATTCTGGCAACTGCGTGTTAACGCTCTGGGACTGTTTAGTATGAAGGAGTTTTAGTTTATTTCATTTTTCGTTCCCCAATTTGAAATAGGAAATTATCGTTGAGGTTCGTTAAACATTCACCAAATAACATTGATGTAGTTAGAATTGCGTCTTGATCAATTGGCAAATGAACTTTCCATGGACTTCTTGACCTTCTATGTCGCCTTAGGAGAGTTCAAAGAGGGCTCGTTCTTTTATAAAATTAGAAAAGATAATCCGCCTTTTTTTTCTTATTATCATTGGGTTTTCTTATTACATGGTTAGTTTCCTTCTTCACTGCAACTATTTTTTGAATAACCATTGTCCTTCCAACAAACGACAATGATTACTAGTGGCGATCATGATCCATACTGCACCGTTATTAACGAATCACGGACCAACTCGATCCATTCTTATGGGTATCCAATTCAAATGGATACTCGAACTATGTGAATGGGTCATGCGTATCCGTGGATACCCATAGAAATCGCTAAGATGCAATGATGTCTATTTTTAAAATACACATTTCTTGGAAGATACTGCTCATATGAAACACATTAGCACGCCCCTCTCTAAGAAAAATCTCCACCCAAATGTAGCTTAAGATTTAAAAAATACTAAAAATGGTATATGAATGCATGGTGGTATAAATTTCTATACCGAATTATGTTATCTTTCTCCGCTTCCATTGCCCATATTTATTAACAAAGAATAACATTCAAATTTTATACAAATTGATGAAATAAAGAAAACGGATGAATTGCGATGAAACCCGAAGAAGTTCCTGAGATTGTGAAATGTTCTACGTCCAGAAACTTAACAGCAATTTTTTTTTATATTTTCCAATGACATATTAAATAACAAATTAACATGTAGATTTCACCTCAAAATCTTTAAAAATTAAATTTAAGAAAAAACTAAACACTTCTTAAAATAACAAGTACATTCAAAGCAAAATAAGAAAATTAAATAAAACAAAGCATGAACTCGTTGATGGTGTCTTCTCCTAGAAATCAGTGCCCTAGACACAATTGTGGCTACAGGTGAGAGTGATAGGGGCTTGTTGCTTGCGATTAAGGCAAGGCAATGGTGGAGAGCTTATGGAGAGGTCGCAGCGGCGTGGAGGAAACGACGGCATTGGAGTTCGACAAGGGTGAGCATCTGAATAAATTTCCATGGAGTTGCAACGAGAGGTGGCACTGCAAGATCAAACCAATGCTTGAAGGATGTGAGGAGATGGAGCAGCAGAAGGCAAAGGCGCAGGTTTCGAAGGGGTGTCAATCTTGACTTTTTTATCGAACCAATAAAATTGGATGGTTGAACTGGTAATTGCGTTAGCGGTTTATATGAATTGAAAGACATTGAAACGTTATCTACCATTCTGGTTGTTATGATCCAACCGGGTTGAATCGAGTTCAACTGATTTTATGTGAAAAACATGTGTTATATTAAATCATATATTTTAACGCTAAGTTGTTGCTTCAGGAGTTGTGGTGACGACAACTTTTCTTGGTGCAAAGGCATCGATTGTCAACTAAAGAGTGTGGGAACGCGTGCAACTTGTGCTCTTAAAGTCAAAAGAATGAAATCCAATGGAATTTTTGGTTGGAGGAAACCATAAAATGGAGGTGATGAAATCATGTTTCAATCACCTAAAACAAGAAATTTGAGGTATTTATTTTCTACTAATGAATGCATGCATTCATGCATTAACATGCCCTTCCTATTCTTATATGCATATAATATAAGAAGCACGTTTTAGCATAAAAACACTAGAAATATGCGAAAGAAAATGGATTAGGTTGAGGGACTTGTAGAAGGACTTGTTCATGATCCGTACCAGAGACCAAAGGCGTAGGTCTCGGTTGATCAAAAGGAAACACATAAAATGCATAAAATAAAGATATCGAGCTGCACATAATTGAAGCTAAACTTCAAACCTTTCTATATATTTATATGCAACTAATAATGACTTAGACTTGTTTTGTATTAATATATATATATAGGATAAAATGGGGCTGCCCCTTGCGGGCAGCCAAAGATGGCTGCCCCCGCGCTATTTTCGTCAAATTTTTTTTATTTTTTTTTGAAAAATATCATCATGTATATTCATCCCTATATCCCTCCTACATGTCATTCGAATTTCATCAGAAACAGAGACTCCTACGGCCTCCATCGAGATGGTGTCGATTTAAAAAATCATGTTACCGTTAAAAATGACTGTCTGGATGGAGGCCATAGGAGTCTCTGTTTCTGACGAATTCGAATGACATATAGGAGGGATATAGGGATGAATATACATGGCGACATTTTTTGAAAAAAAATAAAAAAATATCAAAATAAGGCCGGGGGCAGCCATGTTGGCTGCCCCTTGCGGGCAGCCACATTGAACTCATATATATATATATATATATATATATATATATATATATAGGGGGCCCTTCTATGAGGTGGGTCTTTCCTGAAATTCAGAAAGCCACTACCAAATTTGTAAATTACGTAACAATTTTGTAAATTTAAACTACATATTGTAAAATACTGACGATTATTCAATTATGTAAAATATATCATCCATATTGAAACAAACTTTTAATGTCAAATATAGTAATATTTTCATAAAATTTTCACGATATACATATTATATTAATATTTAATATTAAATTTATGGAGTTAGAATGTGTAAAATAAATAGAATAAATGCTTAAATTGACGTGGCTTTCCATGCATCCAGGAAAGGTGCACCTCATTTAAAATATTTCCTATATATATATATATATATATATATATATATGAGGAAAGGGAGCCTACTTTGTGAAGTAGGTAACTTACTTACTTCACATTTCACTTTTTGCAAAATTTTTTATTTTTTTTCAAAAAAATACCACCGTGGATTTTCATAATTATATCCCTCTAATATGTCATTCAAATTTCATTAGAAACGAAGACTCCTACGGCTTTCATCCAGAACATGGAAAATACAGCAAATCTGTGACCGTTAAAAAATGACTGTCTGGATGGAGGCCGTAGGAGTTTCTGTTTCTGACGAAATTTGAATAATATATTAGAGGGATATAATTATGAGAACCCATGGTGACATTTTTGAAAAAAATAAAAATTTTGCAAAAAAATGAAATGTGAAGTAGGTAAGTTACCTACTTCACAAAGTAGGGCTCCCTTTCCCTCTATATGATATATATATATGCATATATCAGAATAATATCACTAGAACCTTTCAAATGAGGTGGAAGCTTTTCTGAAATTGTAAAGGCCACTGTGAATTTAGTATAACTCTGTAACAGTTTTGTAAAAGTATAAACTACACATTGTAAAAAATTGTAAAATATAGCATCTAAATTTAAATTAACATTCCCATCCAATATAATAATATTTTTATAATTTTATTTCACTATACATGTTGTGTTAATATTTATTGCTATATGTACGAAATAAAAAATGGTAAAAAATATTGGAAAGATGCCTAAATCGAGGGTGACTCACCATATATATGGTAAGACCCCGTCTCATTTGAAGTTTATTCTAATATCACCTTCCAAATATGACAATTGAAACAGATCATTTTTCATGTACATGCATTTAAGATTTTATATATGGAGCATATGAACTTTAATTTCAATTTCATCTACTCACATTTAACTTTCATCAATTAAAATATTATAAATATTAAAGAATAAAGTTGAGTCATTTGTGAGGAGTTGGTTCCACGACTAACAGTACAAATGTGATTAGAACTTGTATATTTTGTATACATTAGTTCATTTCAATTCATTTCCATCTACTGACCACGCAATTTCATTTTACTTCCATGTAAAAATATAAATAAAACAAAAATAACAAAAATAAAAAAGAAACAAAAATATGTTTATTAAATATGGATCCTTTTAACATTTACTTCTTTTTCTACTACTATATTTTTTACGATTTTTGTAGTTGCAATTATGCTCCTCTCTTTTGCAACATCACCTGTGCCCCTCCCTTTTTGGCGATTAGCAGTTGTTCCCCTGGACTTGGTTTGTAATAGCCCGTATCCTCAGTGACTAACAAAAACATATCAAAATGTCACGTCGAATCAGTGTTTTACTCCTGAACATCAATGATATCACAAATAGTAGAATGAACCATCTTAGCTTTCCTTTATCGATAAAAATTCACATCATTAATACAAATCAAGATGCTTTGTTCTGGTGGGGACAACGATATCCTTCCTTCATAATCCACAACAAGACTCGAACTACCACTAAATTTGTCCCACCTTGTCCTGTAATAAAAATACAAGAATATATAGTATGAGCGTAATGCTCAATATGTGTCGAGATAAAGTCAAACCCACTAACATATAAATCAAGCCACAACTAACTATTTCGTATGTAACACAAGGGTAAACTATTCCCGCAATAAAACTTATAATTATTCATTTTCCACTCTTACCATGTTATATAAAAGAATTGATTTGTCACGTGCAATATCATCCTATAAATCCTTTATGAACTTAATTACGCATAGAAAAGAGTATTCTTTTTGTATTCGTGCATACATACCATACTTTCGATATCTACCCTTAAGGTTAAATTGTCTTTGCACATATGCCCCTAACAATAATATAATTGCACATTTTCACCTGGCATTTAACATGATTGTACATATACACTTAGAATTTCACATAATTACCATATACACTTAACATTCTAATAAGCACTTGGCTTCCTCATAAGCACCTAGCTTATTCATTATACTAACTTATCTCATTGCATAAGTTGTTAGGCAACTTTGGTGGCTTTAACCACCGACACAAGCGGTCATTCAATCACTACAGGGAACGTGATGACATCGACTGAGTCAATTGTGAACTTTCCATTAGGTTTTATGAACATGACACCTTCGGAAGGTGTTGCTCTTTAGGCTCTCGATAATCATACTTAGAAGTGGCTTCCACCTTAGGTGTAGCACTTAGTTCCGCTTACCGTTTAAGTGTCATTGTTCATATTAAGGAAAGTCTTATTCCTTTAAAAATCATTTCTTTTTCCGTACGATAGTGGTCCGTTAAAATATTTTAGACCCAATACCTCACTGTCAACTTTGTGACTTGATATCTTTAACCATTATTGTTACACTTAATTATTTTATGTTAAAGAATACGCATTATGCAATAGAATTGTTAGATATAAAATAATACAGCAAATCATCGGAGCACCGATTGCATTCATACTGCTTGTTAGACAGTGATGTGGGAATGCATTACACAATATACAATCACATATGTAGGTTATGGCATAAATACGAGCATTATTATGAGATAAATACTTAACATCCTCATATGTAATGTTGTAATGATGTCGTTTAAAACCCAACAGCGAGATACTCTATCAATCTAACTTTTACCAAATTACTCAATTAAATTCTCGAGCATACGTCTATTGTCTCGACATCAAACTACTACTACTATTTTTCCAATACCAAGAACAAACTTCATTGGGTATTGATAATCATGATGGTAGTTTCTAGTACCTTCGAGTAAATTCGTCGAGTCAATATTAACACATTATATAGAATCATTCGTTTACAAAAAATCATGAAATAGACCACTCGATAGTAAATTACAACTCAATATTCATGCATAATGTGAATATGTATGATTCCATGCCACAAAATAAATGAATCAATTCTTATTAACAAAAGGAACATCATGATGATTCTTATACAATCACGCATGAGTCAATCTTGGAATCATTGTTTCATTCCTTTCTTTATTCTCCACGCGTAGCTTTAATTATTTCAAAGGGGTTTTATTTGAAGTTACTATTTTTATCAATGCATTTAGCTTCCACTGCATATCCAAAAAAACCCAACCATTATACATACTCACATGTACAAAGTTCTCTACAAGTACTTATGTGATTTACTACGTACATGACTAAACCCCTCTTAATTACTAGACAACACAAAGTTAACCAATTGCAAATCAAAATATTTGTGCAGCCATTTATTGTATGAATCATCAATGTGAGTGGTAAGATCTACAACAAATACCATCATTAAATCAAATAAAAAGCTTGGGAAAGACCTATATGGAATGAATGGATTTGTTAGATTGGTTCATCAAAGTACCATCACCGACAAAGAAGATCACTCTTTATCATCTTTCATGCTCAACCAATTGTCATGAAATTCCATATACGTGTGTGAGCATGATACTTATATATAACTTGGTTAAGGATGTAATAAGACCTTCGACATACTAATACATTAGTATAGGCGGGGTAACATAATATGGTAAATGCATTGAGATTTTGAGCACAAAACTTAAGATATATCCATAATGTGAAAGACTATCACATGATGTGAATCCTAAGGGTTCAACATATACGTCGACAACACAAAAATTTGAAAAACGCTTTGACTGTGTAGATCCAAATCGTCGCGAACCACATTGATGTGCCTCCAATCTTGCTAGTCGATTTCAACGTCGATGACGGAAAAGTCATCACCGACGCTTACTGCATGCACCTCCAATTCTATCGTATCAAAATTCGATATCATTGCCGGATTTGAAGATGGCGCTCACTGGCCCTCTCTCTCTCTCTACTTCTTACACAAAGGAGCTTCTCTCTCTATCTCTTTCTTCCTCACTCTTGTTCTCACTCTCACTCTTTTCTCTCTCCTCTTCTCTCTCTCATATCAATGCTAACATTCACCCACATCTCTTTCCATGTATGAAATCCACATCCAAAAATTGAGAAGGCATGCACGAAACAAGGGGTTGAATTGGTTGGCCATCTATAATTGTCCATTTCTCTCTTATTTCATTGGAATAAGTAGTGGGATTACTACTTGACATCTTGAGCTTGAGCATTTTGGTAGTTGTCAACGTATCCATTTGGATCCGAACCTAACAGATTGCATGGGCCAGTTTTCCTTGATAACGGACCGAAAATCTAAGTACAGGACGTTACAAATGATATCAGAGCTAATTTATCACCATTGTAAGTTCATTTACACCAAGCTAAAAACCTTACTAAATGTTTATCTTATATCAAAAATTTTGACACACAACTTATGTAACAAGTAGTGACGGAGAGAGGGGGGAGGTGGAGGCTTAGCCTCCCCTCCCCCCGCTTTCAACTAAGTCCATATATTTGTGTTTAATATATAGTATTATATATGATCTAAATACATTATTTAATAATTAGAATTTATATGTTATGTTATAATAACCCCCCATATCAATAAAAAATTAATATATATGATCTAGCTACAATAATTAACTGTTAACATTACATGATGTGCATAATCAGATACTGTGTATTCGTATATGTCCATCATCATACCCGTTTATAAACCGTCACGGATATATAGTTGTTATTTTAGCATACATGGATAGATAACAATTTTTCTTTTATATTTCTCTGCATATATAGTTATGGATTTGGATAACTCTTTCCTTTTTTAGGACCTTAAAACGGATATGGTTACATATTTTCTAGTGTATACATATATGGATACAAACACATATTTGTATCCGCATGTTTGAAATCTTATTTTTATCTACGTCGATTTTAAAATAGTATGCAGATACATGTACACATGTCAAAATATATATAAACACATATGATAAGGGATCAGTACACATATCTATATAGTGTTACTTATTTGAATATATTAATTCTAATGGTATTACTTAATATCACATAAATAAATGTGTATTTCGGTAATATGAAGAGTTTTGTAGGGATATTTTGGTCAATATGATGTTTATTGATAAGGTTTAATGTGGCTGCCCCTAAAGGGGAACTAACTTGGCTCCCCCCGCGCCATTTCGCTCATTTTTTATTTTTATTTTTTTAATTTCTTCCATGAATATTCATCACTACATCCTTATATCATGCTACTAAAATTTCGTGCGAAACAGAGACTCCTATGGCCTCCATCCAGACAATCATTTTTTAACGGTAACAGAATTGCAAAAAACGACCACTTCTGGATTGAGGCCGTATAAGTCTCTGTTCCGCATGAAATTTTAATAGCATAATATAGGGATATATTGGATTTGATTAAAATACACGGAAGAAATTTTCAAAAAAAAATAAAAAAAGGAGGAAATGGGGCGGGGGAGCCAAGTTAGCTCCCCATCAAGGGGGCATCCCCATTTTACCCTTATAGATATTATTTATGTTCGATTATAACTTTATATGGGTATTTTTTGTAAAAAAAAATACCTTCCCAATATTAGTTTCAGTCAATTATGGAATTATTGGAAGATCGCCTTATAGATTGAATTCGTTTCCACAAATCCAACCTCATAAATTGACACTTCCGTTAATTTCTACATATGGTCCAAATTTCGCTCAAATCTGATGGCATTTCCTAATTTATCTTAGTGGTTAAAAGATCAATCAATATTTAAGCAACTTAAATCCCATTTAAAAGAGAATCAAACTTTTTATCATTGGTATAAGATAGCAAATGATCTTGGATTTGAGCGAAATTAGGAGGATATTATTCAAAGATTCTATCTATAAGGTTGGATTTTAAGAAACAAATTTGAAAAAAAAAGCTACAACACCTCTTTTGTAACTCACATTACAATAGAGGAACCCCACCCCAAATATTAACAGCTAAAATGACAAGATAAATTAGATAAATAATATCTAAATAATTTACCTTCCCTCAAAATAATTTAACTCCAAAAAGAATTTTCTCACATCGTCCCTGATAACAAGTTTAGTTCGAACATGCTATGTATTTTTAACAAGAGTTTGAACATGTTGTATGTTTAATTCACAATATGTATTTGACAAATTGTAATATTTTATTGTAAGAGTTTGGAACTTTATATAGTTGGACGGTGTGAAACCTGTTATGTATAAATAAAAAGAGTCCTAAGCCCTAGGTTTGAATCCATTATATACCTATATATGTACGTGCTTGTGTGTGATTTGTACATTTTATTATATATTTATTTCATGTTACGTATTTATAACTTCAGTTGATTTCCCATGTGTCCCTGGTAATTTTTCTTCTAGAGTGAGAGAAGGTCGAGTCAAATATCCACACCCGTTTCTTCTTGACATACACACACCACCATCACAACAACAATAAAGTTTTTTTCCATATTAAGTAGGGCCGACCACATGGATTCTTTGCCTTCATTGAGATTTATCTTGAGTCCTTCTCGGGCTTAAATTCAAAAAACTAAGATCCCTTTGTAAAGTCTCAATCCAACACTTATTGGGTCCCCCCCCCACTCTCGTTTAGCCATGTCAACATTTCAAAACTCACATCTCCTAATTGGTGCATCACTGACCTCATTTGCAAATAGCCAAACCACCTCAAGCGATTTTCTCGCATCTTTTCCTCGATCGGAACTACACCAACTTTCCTTCTGATGGCATCATTCCGATTCCGATTTTTACATGCGTGCGCATGTCCACACATCCGCCTTAGCATTTTCATTTCTGCTTCTGCTATTCTTTGCACATGTCTATAGTTCATGGGCCAACATATACACACATATATATGATTAGACATTGACGAGACTTAATTGTCTCTACATGATTGTTACATTAAAAGTCACATATGATTTATGTAGATTTTTTTCCTTATTCTTGAGAGTGCATGCTATATGTAAAAAAATTAAGACGTTCACCGCAATCTCCAAAATAAATGCCTCCATCTCGTAGGGTGCGTTTGGGTTGAGGGTTACCCATCTCTTTTGGGGGTTTTCCTCCAACATTCCACATCCTTACCCGTCTTGTGTGGCCCACTCATAGACCACTATCTCTTTTACCAATACATCGAACAATTCATTCATCTTTCACCTATTCCAATAAACAATAATATAGCATATCATCTTATCATCTAAAAATATAAATACTTAACTTCTACATACTTTTTCAAACTTTCACATCACAACAACTATTCGTTTTTTCAAATTTCAATACAATCACATCACAACAAATCCTTTAAACATCAAACGCTCTATCCAAACACCAAAACACAAAAACATATTAGCCACCCCCAAATAACTCTCTATACAAACACACATGTAGTGTTTGTAGCTGTACTTATTGCCTTTGTGCATTTTTTCCATGCACAAATTTCCACGTTGTCACATCAAGAAAGGGGGAAATAGGGAGGATAATATGCATGTAATATGAGTGTGTATGGATGCTTTCGGCATAGACATATTTTTTACAAACTATTGTACGTGTGTGTGTATATTGCTTGAATATACACAACACAAATACAGAAATACACACATTCACAAAACGACAATCGAGTCTCGCAATCTTAAGCTCTAATAGAACTTCTTCTTTTAAATTAACACCCAAGTCTCCGTCGGATCCTCTGCAGTACTGCAAAAGTACTGTAAAGGTTCGTTGTATCTTCTCATCAATCCGGAATCGAAATCCAAATTTTTCAGAGTCCTTATCGTGTGAACCGCTCGATCTTAATCGAACGATTCTGAATTGACGAGGAGTTACATCAATCTTCTGCATTACTGTAGAAGATCCGCTCTTGAGATAGAGACTTCTATGCGATATCTAAAGGATAACAACACGACGTTCCTTTATTTTTAATTACATATTTGACCTTAATCGACTTATGATGGTGAAAGGGACAAAAAGGAGACGTGGAAAGTGCTCACCCTATGATTTGTCTCTTTGGCGAGTGTTGAATGGGCGGTGATACCTTCTTTCATTTCTTGGGACTTCATCCACTTTGGATGACAATATCGTGACATGGAAAGTTGTCCTTTTTTCTATTTTGTCATGCGAATATATATATCAAGCGAATGTCTATTTGATCACCATGTGGTGATGGCTGACTAAAGTCTAGTTTTTCATATGGAATCAAGAGTCATCTTAATTCTTTTTTTAAGATTTATCTCTCAAAGATTTTTTGGATGATCACTTAATTAAATGTTGTATGGACAAAAACAATTTCAACTGCTTCTTCCTTATTCTAGTGTGGGCTGCAACAACTTGAAATATTTATCATAGGATGGGACTTGCTATTCCTAGAATAAATATAAATCTTATTTAGGAACCCATTTTCCATGAAGAGTGATTTAATGAATAAGGGACTCTTCTCCTCTCATTATCTTGAGATAAAGAGAGTTAGCACATGATAAATAGTCAAATTGTAATATATCAACTATTTTATCTTTGTACACTATCACCTTATTCATTATCCATCATCCAAAGGAATTTATCTCTAATTATCATTTCTTTGATGGACTTTGTGGTTGGTTATCTAGATGTAGATTAAGTGAGTACTTCTTATTTCTGCTTTGATGTTGTTCTTTGTAATGTGTTACCGACTCTATGCTATCTTCTCTACTATAGAGGGAATGAGGGCAGAAACGAAGTCAATGTCAATTGTTTCCTTTGACTTGCCAAACAAGTAGGCTTTCTTAAGAGGGGATGAGGCAGAAGCACATAGGAAATGATCACAATTGTCCCCCATACGTGCTTTAAGCACCGATAATGGCCAGTGGCATTGGTTCCACCGGAGGCGATGGTCACGATTGTCCCCTAAGTAATAGATGGTACGACTACGATCGTCCCATTTGGTTATTATTTAATAATGGAGAGGGAATATGCGCTTCGACCATCCATTTAATGTATAGATGGGATGGTCGATCACCTTCTCACCTTCTCTTGGTATATAAGAAGGAAGCACATGTATACGACCGACCCTTGGTTAAATTGAACGGACGATGTGTCAACCATTGTCCTAGATGCTTCTTTTAAGGACACGTTAATACATAACCTTCGCATGTTGTCGTCTCCTTTATGGCATTTTCTTGTAATGAGAGAATGAAAGACGCAATCAAATATGGATGAATGTTTACCTACTTTCACTATGCGAGATGTATGATCATGAATATGTGATGGTATCCAAATTTCTTGTAGCCCGGAGGTGCGATTGATCCTCTCAAAACCTACCTTGTTGAGAGTTGAGAACTCCATCTTCTTTTAGGGTTACAATAAAACTTGGTCAATCCCATTTCTTGGAGGGGGATCCTCCCCTTTTGTGCATGTCCTTATGGAGTCTCTTTATCGATATTGGAGTGAGTGGTTGGTGTTTGAAGCAATGTTGATGCAATCTAGCAACCACAAGCCCTCTCGTACTGGTTGGAGCGACTGTTTGGAGCGTATATCCTATCGAGTGAGCAACCTAAATTTTTTCATCTAATGTTAGCGACAAGTATCCAAACCTTTTGTGTAATGTAAAACATCGCAAAGAGGGATCCAAGATGTATATGTTTAAAGAGTTCAACGGAGCTGCCCCCCCCCCTATTTTTGAAAGTTTTTATAATTTTTGTCAAATACTATCTTATATTTTCATCACTATATCAATCTAATATGTTATTCCAATGTCGTTAAAAACAGAGACTCATATGCCCTCAATCTAGTACATGTCGATTACAACAATTCTAAGACTGTTAAAACTACATTTTCTAGATTGAGGGCATATAAGTCTCTTTTTCCGATGAAATTAGGATGTCATATTAGATTGCTATAGTGATGAAAATATATTACGGTATTTTTGGGAAAAAAACAAAAAATTTGTCAAAAATGGGATTGGGGGGGGGGTGTTGCAAAATCCAAAAAATGGATAGATTTCTAATACATATTAGTCAAATAATCATCCATGAGATGAACTTCACATGAAGATACTTGCATCGAATTTGGAAATTTTAAAAAGAAGATCTCGGTAAATAGCTGCAAAGATGGGCCGATTATTCAAAAAAAATATTTAACGACTTATTTTTGAAAATAAAACTAACATAAATGGGTTCTATAGTATACTAAAAATGTATTCATATGAGAGTCTATTTATAAGGTGGGTAATTTATACCAGGTTGGCAATTTCATCTATATATTAAAGTTGGATATAAATTAGGTGTCATATAGATTATTTTTGTACCTCAGAAACCTCTCATTGAAATTGGGGGTTTTTACATAACTACTCAACAAACTCATTAGATATTCTAGTAATATAAAATTTTTATAACTGTATTCATGCAAGAAGTATATATAATATTTGAAATTATCGGGACACAGATGATATTTGAAATTTAACTGTTGATGCAATGGGGATTCTGAAGATTGAAATGGATAAGGCCATATCGGCCCCACTTGATACAGTTTAATATATATCATAGATTAAACGGGGACAAAAAAAATGCATTTTTTTCGTATTTTATTACTTTATAGGTTTGAGATGCTTTTCTTATCATGCATCACCATCTCAACCTTTCATTGCCAGGAACGTCATAAGATGTAAATGAAAGTGAACGTCATAAAAATATTATAGCATTACATGTTCTATTTTTTTTAAGAGAAGTGAGACTTAGAGTTTATATAATGTCAAAAATTGGTGTCAATCCATAAAGCTAGATTTCGAAAAAAGTTTAAAATATTTAATAATATATATAATATAGACGACATAATTATCATTCACAATATTATAATAATATAGTTACTATAATGCATTCTTTTAAGTTATTTACATTCATATCTCACATGTTGCTTCTTAACTTGATGGAGAAAAAAATCACCCAACATTCCTTTTTGTTTTTTCTAAAGGGGGTGTAAATGCAAATGACCCAATAGGTGGAAGTCCAAATTAGCTCCATTGAATAAATAAAAGTAATGTTGGATCATTTGGATGGTTATAAAAAGGTGATATAAAAACAAAGGATCCGAATGGGAGTATAATCCAAATCGGTACATGAGGTGTTGATTTGAGTTTGACTTCCTAAATCGACACCTCAAGTGTCGATTGATAATTATTTTGTAAAATATTCGAACTTGATACTTATTTAATTAATTACAAATATTTTAATAATTATTTTAAAAATCTATATCACGATCCTCTATATCGTAACATCTTTTTTACTACGATTTTTGCAAGTCACGAAGGCCCAAGCCCGAACCCATTAATTTGTGCAGATTGTGGGCCTTAGCACATCTGTTTTGCTGTTTAAAAGTCCAAGTCCGACCCGACCCAATAAAAGCGGGCAGTTTCCAGGTCGGGTCAACTCGGATCCGAGCTTGCATTTTTGGAATTTTGATGCATGTTCAGATCTTAACTATATCGATAGAGTCTTTATCCAAACCTTATCGAAGTAGTGCAGATTATGAAGCGAAACAACACGAAAATATAACATTCAAACAACAATAGAGGAAATGTAGTTTTCTAATTTACTTGGTATACAAACATTGCTTAATGTGCCGATTTGCTTTTATACTTAGATTTGGAATAACACCAGAATGAATGCGCACAATCAACCCACACTAATTTATTTATCTTACTATGTTTGCATAAAGAAATTTATATATATAAGTTGATTTATTTGTTTTATTTATCTCACATTTCATCCATTGTATTTGCGATCAAAAAAATTGATGCAGCACTCTGGCCCCTCTCTCGAAGAACGTGGACATAATTTTATATCTTCTTTCACCATGTGCGGTGTAGTTATTACGATATAAGCACATTGTATATTTATATTGTGGGTACAAAAAATTCTATCAATATATGTATATTTAAGAAATTTTATAAAATATCTATAATATTATTTGTTTGCGATCAATATCCGTTTTACATTTTTTAAAGACATGATGATATAGTTTCATATACATCAAAATCAGAATCCTTATTCGTTTCATAATTAACAAACAGATGATGATCACTACAACAAAATGAGACCATAGTGACACTTTTCTAAATATGTAACTAAATCGTTCATTGTTAAATATATAATGATGATATTATTCCACTACAAGAAATTAGACCTAAGGCAACGAATAATTTGAATATTCGTTGATATATCTTCGATGTTAAAGATATAACAACGAATATTATTCGTTGCCAAATGATATTTTGTACTTGTAATTAACAATGAATATCATATTCGTTGTTAAAGGTCCATATAACGATGATTTTTCGTTGAATTATTCGTTAAAAATTAAGCTAATCGTTGCCATATTTAACAACGATTAGAAGAAAACGGCAACGACTAATTGTTATTATATGATTCGTTGCAAGGAATATAGCAACGAATATCATTATTCATTGCGAATTTAAAGAAGTAAGCAACAAATAATATTCGTTGTCATATATTTAACTATTGAAGATATGGCAACGAATATTAAATTATTTGTTGCCTTTAGGTCAATTTTCTTATAGTATTCATTGCCGAATTAATTTTTATGCTTGAAATTAATAATGAATGTCATGTGCAAGGTTATAGAGGATCCGTATATGACGTTTTGCACTAATATTTTTCGAAATTTTAACTAATCATCATTTGTTTTTTAATTCAGAATTTAACAACGATTAGTTAAAAATTCGAAAACAGTAAAGGACAAGTGTCACTATATGGCCTAGCATTAATAACGTAGGAACGCATATGATACTCTTCACTAATATCAAAATATAAAAAATCATTTCACATCTTATAAAATCATCTTCATACATTTAGGGCATGTTCATTTGGAAATTAAGCATTGCAATAAGGGGTCAATTCCCCGTTACAGGTATTCCCATTAATGTCTTATTGTTTCACCCTATTACACCCTTATTCATATCTTTATTCCACTTTACCTACACTTATTCCACATTATTCTCCGCATTCCTATCTTTCCAGCCGAATAGAGAATAGATCATTATTCTCCTTATTCCCATTCTTATTCCTGCTTATTTCGAATTGAACGACCCCTTAAGAGTAAATTACACAAAAATCTGGAACTATCCACCTAATATCAATATCAATATCTAAGCTTTTCAAAACAACAATATGATACATAAATTTTTAATAAAATAACAATATAGTTTCGAAGTGACAGAGGTAAGTTAACACTGTTATCTTTTGGATGAAAATGCCCCTATTCTTACAGAGGACAAAAAACTAGTTTTTTAAAGGTATTTTTACTCGGCAAACCCTATAATCTTTTGTCAATTATCTCTACGACCTTTGAAACATCCTAATTCCTTCCTCAACCCTGTAAACTTGCTCTTACCCCACGAACCCTACCGTTAAATTGACAGATCAAGAGTTAACTTCCTCGAGTTAAAAAGAAGTTAATCTAACCAATCCAGATCGAACGAATAGAATCAACCAAGAGAAAAAAAATCCTCCCTCCTTTCTCAACATCAACTGCACCGCCTGTTCCATATCTCCTCCCTCGACGAGGAGCGCATTGGCCTGAACTGGAATAGGTGTGCGCGAAGGGGCGTGGCATTGAGGCTTGACATGGGTTGGAGGAGGTAGGAGGGATACTCGACCTGGAGGAGAAGAGGTTAGCGGGGGTCGATGGAGGCGGCCTGGGCTGAAGGGAGGCAGCGGGGGAGGGAGGGCTTCAAGCAGTGGGTCTGCGGGGGGGGGGGGGGGGGGGGGGAGTGGGGTGCACTGGGTTGGAGGAGGTGCGTGGAGAGGAAGAGGTTAGCGAGGGGTCAAGGGTCGATGGAGGCAGCCTGGGGCTGGAGGGAGGCGACAGGGGGGAGGGAGGGCTTCAAGCGACGGGTCTGCGACGGGGGGGGGGGGGGGGGGGGGGGGGGCTTTGAACGACGGGTAATGTGTGTGTGGAGGGGGGGGGGGGGGGGGGGGCTTCGATCGAGCAGAGGAGGCGGGGTCTTCGAGAGAGGCGACGGGGCGCGAGCTGGGGCAGGGCGAGGGGGAGGCCTTCGATCGAGTAGCGGCAGGAGTGCGGGAAGGGGGGTTTCGAACACGACGACGGGGGTACGGAAGGGGAGGGGGCTTCGAGCACGGTGGGGGGGGGTGCGGGAAGGGGGGTGGGTGGGCTTCGAGCATGGCGGCGGGGTGCGAGAAGGGGGGCTTCGAGAGAGTCGGCGGGGGTGCGGGGCTTGGACGAAGAAGCAAATCTAGAGGGAGAAGGTGCAGTGTACCAGCCTTAACGAGGTGTTGCTGTCGAGCCTGGGCGATGCGTGGTGCGAGGGCGCTGCCCCGATGCTGCTGCGACAGAACTGGAGGGTGGAAGTCAGGGAGGTGGTGGGCAAATACGAGGGTAGATGTTGGGGAGATGGAGGGCATGGCAGAGGACTTGGAGGTGAAGGGTGAGGGTGGAGGTCGGGACGAGGGAGGTCGAGGGCGGAGGTCGGGGAGGAGGGCTGGAGAAAAGGAGGAGGTCAGATAGTGGCAATTAATGTAAATTCGATAAATAAAATAGGCAAAACACAAAAGAATGTAATGGAATCCGATTAGTTTTAACGGGTAAACAGATGGAGGTTAACCAAAGGATTTATAAGGTAAGGGTCAACAAGTTTACAGGGTTGAGGGAGAAATTATGGTGTTTTAAGGTCGTAGAGATAATTGACAAAGATTATAGGAGCTCCGGGTAAAAATCTCTTTTTTAAATCTTTTTCTCCTATGGTCAACCTCTAGCTTAACCCCACGTTCGGCCATCACTCCACATCTCCTCCGCCACTTCTCCTCAACTCTCTCCTCGCGTCCGCCTCCACTCCATCCGCTCCAACCCTCTATCCCTCCCATACCTGCTTGCACACCTCAGACTAGTTCTCACGTGCCCCTGCAGCTCCGCCTTGCCCACTTACAACGGCCTTCTTCCACCCCCTCGGCATCATCCTCCAAGAGGAGGAGGAGGGACCACGGCGACGACGAGAAGGTAAGGGAGAGATCGCAGAGTGACAAGAGATCTCAATGAAACTGTGCATTTCCTTTTCAATGGATGTGTCCACAACAACAAATGAGCAGACACACTGCGGGAATCAGGGTCATATCCATAGCACAACGATGGGATCAGTAAGCAAAAACTAATGATAACATTGTGTTAAACATTTTAATGCACAACAAAGCAGTAGTAGCGTTAGCATCAGCATCTACCCGACCATATCAACAAACTCCCTTCAATCTCTCAGATCCGCAGAATCTCAACGTGGAGGAGAACGCGATGGCGACCCAATCTGGTTGCGTTGACGACCACTACAACTGCTCGATCTTAGCGCACGCAATACATCTAAGTATCGGATCAATACCTTCGTCTCCAACCGACAGGGTCCCGGATCAACGCCTAACGTCACTAGAGCAAATGTGGCACGAATATGCGGCACGATTTATGCATAGCTGTTGAGATAATTCCTATTTTTTGTATTAAGACAATTTCTATTTTCTTTGCTTTATCTTTTGTAATCCTTTATTTATCTTTTTCTCTTTTTGTATTTTATCCAATGAGTTTTTCTCCTATATAAGAGAACCCTTGGACCTTTCATAATTTATCTTGGTTTATCCCTGTTACATGGTATCAGAGCCTACGTACCTAATCCCTTCCTATTCCTAATCGCCACATGTAGCCCGCGCGTATAACCATACGCCTCTCGCGTACGACCCAGGCTCCTGGTATCCCCTCGCCCTCCCGCTTGGTATCCCCTCGCCCTCGCCCCGCGAGTGGCCCCCCGGGCCCCCGTGCGGGTGCGAGGTATCCTCGCCTCGCGTCTGCGAGGTGTCTCCGAGGTGTGCACCCGCGCTCGTCCGTGCCCTGTGCTCTGAGCATCCTCCGCCGCCACGCGCTCGTCCGCACCCTGCGCCGTAGAACCGCCCCGCCCATCGCGCGACGCCCCGCACGACTCTGCCGCCTGCTTCGTCCAGAAGCCCCTCCCCCACCCCATCGGAGGCCGCGCCCTCCACCAGAACCGCCTCGTCCTCCTCGTAGAGGGCCTAGCCACCGGCGATCGCCTCCTCGAGAGGCTCCGCTCTCTCAGATCTGCGCCCTGAGCATCCGCGCACTGTTCGCCCGTGAGCATCTGCGCCCCGCGCCCTGTGCATTCGCGCCCTCCGCTCCCTGTGTGCATTCGTGCCTTGTGTGCACTGTGTGCACTCGCGCCCCTGTGTGCATCCACGCCCTACGCCTCCGCCTCACGCCTCCACGCCCCATGCCTTCACCTTTGCGCTTTGCGCAACCAGACACAACCCTGGCTTTCGCGTAAAAAAACTTTAAATTCTACATCCAAAGTCGCCTTAACAAACACAAGGATTAAATGAGATTGTATGAGTCTACATGTACAACCAGTCCTTCATGTGATTCTGTAGACTCCATTATATCGGTCTACTCTCCGATCAAACTCTGTTATTTGGCTATTTCACGTCATGTCAGATAACAAGGGTGACATATTCTCATCGAGAGTCTTCAAGGGTCCGGCTCCCATTGTTAAGATGGATGGGACCAACTATGAATTGTGGTCTATGCAGTTTCTCACCCTCATGCAGTGCAACAACAAGGAGCACATCCTGACAGATCCAGAGCCAGCGGACAAGACCGGAGCAAATGCTTCTGAAGCAAGATGACGCGTATGCGCGTGTTTGGCTTTGTGGGACTCTTTCTACAGAGATTGCCAATGACATTCTAACTCAGCCTATTGCCAAGGCAATGTGGGATACTTTTGGCAGCCACTTATGCACAGGCAAAGAATGAGGCCAAGATCCTTTAACTACAATTTGATATCTACAACACCAAGCAGAATGGCCGTCCATTGCATGTTTACTATTCTTCGCTACGCGGTATGTTTGAAAAGCTTCATAGCTACATGCCCATTACAACATCTATTGAGCATCAGAAGACCTATAGGAACTCTACGATGGTTGGTGTTTTTATGGCTGGACTTGACAAAGAATATGATGTTGCACGTACTCATCTTCTTACTGGGCAACCACTCCCCCTATAGAGGAGGCCTATAGTCGTCTCAGTTGGCTCGTCATCTCTTCGACACCCACGTCTTCACACTCCTCTGCGATGGCAGTTTCTCGTGATCAAGGTGGTGCGATCCAGCTCAGAGGACGCACACCTCGAGGAAGAGGCGGGGGGGCGCTAATGTGGTCCCTGCACATACATCCACAAAGCCTGGACATGCAGAGGATACATGCTATCAGAAGCATGGATATCCTATTTCTGGTCGAGCAATAAAACAAATTACGTCCTCAGAGACTTCATCTCCACATGACGATCCTCGACAGGATGATATTGTCTCTCGTATTCGAGAGATCATAACTCCTAGTGCTGACACCACCACAAATACTGCTGCAGTATCCAGAGCCTCTTCAAGCTCCTCAGGTATCACATATGCTTTTACTGGTAGTACAAATGCAGAAATGACAGAATGGATTATGGACTCTGGTGCTTCTCACCACTTGTGTGGAGACAAAACACAACTGAAGTCCTACAGGGCTATACCACCTGGTAGATGGGTTGTTATTGCCAATGGCGACCACTTACCTGTTACAGGACAGGGAGAGGTGCAGCTGACACCTTCATGTTGCCTGAAGAATGTTTTATATGCTCATGCTTTTCAGATGAATTTACTTTCTATTAGTCAGATCACTAAGGATCTGCATTGCGTGCCATCTTTGACCCTTCATCTCTTGTGGTTTCAGGACATACTTACGGACAGAGTGATTGGATGTGCCCGTGAGCAGCGAGGACTCTGCAGACTGATCCAACCCCCTCATGTTAGTGTTTCCATTATACCTACTGGACATGTCTCTCCTTATATATGGCACCTTAGGTTTGATATCTTCCTCTGCAGAAGTTGTGCCATGTTCCCCCTCAGATCTCTACAAGATCCTCCTTTCAGTGTGAGGCAGGTCAACTTGGGAAGCATCATCGTTCCTTTTTCTGTCCTGTAAGAGTCAAGAAGTTCCCAGCTATTTGAGCTTCTTCATTTAGACATTTGGGTCCTAGTCGTGTTCCTGGTCTCCAAGGATACCGCTTTTATCTCGTAGTTGTAGATGATTTTTCTAGACTTTCCTGGGTTTTCTTATTGAAAAATAAATCTGAGGATGGATTTGTTATTAGGTATTTTATTAATGAAATAAAGAATATTTTTTCTGCAAAAGTCAAGTATCTTCGTATTGATAATGCCTTGGAATTTTGCACCTTATATCATTTCTGAGTTCTTAAGATCTCATGGCAATGTTCACCAGACATCATGTGTCTACACTTCCTAGCAAAACGGTGTTGCCGAGCGCAAACATTGTCACCTGCTTGATGTAACCAGAACATTGTTAATATAGAGCCGTGCTCCTCATGCTTACTGGGGTGATGTTGTCCTTACTGTTTGTTATTTAGTTACCGTGTTCCCTCATCCGTGTTAGGAGAAAAGATTCCTTACTCGATTGCGTTTCCCGAGAAGGATCTTTTTCTCTCTTACACCTCGTGTGTTTGGATATGTTGCCTTTGTTCATGATGTCTCTCCAGGGCGTAACAAGCTCTCTCCTAGAGCCATTGAGTGTGTATTTGTCGGTTACTCTCGTACCCAAAAGGGGTATCGCTGCTTTGATCCACTAAGCCAGAAATATTTTTGTTAGTGCTGACGTTACTTTCTTTGAGTCGGTCATGCATTTTTCTCCTACAGGTGACAAACTTATTCCATATAACTCTGATAATGAAATATACATGCCACCACCACCTTCAGTCGATCCTTCATCTTCACCTACTCCCTCATCTCCACCACCTCCACCTCCTCCGCTGGTTCAGTTTTTGCCTTAGGTTTTTTTCTCGCAAATCTCGCTCTGCTCGCCTTGCTCACAAGCCTTGCCCATCATCCAACACACCTCAGGTATGTAATGAGTATATTGTTTCTTCTGATGGCACTACCGAATTGCCTATACAACAGGATTCTAGAGATGAGGCGCATGTACCCTCTCAAGAGGGAGATATCCAGGCCAATGATTTGGCAGACGATCTTGACGTACCAATTACTCTGTGAAAACAAAAAAGGACATATGCTACTTACCCTCTTGCAGTTCAGAGTTCTTTGGATAGGTTGTCGGAAGATTTCAGGAGATTACGCTAGCACTATCAGCCGTGCAAATACCACGGACATACCAGGAAGCTCTCAAGATAGTCATTAGAGGATTGCCATGGAGGAGGAGTTGGTTGTGCTACAATCATGTGGTACGTGGAGTCTTGTTTATACTCCTATTGATGCATCAGTGTGTGGGATGTAAATGGGTGTTCACTGTGAAACACCGTACGGATGGGAGTGTGGATCGCTATAAGCGAGACTTGTGGCACGAGGGTTTACCCATACGTATGGGGTAGACTATCACGATACTTTCTACCCAGTTGCCAGACATTCTACTCTACGTATTCTCCTTGCTGTTGCCGTGACAGAGATTGGCCTCTTTATCAAATTGATGTGAAAAATGCATTCCTCTATGGTGACCTACAGGAGGAGGTCTACGTGCAGCAACTATTTGGGTTTACTGCTGAGGGGGAGTGTCATAAGGTGTGTTGGTTACACAAGGCTATCTATGGCCTCAAGCAGAGTCCAAGAGCATGGTTCCATAAGCTCTCGGACTTGATAGAGCAGCAAGGATTTGTGACATCAACTGCAGATCACTCTTTGTTCATACAGAAGACCCAGAGAGGTATTATAGTCATTCTTGTTTATGTTGATGACATTGTTGCTCCAAGAGATGACGAGAAGGGTATTCAGGGTGCCAAGGACTTCCTAGGTCAACAATTTGTGACCAAGGACCTTGGGCATTTACGTTACTTTCTTGATGGAGTTGCCAGGAATCAACGGGGGCTTGTAATGACCCAGAGAAAGTATGTTATAGATCTTCTTTCAGAGACAGGCATGGCAGATTACCTGCCACTACTCCGCTTGACCCAAACATGAAGTTATATGATGATGATACTGAGGAAGTCGACAAGAGAAGGTACAGAGAGCTTGTTGGCAAGCTACTATATGTAAACTATTACCAGACCCGACATACCCAGTTGCCGTGAGCAAGGTAAGTCAGTTTATGGAGCAATCCAGACAAGCACATATGGATGCAGTCCATATGATTCTGAGATACTTAAATACTTCACCTGGTACTGGGACTTCTTTTCAGCAGAGGCACATCTCTATCAGTGACAGCATGTGCAGATATGCTGGGTGTCAAAAGATAGAAAGTCTACATCTGGATTTGCTGTGTTTATAGGAAACTCTCTTGTTTCATGGAAAAGTAAGAAGTAGACGGTGGTTGCTAGATCAAGTGCTGAATCAGAATACAGGACCATGGCACAGGATAATACAGAAATGATGTGGGTTAGATCTGTTCTTACTGACCTAACTATAGAAGTACCTCTTCCCATGCATCTCCAGTGTGATAATCAAGCTGCTCTCTTCATTGCAAATAACCCAGCCTTTTCATGAAAGGACGAAGCACATAGAGGTGGATTGTCACTACACTCGTGACATGATACAAAAGGGTATTATCACTACTACACATGTCAGCCTTGGAGACCAAACAACAGATATACTTACAAAGGCTCTAGCAAGAGGACCTTATCAGAAATGTTGTTCCAACCTGAGTCTCATTGATATCTACGCTCCAACTTGAGGGGGAGTGTTGAGATAATTCCTATTTTTTGTATTAAGATAATTTCTATTTTCTTTGCTTTATCTTTTGTAATCCTTTATTTATCTTTTTCTCTTTTTGTATTTTATCCAATGGATTTTTCTCCTCTATAAGAGAACCCTTGGACCTTTCATAATTTATCTTGGTTTATCCCTCTTACAAGAGCCTACACAATGATGTTAACACCGGCCTGGTGACATTGCAGCTCGACGACAGGAAGGTTGAAGAAATGGATATTGAGCACGACAACCGTGGTGCTATCCATGATCAAGGTAGCCATGTAGAGAGGATAATTTTTTTCCAACCGAGGCGGACGAGGGGGTGCCAGGGAGATTGGAGGTCTCGTATATAATAGGGAAGTGCTTCTTGTTAAGAATGTCGGACACACTGATGGAGCCGTCGACCTCGACTTCGTTCCAGTCGCAGAAGTCAGAGTTGTAATCGGAGTTGAGGGTGGAACAGAGGGAGACGGCGAGGGGATCGATGAGCCAAAGGCGGAAGGAGTTGGGGGAGGTGACGAGGAGGTTGGGGAGGGATGAAGGTATCCTTACAATTTCTTTGATATAATATTTGTTAAGTATGTTGAAATAAAATTATTAGCGTAAAAAATATATTATAATTATTTAAAAATTCAATAAAACATAATCAACGTCACATCACATCGCAATTATCATTCCAACCTTCTCAACACTCCAAACAGTTACTGCTCACTTGAGGATACCTCAACTCAGCTCAACCCAGTAACCAAACATGGTATGTTTTGAATACAAAGTGTATATGAGTTCGATTGGTAACTAGTTTGGGTTGGGTTGGAGTTAACCTGCTCTGAATAGTAGTTGTTTGAATGGTTAGGAAGGATGGAGATGGTGGAATGAGAAATGTGATGTCAGATTGATTTGTAATAGAATTCCAATTTAGGAATGCATGGACATAAATCAGGTTATCTCGAGATAATATGGCAACCAAACAAGCCTTATGGGAATAGTCAGAGAATGGTGAGGAGGAGCAGTAGAGGCACACAAGGGAACAATCGGAAGTGTGTGAGGCAGTGTGGGAGGGGCCGGAGGAGTGGAGGCATAGGCGACGAGAGAGTTGTGGAGAAGTGGCAAAGTAGATATGTAGTGAGAAGGAAGGTGGGTGAGCTAGAGATGAAGAGAGGAGAAAAATATTTAAAAAAATAGGTATTTCTCTTTGGCATATGAACGAAGGGCATTTTCATCTGTTTGATTTAAAGTTGGTGATGTTAACTCAAGTTTGTTAGCTAAAATCTACATTGTCACTGAATTAAAAGATCGTGTACTACATTTTTAGTTTTAAAAATTTAGGCAAGACATTGAAATTGGTTTATAGTTTAGGGACTTGTGTTTAACTTACTTCACATTTAACCAGGGATGATTAGTGATAGATTTTAAAAAAAGTTTCACTATCATCACAATTTATTGTTGTGGATATAATAACACATATATCCGCATTTATATCCATCCATTTGCATCCTTAGTAGGCTTGATCCTTAAGCAACAATTAGATCACAATTAGGGTCGTCCCTGAGCCTTATCCCGGGGTGCAATGGCCTAGGGCCCCGCATTTGGGGGGGCCATCTCTAAATTGGCTACATATAGTTAGTTTTTATTATTTTTATTTCAAATACTATGTATGAAAATAGATCAGATACAGATCAGATATACCTATTTCTATATTCATATTCGCTTCATCTCCATCGAATACGAATACAGACATGGATATGATTCGAATGTGCATTAAGGAAATCGTATCCTTTAAAATACGGATATGGATACGAATATGATATTTATCAAATCTGAATATGCATCAAATAAAGAGCGAACCCGAATACTGATTAAATAAAAAGCTAATCCAAATATGAACCAATGAAAAAGTAATCCAATATGGATCCGATAGACATGGAATCCAAAACGGGTCTATTAATGATCACATATGCATACGAATTGATATTTAATCAAAGTTTACAATAATTTTAAAAATTAATAATAAATATAAATAAGTTGCATCGTGACAAAAAGGATCATCGAGGTGACATGCATTCTTAACCAACAATAAAAATGAGGATTTAGTTTCATAACATTTGTCCGAATGATACATTGTATTATATAATATATAATACTAATATAATAACATAGGGTCGTGTCTTGTATTATATTAACTGATATATAAAATAATATTAAATATTTTATTCTGATATCTGGATCCGGATATTCACTGCAAAGAAACTCGATCTAAGGCAACAGATAATTTGAATATTCATTGTCATATCTTCCGATGTTAAAGATATAACAAAGAATATCATTCGTTGCCAAATCATTATGTGTACTTTGTAATTAATCAACGAATATCATCTTCGTTGTTAAAGGTCCATATAACGATGATTTGTTTTTTCGTTGAATTATTCATTGAAATTCACACTAATCGTTGCCAAATTTAACAACAATTAAAGAAAACGACAACGAATAATCATTGTTATTTGATTCATTGCGAGGAATATAGCAACGAGTACCATTATTCATTGCGAATTTACAGAAGTAAGCAACGAATAATATTCGTTGTTATATATTTAACTATGGATGATATGGCAACGAATATTAAAATATTTGTTACCTTAGGTCACTTTTCTTGCAGTGATTCAAGCCACTACCATATCTGCACATATTCGGAAAAAATTTACAATCCATATCCATATCCGATCTGTATATGATTAATATTTGGATATAGATATCCGCATTCCCTAATTTTTCAAATACTGTAAGCAGATATTCAGATATATCCGTATCCAATTTTCATCCGTATCAAATACCAATCCAATGTCTAATGACTACAAATGTCCATTAATTATTTGCATTTTCATGTGTCATTTGACTCTTCATATTCCTAAATACCTAAAAAGCCTTTGGGCTTCCCAATGTCACATTAATATCTTAAAAGTTAAGACCCCAGATTGAACTTAAATGTGTCTTTTGGAGACAAATATAATCTCATCCTTTTGTGATTTACGATTTCTGCCACTGCTGTATTTTCTCATGCTTTCAATTTATTACTAGTAGTTGTTGTTGGGCACCCGCAAGTCACGACCACAGTTAATGGTATTTTTTTATATTTGTGCATTGTATTTTTTCCCTTAGATCCACAAATCATAGTTATTTTTTGGATTCACACGTCTACTCACCATATTTGGGTAATTGTAAATCATCTCTTATCTTTTTTCTAAGAAATTACAAAATTGAAAGTTATTACACATTGTAGGGGATAGGGAATGTGGTGTTAACCACTTAAATTGTTGTTATCTTTTTTTACAAAAAATCATCTCTCATTGCTCAATCACATGACATACGTTTCCTTTTTCAAATTTTTATTGTCATTATAATCAATTTTATATTTGTGATAATAATATTTTATGGTTGGATTGTGAGTAACCATCAAATAATCTTTTTAGATAACTTATTTCATTTTCCGTAAAACTAAATCTTTATTATTTAATTTAGATTTCAAGATTAATGTTAGTTGTGATTGAGAAGTTATTTACATATACATGTGTGTGTGTGCGCGCGCGCACGCTTTTGTGCTTGAACGTTCTCAAAAATCCTAACTCAAAAAAACAATGCCGTATATTTTTGCTCTTGCCTATAGCTTTTGTTTGTATTTACGTTCCTTGAGTTGCATTATATCCATAGATGTCTATTTCGATTGTAGAAATTATTTTTAATTTTAATTCATTACTTATTGTTTGATGCTCGTTGATCATAAACATACATAGTTCTTTTTAAAATTTAAAGAACTTTATTTATAAGAAATTACAAATTAAAAAATAATTATTTTTTATATGGGCTCTTTTATTCTCTTTTGCCTAGGGCCCATGAAATGTCAGGGATGTCACTGATCACAATTGTATTTGATTCTTAATTAGAATGGTTGAGCCATTATTCAGCTTGATGATTTATTTGCACAACAAAAGATCACTGGGGTTCATCTTGAGTAAATTAGTCAAACGAAGTCGAAAGTTCAACCCAATTAATAAGTGTATTAGACAAAAAATGAAAAAAATTAATAAGTGTATTACATGTCAAAAAAATTCAAATAAATGTGGGGACATATACAACCACAATATAAAAAATAATTTTAATCGTAAATTATATAATACACCATGTTTCCAATTTAATTTTCTACCTGTGCGATTTTTTTTGTCGATATCCATCTGATCATGACTTTCAAAATGACTTCCAATTCCTTTAATTAAATTCATTAAGCAAGGTCAGCTTCTTACTCCATGGAGGATTCTCTATTTCTATTCGATCTTATAGGGTACGTTTGGATAGAGTTTATCTTGAAGCAGATAACCCCATAAAAAGGGTTATGCATTAGATAACTCTTTTCTATGTTTTGGTGTTTGATAAATGGTTTGCCCTGATGCGATTGTATTGAAGTTTGGAAAATGACTAGAAATTGAGTATCTTGTATTTTAAATGATAAGATGGTATATTATAATATTTCTTGTTGGAATCAAATAAAGAAAAATTAGTAATTTGATGTATTAAATGGGCGAGAGAATTTTTTTCGGATGGGCCACACCGTTGGGGACAAGCAATCCTGCAAATATTGTGAAAGCGTATCGTACTGAGAAACTTGATGGATTAATAAAATCAAATCGAATGGCACAAGAACTGTGAGAAATCGAAATAACAAGCAAATACTCACAAGCACAATCAACACACGGTTTTTACGTGGAAACCCCCAAAATGAGACGGGAAAAAATCACGGGGCCTACTTGACCAATCAAACTTCTCCACTAGATGGTGATAAAATAGTTCTCCTACGTGCTATACAAAGTCAAATCATTCTTCCAATAGTGTATCAACAAAGAACCACACCAACAAAAATGAAAGGGGAGGAGATGGAGAAATGTCACCCAAAGATGACTACCAAAACTTGCTCCACAGCTGCTTCTACTCGGCTCCTCCTCGACATGATCACCGGCGAGGAACGACAACCCAATCCAAGCAAAACGGAACGAGGTAATGGGGAATCTGATGCAACCTTAACACTTGCCTGGCATACAGAAACAACCCTCTCACGTTGGAGAAAAAGAATAGTCGAGTACCCTTGCTCCCTGTCTGCCGAAACACAGCAAAGTCCAACCAAAAGGATACAGTAATATCCAACATGGGCTGGGAATTCTTATAAAAATACAATCCAATAGATCCCCCCCCTCTAACCCACGAGAATGAGTTCACCAAACAAAATCTATGCATAGAAGATGGACTCCCGAATTCTAGCATGATGGTTGAGTTCTCACATGGAAAGGAACTCACCATCTACAATCTCATCAATTGCAACGAGGAGTTCGCTCCAATCGTACAAGGGATGGTAATATTTGAACTTTCCCAGAGCCAATGACTTGATCGTCATATCAACATCATTGTCATTCATGTGATCTTGTCAAGAACAAGTTGCTTCTCTTCTATGACATTTCGTATCCAGTGATACCTCACATCAATGTCCTTTGACCTCGAATGAAAAAGGAGTTCTTGCCAAGGTAAATGGCACTTTGATTGTCGCAATAAAGCACGTACTTGTCCTGATCAAAATAAAATTCCTAAATGAACTTTTTCATCCACAACAACTCCTTGCACGCATCTGAAGCTGCAATGAAATCAATCTATGTAGTGGATAGAACAACACACTTCTGAATTCGAGATTACCAATAAACTACACCACTTGTCGATTACATCATGTGAGTCAATGTGGACCTTCTCCCTGTTGGACATGCGAGCCCACGGCGAGCCATTATGCAATAAATGTTATTGCAAATATCATTCCCTGAAATGAAGAATGAATAATTTGCATAATAGGTCCCTTAGTACAGTTAGGGTTATGTACTATGGCCATCTTAATGATCATACAGCTGTTGATTCAACTGTTGAATCATAGAGGCTGGTGCTTGGATAAGTATCTAAAGAGTTAGATTGAGGACTCATCAAGCACCATCAAATGATTGTTAAGAGATGATCTCCAGCCTGAGTAGGAGATGGCCATCCTTTCTCATTTAGGCTAATATCTGATCGACCTCTTGATGCAGGTCCTCTGCATAGGAATAGAGATTCAGAGGTGTCAGATTAGCTAGTTCAAAAAGTTGACTTAACGAGATTGAGATAACCAAAGTCCTATATCGTATGCTGTCACGATACAGGCATGCATCCTCTGACCGGAGACAGATGTGCTACTATATGTTTGAGTATGCCATTTGGCAGACCAATAGGTTGATGACCTAACCAAGGTCTATACACCGGCGCGCTGGTGTGCATATAAGGGCATATGAGTAATAGGATCTCTCAAAGGGATCATACAGGTTCAGTCACTGAACCGGAAGACATGAGCTCACTCATGAGATATTGGGAAGAATCAAATTCCGTGCGCACAGTCGTCTCGCTTTGGAAGCTTGACTGAATTTGTAGGTTTGATATATACTTTTGGAAAGTAAATGATCAAGACCTAGGTATGATATATGCTTTTAGAAAGTATATGATCGATACCGACTCATAATGATCGAATGAGAAACTTACTGATAAAACCATGAAGTAGACAGTATAAAGTTGATCCAATACTTCGGGTTTATTCTGAGTCTTCCAGTATGCAGGATGTACAGGTATTGGGAATACATGAGGGTGATGTGATCATAAACGATTGTATAACCATGACGCTTCCATTCCTAGGGAGTGATGAAATGGGTCCGGATTTTAGTGACTCCTCTCGGTAGAGAAGTAATCTGATCTTAGTCCAAATGTTGGACATTGATCTGAATGTGATTCATATGCAATGAGAAGATTAGATTTGCGGTCTTGATTTAATCAAGCATCTATGGGAGGCCCACGATCTGGATTTGAGATACGATCTCAATATCCATGTCACTATACGTGGAACAATACAATCGCCCTGTCCTTATCTCCAAGTATTCGCGGAGAAAGCGCATTATCCTTGAATGGGTTCAGGATAATTTCATTGTTGATAATATGTATCCGAGCGTTGAGAAAATGGATAATTAAACGTGATTTAGTTATCATAATTAATATGAATTTGATTCATATTATAAAGAGAGCTATCTTAGATAATTAAATGTGATTTGATTATCAAAGATAAAAATAATGTGAATGTGATTCATATTATTTGGGCACATGAGAATAAGAGATCCAAGATGATTAAATATGATTTAATTATCATGGATATGAATAATGTGGATAGCAATATCCATATTAGTCATATTTATTATAAATATGATTTATAATATATAAGAGAGAGCTATCGGTGATTTACATTTGTTAATTAAATGTTGATATGAATTGGATTCATATTGGACATTAAACTGAAAATGTAATTTACATTTTATTTTAGGTTGTGAATGTGATTCACAAATTTCCAATGACATGATTGCAATGTTCACAAAATAAATTGGATTTATTTTTGTGAAATAATATACAACAAAAGTTGTTGAAGATATTAGAGAGAATTATGAGATAATGAAATCTTATATAATAGGAGAGGCCTCCACCTTCCATATAGGAAGAGTGGACGGCCATAATTCCCATAAGGAATGTGGTGGCTGTCCACCCTTCTTATGGAAGGAGGCTTGTCTCTTTTCCTATTTCTCTAATTGAGATTGATTTGATATAAATCAAATTATATTCTATATATATTTGATTTTTATTAAATTAATTGTTGTTGGTTTTTACCAACATAAATCTTAGCCATTGAAAGAAACACAATCAATGAGAACCATTGGATTTGTGTTGTCCCATGGATTGAGATCCATGGATCCCAAAATGTTATAAAAGGAGAGGCACCCTATTGCTCTTCTTGACACAATGCTTGAGAAGCATCTCTCTCTCTTTCTCTTCACACTACTCTCTCTCTCTACCTCTCATGTGACCGTCTACCATGGATGCCCTAGAGAGGTTCTCCATCGCCGCGGCGTCATCGTTATGTTGCCCGATGGTTTGCTCGTGGATCTCTGTCTACTTCGACATGCTCTGCTCGTGAAGAAGACATCGGATCTCGTGTGTCGAGATCAGGAGATCTGCCGCTTGGATCATCAACATGGATTGCGAGAGGCACGCGGTTCATCCTCGCGCTCGCAAGCGTCTCCTCCGTCGGATCAGACTTGAGACAAGAGGTCTCTTCGTTTAGAGACTCGATCGCAACCACGCTTCAAGAGGTAATCCTATTACTTGTTTGTGGTTTAGATGAAACGATCCGAGAAGTGTTCTTGGATCATGTGATTTCGTCGCATACATTTTTTTTAATTTCCGCTGCATAGAACAACTAGTGCGACTAGTCGTTCTTCGTCGTATTCGATACGACACTCACGCTTCCGTGATGCGCTTGAGGATCTAACCATATCCTTCACTCCCATCAACGTCACCTACCATGTCCGAATCTACATAGCCACAAAAATAGGCTTCTCTACTCCAAAGCAAACAGAACAATTGCTAGTACCTCGAAGACAACTGAAAATCCACTTGATTGTTTTCCAATGTTGTTTCCTTTGATCGGAAATGAGCCTACTAACAACTCTAACAACACGAGCAATATATGACCTCGTATAAATCATGGCATACATGAGACTACATGTGGCTGATGCGTAGAGGACTCTCTCCATATCTTTCTTGTTTACAATTGTCTACGACTATCTTTAGAGCTTAACTTGAAATGCGCTCCACAAGAGGTGCTTGCTGGCCTTGCCTTCTCCACATGAAATCTTTAAAGTACATTCTCAATGTACTTCTCGTGGGAAAATCATAACCTTATTGCCTTTCGATCATATGTGATCTTCTTGCCTAAAATTTGGCTTGCATATCCCAAGTCCTTCACAAAAAAGCTTGCACAATCCCTTTTTTAAACAAGAAATCCCCCCACCATTGCTGCCAACAATCAACATATCATCGAAAAAAATCAACAAAATGATGAAATAATTGCATTAGAATATATTCATTAATATATGATGATTTAAAGTAGTCTTATAGTAACCATACTCCCTCATAAACGACTCAAACTTTTCGTACCATTGCGTGGGCGTCTGCTTCAAGCCATATCGACTTTTCTTTAGCCTGCAAACGTGTTCTTCTTTGCCTTTGACTGTGAAGCCCTTTGGTCACAACATGTAAATTTCTTCCTCAAGGTCACCATAAAGGAAAGTTGTTTTCACATCCAACTATTCAAACTCCAAATCAAGGCTAGTTGCCAAGATGAGAACCACTCAAATAAAAGACATCTTCACAGCAGGAGAAAAAATCTCCTCAAAGTCAACTCTCTTCTTTGGTTGAAACCTTTCACAATCAAACCAGCTTTGTACCTCGAGATTGTAGAGCACTCATCATGTTTCACTCTAAAGACCCACTTGTTCCTCAACATCCTCTTGTCTTTGGGCAACTTCACAAGCTCATAGACGTGATTGTCATTAAGGACTCCATCTCTTCTTTCATAGGTTATACTCATATTTCTTTCTTTGCACCTTTCAAGGCTTTCTCATGGCATTCAAGATCACCATTATCTACCAACAAAATGCACTCATGTGTAGAATATCTTGTGGAGGGTCGCCTCTCGCTCACAGGTCTCTGTTGTGGGAGAGCATCAGAAGAAGGGATCTCATCATCCTGCTCACCATCATCATCACCGTCATCAGGAACGAAGACCTCTGGCACGTCCTCCTCATCTCCCACGTATGATCATAAGCATCATTTGGCACCACATTGCGGATCCCTTTGGAAAGGGAATGGCTCCACATCATCTGGCTCATAGCTTTCTAAAGGAGAGTCCTTAACAACCTTTAGGATGTCCTCAATTGTTTGATCTTTCTAGAAGACCACATCCATGCTCCTCACCAGCTTCTTCTCAATTAGATCATACAACTTGTAGGTAAGCTCATATTGGCCATGTCCCAAGAAAATCCACTGCTCGTCTTCATGTCAAACTTGGACCTTTCATCCTTCGGAACATGCACAAATGTGCGACATGTAAGACCCACAAATGATTGTATGAGACATTTTCTCCATATCAAAACATCTTAGGACAATCACTATCCAAGGATATATGTGGAGAGAGATTAATAACATGAACAATAATAAAAAATGCTTCACACCAAAAAGAGTAACAAAACATTGTGGCATAGACACACACTTTCCTAGGAAATCATCAATGAATGTAACAAAGTAAAGTGCACCATCGAGAAAACTTACTTTCAAAGGGCCACAAGCATTAGTGTGAATAAGCTCCAACAGTTGCATCTTCCAAGAAGGTGGATGGCTCTTGAAGGAGACTCCCATCTGCTTCCCAGCCAAGCAATGCATGCATCTCTCCAACTTTTCCTTTTTACATTTATCAGCATGTTCATTCTCACTAAGCACCGTAACCCCTTTTCACTCACGTAGCCTAATCATTGATGTCACAACTTAGTAGAATTGGTATCCTGAGCCACATGTACCGCATCAAGGGAAATAGATGCATTCAAGATGTAAAGATTGTCGATATACTTCTCGCCACGAGCAACAACCAATGATCCCCAAGTAACCTTCCATTATCCGTCACCCAATGTGTTGAGGTATCATTCATCATCAAGTTTATCTGTATAAATGAGATTCAGGTGTATATCTGATGCATGCATCACATCTTCGAGTGTCAACACACCTTCATTGGCATTCTTTAATGCAACCTTATCAATGTCAATGACAAAGGACAAATAACATTCCCATCTTCAATGTGTCAAAGTTACCACCTATCTATGAAGATAAGATCTCTCTTTGAGATGTAATATGTACGCATAACCACTACATACAAGACAAGAAATACCATCCTGTGTGACATTCACTATCTCCTCATCGCAGACAATGAGGAGCTCATATGTGCAGCTGCAGCAACATTATCGTTCTTTTTCTCTTGCTTGTTACCTCAATTCCCAGTATCTCTATTGAATTGGAAGCAGTACTTTTTGATGTGCCTTTTTTTCTTGCAATAATGAACTCAATGTTTTGATATCTAGATTGGACTTGCTTCTGCTACTTTTATCACTGCCTTTCTCAATCTTGACTTTGTTCCTCCTCCTCCTATTATTTGTAGCAAGAACCTCTGAATGTGAAGAGCTTCTTAGGATTTTCTTCTCATCTCCTCATATAGAATGCTAGACTTGACAACCTTTAAAAAACATCCCGTTAACTATAGGATTAGTAAGTGAGAATTTGAAAATTTCTCAAGAATTCGATAAAGTAGTATCAACAACCAGCCCAACATCTCGCCCTCAAACTTGATGTCCATGCTCGTCAACAGATATATTATGATATAAAATAATTATATTTGAAGGTGAAGTGCCCCTTTAACACCGCATAGAACGTAGGAAAACTTGATATGATCTGCATTTTATTCGAAAAACTAATTTAAAAATAAAAAATGCTAAAACAAACAAAGACTCTCATATTTTGATTACTTGTATCCTTCGTAATTATGCAATATTAGTTATACTTCTTTCTTTTTTGTAATATCAGCTGTGCCTCAGACTTTTTATAAAATTCATAATTCCGTCCCTACATTAAGTAGAGGCATAACTAATATTGAAAAAATAAAACTATATATTTTGCAAGAAGTTAAGTGCGTAATTGATATTACACAGGAATGATAAAAGCGATAGAGCGAACGGAGGAGGAAAATTCGTGTGGGGGGTAACTTGGTAAACATATTCACTGTATGCGGTCTGAATTATTTTTTTTATTAAGTACCGTAGATAAGCCGCCTCTTCAAGAGGCAGCTTTGGTTAAGTAAGAGCCGCCTCTTTAAGAGGCGGCTTTTAACAAAGCCGCCTCTTGAAGAGGCGGTTCTCAACAAAAGCCGCCTCTTGAAGAGGCGGCTTTACGCCAGAACCTTAAAAAAAGGGGGGGAAGCAGCGGCTCTGCTAGCAGCAGAGCTGCTGCTTCCCCCCCTTTTTTTAAGGTATTGATACGTTGGCGAAGTGAACGTCATGCACAGTATGTAATACCAAATATGATATTAGAACAACTTTTAAAGATAAGATTCATAGACAATAGTGAAGTGAAGACAATAGTGAGATTCATAAAAAGTAACTTGATCATAGTCGCAAACACTATAATTTACATGCTTGGTTTACATTACAAAAAAATGGCAACATCACATTCTATGGTCTACGCTCCCTCCTCCTTTTGTATTGTAATTTGACAGGTCTTTCATCCGCCATGCTGGTCTCCGGTGGTCTAGGGTCAAATCCATGCAGTTGGCTGTTGCGATCTATGTCGTCGATGTTGGTCATCTCGGGTCCTTCAACTCCAAAGGACAACGGGAGGGGTGAATGATGTGAAGGTCCTGCATTGTGCTCCGCTCGATCCCTCCGTGGTGCAGGCGGCGTTGTAGGCTCTCTGGATGTCCCACACTCAGGAATTGGGGTCTCAAATTCTATACCAGACTGAGGGGGTTGTTGTGTATCCACTGGGACATCTCCCTCGCCAGAAGGCCTCTCTCCCCTTTGTTGTTTACCACGTCCCCGTCCACGTCCTCGAACACGTGAACGGGGATGAGATGTAGCTTCCGCATCGGCGTCTTCCTGTGAATGCTCATCTATAGGTCCATCTCGGAACGGTCGTTGTATAGAGTCATGTATCCTAGAACTTGCTTCAGCAGCAAGTTTCTAATACGTGGTGAACCATCATCGCAAAGTCGAACAATCTCCTCGAATTGAGACACCTGCAATATGATCAAATGTTGTTAAAACATGTTAAATCATACTACAAAATGTAAATTAAGTAAATGCTATCTTACCGCGTAATCGAGTGTGCATCCATGTCGTCCAATGAAACGTCTTGTTATTCGACGATACCATGGCAAGTACTCGGCGGTCGTATCTGGTCCTCCCATGTCCTATGTGGCGGTCGTATCTGGTCGTATCATGCCCCCGACAAAGCCGCATGCCCAGCGGCCCACCAGTGCCTCCCTCCACGCGAACAGAAGCCACAACCCTCCCCTCCGCAGCTGCGACCTCTCTCCCTCCGCCCAAGCCCCCCTGCGACCTCCAAGTGGCCTCGAGCTCCCCCTCCCGCCGCCGTACGCTCTCCGGTCATTTTGCCAACGTCCGTTGGCCCCATTTCCGCTATTCATCTCCTTCTCCACCTCAAGGAAGGTATGATTTGTCTATGGTGTAGGGTTTTGGTTACATGTTTAGGGTTTAAATAATTGTTTGAAATATTTTCTTCACTCTAATACATTGATGTCGACGTAATGGTATGTAGGATGTCTCGAGAAGTTCGTTGTTTCTGTCACTGTGGGGGTACAATATCGAAGTCTAGTAAAGACGTGATCTACGTAGGAGGTCGTATGAAAACCATCAAAATCGGTCACGAAATGTCCTTTTTGGGACTGATTGAGCACATTAAGTCCGTATTCAGGTTGGATTTAGCTCAAGGACTTGAGTTACAAGTCTTTCATAAAATGTCTCAAGATGGAGCAAGTTTTTATATTGGGTGTGTCGAGTATGATGATGATGTTCGAGAGATTGTCGAATATGCTGAGGAGATGGGTGTTGCATATCGGCCCGTGATATTTACTGTCGCTGTCTCTATACCCGGATCTAGACCTCAAGTTTCTGTACCACAATGTGGATCCATACCTCCAGTTTCTGCTCCCGTGGTAGACATGGATCCATTTAATGATCCGGAACTGGACAGGTTAATGGAACCATCACCACAGAATACAGATGATGAGATGGAAAATGATGACAATGAGGAGGAGGATCATCATGTTGGAACCCGTATCGTTTCTGATATTCCATTTTTGAACATGAGAGGTGGTGATGGCTATATTCTGAATGGTGAAGATTGCATGAATTGTGATGATGGGATTAGTCTGTCTAACGAGTTGAAAAATGGCATGCTTTTCAAATGCAAAGCAGATTTGGTGTTCGCCGTGAAAGTTTTCCACATTAAACGTCATTACAACTTCACGGTACTGGAATCAGATAAGAAGGTGTGGGATATACACTGCAGCGAACGAGCTAGAGGTTGTTCTTGGAGATTGCGTGGTCATCGTAGACCAATAGATGGACAGTTTGTTGTCTCCATGGTTGAGAAGTCGCATACTTGCTTGAATCGTGCTGTTAATCAAGACCATTTCATTGGGGAGAACCAGATACGACCGCCGAGTACTTGCCATGGTATCGTCGAATAACAAGACGTTTCATTGGACGACATGGATGCACACTCGATTACGCGGTAAGATAGCATTTACTTAATTTACATTTTGTAGTATGATTTAACATGTTTTAACAACATTTGATCATATTGCAGGTGTCTCAATTCGAGGAGATTGTTCGACTTTGCGATGATGGTTCACCACGTATTAGAGAACTTGCTGCTGAAGCAAGTTCTAGGATACGTGACTCTATACAACGACAGTTCCGAGATGGACCTACAGATAAGCATTCACAGGAAGACGCCGATGCGGAAGCTACATCTCATCCCCGTTCACGTGTTCGAGGACGTGGACGGGGACGTGGTAAACAACAAAGGGGAGAGAGGCCTTCTGGCGAGGGAGATGTCCCAGTGGATACACAACAACCCCCTCAGTCTGGTATAGAATTTGAGACCCCAATTCCTGAGTGTGGGACATCCAGAGAGCCTACAACGCCGCCTGCACCACGGAGGGATCGAGCGGAGCACAATGCAGGACCTTCACATCATTCACCCCTCCCGTTGTCCTTTGGAGTTGAAGGACCCGAGATGACCAACATCGACGACATAGATCGCAACAGCCAACTGCATGGATTTGACCCTAAACCACCGGAGACCAGCATGGCGGATGAAAGACCTGTCAAATTACAATACAAAAGGAGGAGGGAGCGTAGACCATAGAATGCGATGTTGCCATTTTTTTGTAATGTAAACCAAGCATGTAAATTATAGTGTTTGCGACTATGATCAAGTTACTTTTTATGAATCTCACTATTGTCTTCACTTCACTATTGTCTATGAATCTTATCTTTAAAAGTTGTTCTAATATCATATTTGGTATTACATACTGTGCATGACGTTCACTTCGCCAACGTATCAATACCTTAAAAAAAAAGGGGGGGAAGCAGCAGCTCTGCTGCTAGCAGAGCTGCTGCTTCCCCCCCTTTTTTTAAGGTTCTGGCGTAAAGCCGCCTCTTCAAGAGGCGGCTTTGGTTAAGTAAGAGCCGCCTCTTTAAGCTCTTAAAGAGGCGGCTCTTACTTAACCAAAGCCGCCTCTTGAAGAGGCGGTCTACGGTACTTAATAAAAAAAATAATTCAGACCGCATACAGTGAATATGTTTACCAAGTTACCCCCACACGAATTTTCCTTGCGAACGGACTGCTTCACGTAGTAGTGCGGACAAGCGGCCCAGCATCAGGTCCAGGAGTCCAGCACTCCCACGCACCCGTCGTGGCACAACCTCCGTTTTCACAAGTAGCGCGTTGCCGCGCTGCCCCCACGCCATCTAGGCCCCAACCATATCCTCAACGGCTGCTTTCCCCTGTATTCACTCCAATAAAAACCCGCCACCTGGGCTGCTCCGCTCTCTCCCATTCTCCCGCCGCTGCCGCCCTCTCACAGCACTCAACATCCCGGCATTATTCTCAAAAGCTTATCCTCTCTTCCGCCTCACCCCCCCACACACGAAGAGATCGAAATCTCGAGCTCGAGATCGATGGAGTGCATCAGTCGCGGGCACGCGGTGGCTCTGTCGCTGTCGTTCCAGGGCTGGCGGTTCCGGAGGAGGAAGGCCCCCGCGGGGCGGTTCGTGGCTCGGAGGTCGGTGCGGTTGACGGGAGTGAGGGCGGCGGGGGGAGCGGGGACCGAAGGGTGCGTGGAGGTCCTGAGGGAACCGGAGGAGTTTGCGGACGAGGAGGATTACGTGAAAGCCGGAGGTAACGAGCTGCTGTTCGTGAGGATGCAGGGGACGAAGGCCATGGAGAAGCAGAGCAAGATTGCCGATAAGGTTCGGTTTTAATTGAATTGAGCTGCTGTGTTAATGAATGGTGGTCATTGATCATGGAATTTTTGTGTGGGGGGGTGGGGGGGGGGCGACATAGAATGAACGAGTATTAGTAGAGACATTGATTCTACTGCATTTTGTGGTTCCAGCAACCAATGCTGATCTCTTTGATTGTTTGAGACAGAGCGGATGCCAAAGGAATGGCGAAGACCATCCATGGTTGAGGGTAATGATTGGATTGTCCAGTCATAAAAAAGGACAAGGTCTTCAAAGTGTCAGATTGGCCAAAGGATAAACGATCAAGTTTAGAACTAGAATGGCGGGAGGGGCTTTGTGTTGAATATATATACAAAAACAAGAAGGAGATCTTTATTATTAGTAGGTTTTGGATTTGAGCGCGAACCCAGTTATTTACCAGTTTTGGATATGAGTATCTTTGACAGAGGATGAAGACAACTTCTACGGAGTAATATGGAGAAGCTACTCTTTCACGTAACTAAAATAATTGGATATGGATTGTTCTAGTATTTAATATATATCATGGGAGTGCGCCGCTGTGGATGTTTCCTCTCTCTCTCCCTCTCTCTCTTTTAAACTATTGTTCTAGTAACTTAGATGGGGATGTAGGGAGAAGCAATCTATTCGGTTTTGTCGCCTCCTTTCTTTTGGTGAGCTGAAAGGCCTAGCAATCTAGAGTGCATCTTATCGAAATACATGTGATTGTTTCCTTTTTTTAAGCTGTGATCGAAGTTCCTTGGGATCTTTATCTACCGATCCATTTCATTTTTTAATCAATTTTCCTTATAGAAATTGCGGCTTCAATTTTCTTTTTGTTTTCTTTTTCCTTATACCAATTTTCCTTGAGGGATCTGCGGCTTCAAGGTTGAGTCAGAAACTTGAGTCGCTGCGGAAGAGGCTGGCTCAATTCAAGAGGAAGTCCAGGGCGATGAGAGTGGCGGCCAGGGCTGAGGCGGAGGATGTTATTGCGAGGCTTGATTCGTTGGAGAACGAAAGGGAGCTGACACCTGACGAGCTTTGTGAGCGGTCCCGTGCGCAGAAGCGTGTTGCGGAGGAGGACAAAAAGAGGTCTACTGAATGGCAGCAACGTTCAAGATTGAAGTGGATCAAAGATGGCGATGCAAACACAACTTTCTTTCACCGTGTGGCCAGTGGAAGGAAGCGTAACAATTTGATGCGCTCTATTTCCGTTGATGGGTCGAGGTTTGTAGGGGACAGAGAGATGGGGCGTGCTATTGTGGAGCACTTCAAGGGCTTCATGGCGAGGCACTCTCAGAGGTCCTGGAGGTGGCTGGGGCTTGGAGCGCCGACGGTCTCGGAGGAGGACTGCGCGATGCTAATTAGACCGATTTCCTTGGAGGAGTTAAATGACGACGGGTCCCCGGGGCCCGACGACTTCTCTGTGGCATCCTATCGTGATTTCTGGGAGGTGGTGGGCGAGGAAGTTTTTGAGATTGTTGCCGAGTTCTGCTCGGGGAATGCGGGATTCGATCGAATTAACAGGGCCATTTTGCTACTGATCCCCAAGTCGACCGTGGCGGAGGATATTGGGGACTTCCATCCCATCTCAATGTCTAACGCCATTTACTTAATCGTGGCCAAGGTGCTGGCTCGGAAGCTTGCTCTGGTTCTTGATTCGATTGTTTCTCCGATTCAGGCCGCTTTTATTCGGGGCAGGCAGATTTCTGATTGTATTGCGGTGGCATCGGAATTGGTGGCCGATTGGAGGAACTCGGGGAGGCAGGGGGTGCTTTGGAAGATTGATTTTGCCAAAGCGTATGATAGCATTGATGGGAGCTTCTTATGGTCGGTTCTCAGAAGGCGGGGTTTTTCGGAGCTTTGGATTTCATGGATGCGGCTTTGTGTGATCACTGTGTCCTTCTCGGTTTTGGTTAATGGCGGTTTGGAGGGGGGTTTCTTCCAACCTAGAAGGGGGCTGCGCCAGGGGTGCCCGCTGGCCCCTCTCCTGTTTGTTGTTGCTACGAATGTCCTGACACGTATGGTTGATCGGATAATTGATGCTGGGCTCTTGAAGGGCTTTTCTAAGGGAAGCGTGTCTGTGCCCCTAATTCAATTTGCTGATGACACCTTATGCTTCATTGAAGGAGGTGCTGCTGAGGTTGCTAGCATGTCGATGACCCTTGAATTATTTATTGAGTTGTCGGGACTGCTTATTAATGGGACCAAGTCTAAAGTTATTCCTTTTGGAATGACGGAAGAGTTGGCGCTTGAGTGCGGTAGGATTCTGGGGTCTACTCCGGGCGAGCTGCCTATTGGGTACCTTGGTCTTCCTTTGGTGATTGGGAGGGCCAGAGGTAGGGACTGGATTTCGGTAGTCGAGAAGGTGGAGGCGCATTTGGCGGGTTGGCGTGCGGCGCTTCTTTCCAATGGAGGGAGGCTTGTTTTTTCAAATCGGTGCTATCCGCTATCCCTATGCACTTTCTGTCGTCGTCGTTTGCCGGTTGGGATCCGTAGGAGGCTCGAAGCTTGTATGCGAAGATTTCTGTGGGGTAAGAAGGGTGTGTGTGTGGGGGGGGGGGATTCACCTTGTGGCGTGGGATGAGGTGACCAGGGGGAAGCTTGAGGGGGGTTTGGGAGTTAGACGTTTGGAGTTTGTTAATGACGCTTTCTTTCTCAAGTGGGCGAGAAGGGTTTGGGGTCGGGGTGGAAATTTCCTTATTGATGTTTTGCGGGAGATCCATGGGGCGGGAAGGGCAGGGGAGGAGAGGGAGGGATTGGTTGGTGCTCGCACTCCATTTTGGCGTGGTATGCAGGAGATATTCCTGATAGGCTGATACATCGGGCGAGATTTAAGCCGGTGCTGGGGAATGGTGATTCGTTCTTATTCTGGAAGGACTGTTGGTTGGGAGGGGACCCTCTATATGTTCGTTTCCCGCGGTTGTTTGCGATGGCTGCTGATAAGGATGCCTCGATCGCCTCTTGCTGGGAGAATGGGTGTTGGTGCCCGCGTTTCGGGACGAATTTCTCGGATCAAAGGCTGGATGACTTTCTTTCCTTGCTGGACGTCCTCACTGTTGCTGATAGGCCATCCGATGGGCGGGACCATTGGGTTTGGAGGGACGACAGCTTCTCGACGCGCAAGGCTTATGGGGCGTTGGCTTTCGCACCGCTGGTGCGCTCTGACTCCTTGGTGCGGGATTGCTGCTTTTTCTGGGGGCTTGGATTACCGTTACGCATTGATTTCTTTTTATGGCTCTTCCGCAGGAGAAGGCTTTTGACGAAAGACCGGTGCTATAGATTCTTGCCGAATGTGTCTAATATCTGTGTGCTGTGCGACTTGGAGGTGGAATCTCTTGAGCACATTTTCTTCGAATGCCCTATGGTAAGAGGGTTGTGGGAGGATCCGATTGTGGATTGGGTGCGAACAATTGACTTGGTGGCCTTCTGTGACTCGTTATTCCTGAACAGGAATGGAGATAGAAGACGATTAATGATTCCGGTGACGAGGATATGGTCGATTTGGCTTGGACGGAATGAGGCCATATTCTCGAGTCAGTGCTTTTACAAGGAGAACGTGCTTAATCGCAGTGCAAGGCTGCTGGAGGATTGGGGCGGCAACTAGTTATCGAGTTTCCTCCGATGTTGGAGGCTGTCTTGCCTCTTTGTATGGTTTTTGGTTGTATTGTACATTCGCCTTTCCTTTTTGCTTCTTTAATATATTGGGGTGAACACCATTGAGTATCTCCCCTTTTTTTTGGGCTTCAAAAAAAAAATTTTCCTTATAGAAAAAAATCTTTTCGTGAGAGACTTACCATCGAGAAAACTTTATATATCAGTCCATGATTGTTGAGTTATATATATTTGGGTGTATAAATCTTGGATTTAAATATATTTACTCATGGAACTTGTATATTGTACACGTCCTCCCTCGTTTTTGTTGGGCAAAATGAAACAAACCTAGGCATTAGTGGGAATGTATCATGCTCCTACGACGTTTCCATTTCATGATCCATGTAAATCATTATGTTTTGGTTTAATAGTATAATTAGTATATGAATATCCTGCCACATGTGGAGAAGACCCTTTCATCCTTTTCTACGAGACTCCTTAAGATACCTTAGAATGTGCACAACATCAAGATGAACGTTCCTAGGATAGTTGTTCACACACTAGCAGACTTGCCTTTTTGCAAAGGCAATCTAGGTTCAATAACAATAACATAAAGTAACTTTTAACAAGCATCCTATATTGTTTGGTATCCACTTTTTACATGGTGTCATCATATAATCTTATATCTACGTCCATGAGAGTTTTGGCAATTTCAGACCACAACATCTCATCCTCTTCAAGCAGACTTAATGCATAATTTATTTATAACTTAACTGGTTCCCTATGTTGCGAATCGTGGAAGTGAAATACACAGAAACAATCAATCAAGCAAGTATGAAGACACATTTACAAGATTCATCCCTAACTAGGCTACGTCATTGGACGACAATTATCTATTTTTACTATGTGGAGAAAGAAGAAAGTATAGAGGATACAAAGAGCCCTAACTGAAGGGAGTTCTTAACTCGCACGTTACGAAAACATGAAAACAACAAATCAAATATGAATAAAAGGGCGTTCAATGCTGATATGGTGCACAAGAAAAAAATGTTGCAAAACCACATGGTATAGGTATCATTTTCCAAACCGCTTCCCATAACGGATAACCACATGAGTATTAGGATTACCTTTGAAGCGCGTCTTTAAAGCAAGAGACCTCTTAAATCATGCCCGATCCTTCATAGCTTCTCTTGCGGGTACAACGATGACTTGCGTTGTCTCTCATGAACCTTGATGTGGACGTCCAAGGGGTATTGGAGAGAAGGGGACAACTAAATAGTCTTGTACTCTCTTTTTTCTCAATTTTCAAGGCAATGTGGCTCTTTTGGAGTTATGGAGTAATAATAATGTTGTTGTTCATGTACCATAAGAGAGAGGCCAAGCCCTCTCTTATATACTAATGGTGGATATCCATGGAGAGTCCAACTCTCTATGTGGACGTCCACCTTATGGTTCATTGGATGATGGATCAAAGGATAGGTACAAATCCTAAGCCTTCAAGTAGTAGGACTACTATTATCCCAAAAGTATCATCCAAAATAAACACAACAAAAGGAGAGTACTAATCTCATTAGGCTCTCCATGATGGACGTCCACATGGCACCCATGATGGATGTTCACATTGTGCAATTATTATTATTTTATTTATTCCATAATCATCATAATATTTTAATTCAATCATCCTTTGATAAATTAAATTATAAATCATAATTTGGTTATTTATGAAAACAATCTCTCAATTCATGAATCCAATCCATAAATTCAATAAAATGTAAATCCAATTTACATTTAATCATTTTCAATGTGAATCATATTCACATATACATTGTATTTTCATATAAATATTAATTAATATAAATAAATGTTCATATTAATTAATGACAAAAAATATGAATCATATTCACACTATTCTTGGATAATTATATCCATGATAATAACATTGATTATCATAATATTTATATCATAATGCACGAGTCTTAATCCAATTGGGACTTGTGAGTAGATGTCGCGAATACTTGGAGATAATGTCGGGGAGATCATACTATCCATGTATACTATCTTGAAATCAGGACTTCTATCAAATTTAAGGGTTTAAACCATTTATGATGAAACACATCGCACTCTATCTCATTTGAGCTCAGAAATAGATCACAATGATGAACTCAACTTACATTTCGATTTGTAATCATTGTCCAAACTATTTGGAGCTTAGAAATGAGCTATGAAAGTGAGTCCATCTCCACTTCCATTTCTATTTCCAACATTTGGACTTAGAATTGGACATTGGAATTAGAATTGGACATTGGAATTGGATCTTATCGTGTAAGGTATAATCCAATTAATTATTATATTATTAAGCCATAAAATGGGATCTCTGAAATCCATCTGGTTTCATCACTCTCTCAGAATGAAAGTGTCTTGATATATGATCTATTATGAATGCATCAACCTAGAGTATTCTCAATACTCCATCATCCTACATACTGTAAGACTTTGATATACCCAAAGTTCAAACCCTTGTTTGACTATCCCCTTCCGTGGTATATCAGTAAATTTTTCACTAGGTAATTGGGCGATAATATTAATCATATACTTTCCAAAATCATATAGATGTATATCTGTCTCAGGTCAAAGGATGTATGCTTGATCGTGAAAGTTACGATTTATGTCAATTTATCTCAACCTTTTCAAGTCAACACTTTCAGCTACGTAGTGAACATTTTGACTTTTTGATCAACATTTTGGTTTTTGATCAACATTTGACATTTATGTCATAACATGAACCAGAGTCAACATTTTGACTTTTCAGGTTAATCTCTTTATTATTGAGTCAACACTTTGACCTGACTAATCCGTGAATTATGGATATCAATTCCATGCAGAGGACCTGTATCACTCGGTAAGTTAGAGAACGACCTTAGAGAAATATTGCCATCACTTTCTCACACTTGAGATCAACCTTGAATATCACATGATGAATTCAGTTGTGTCCTCTCAATTACATGGTATTTAAGATGACCATGGTACATAAACAAAATTGTACAAAAGATCTTAAAAAAAGTGCGAACACAAACATTCAATTCATATTGAAAAAAATTGTTGCATTAATGGGCCACCAATGGATAACAAGTCCAACACTAACCTTGAGGGAGTTTATATACTACTCCCGTATAAATGAATCCATAAGCTCGAATAGAAATAGAATCGTTAATAAAAAAGTCATCTTGTTGGGGTATGATACGGAAGGAGGGGGTGCATACGTCGATTCTTCAACCTAGGTCAAATGGTTAGCATTCATGGCATATCAACAATCACCACCTTGAATTGAATCTCTTAGAAGCTTTGTCAAGCTTATCGTACCGCCTCCTGCTCCTCCTTAGGGTTACTGCTAATTGTCGACATTGAGCAAGTCCGCATTGTGTTTGAATTTACTCCCACGAACTGCCTTCATGAACATATCAGATGGATTATCTGTTGTGCCTATCTTCTTCACCTTGATCCTCATCTCAGAACGAATGAAGTGATATCTGACATCTATATGCTTGGTCCTCTCATGATGTACCTGATCCTGGTCTAAGAAATTACACTGAGACGACCATAATATACTATAGCTTGATTCTGTTGTAGATCGAGACCCCAACTAAGCTCTTCAGCCAGATGCCTTTCTTTGTAGTTTTTGTCAAAGCCATATGCCTCTGTGGCAGACAAAGTATCTAATAATTGTCAAGTAGCCTTTCAACTGATGACCTAACTCTCTAATGTGAAAACATAACATGCCATTGATCTCCTTCCATCAACATATGTAGTATAGTCCGAATTCGAAAATATCCACCGAATAAATACTCTAAATCACTTTTGTAGATGATGCCAATGTCTGATATTCCTCTCAAATGACGGAAAATCCACTTGATTTTCTGTCAATGTTCCTTTCCTGTATTGTCCATGAATTTGCTAACAACGCTCACAACATAAGTGATATCATGTCTTGTGCATACCGTGGAATATATAAGACTCCTAATTATGCTGGTATAGGGAACACATGACATGTGTTCATTCTATGCATGTGATTGAGGTGCGAAAGAAACCGAGAGATGAATATTTACAACGGATGGGGTACCTAAAAGCTTAGCCGTAGACATCCCAAATCTCCTTAGAATTTTCTCAATATAGTTTTTTTGAGAGAAGAAATACTTCCCTTAATGATCTTCATCCTCAAAATCTTCTTCGCTACACCAAGGTCCTTCATGTCAAACTTTTGAACTAAAGAGCTTCTTCATATCATCTATGATACACTTCTTGATAGCAATCAACATGTTGTCGACGCATAATAACAAATAGATGAAGGACCCATCATCCACCGTGTTGTGGTAAACACAACAATCATATGAGCTCATGTTGAACCCATGATTAATCATGAAGCTGTCAAACATCTTGTACTATTGCATGTGAGACTGCTTAAGCCTATACAAATACTTCTTCAATATGTACATGTGGGCATCCTTGCTTGAGATGTAAATCTCTCTGGTTGGCTCATGACAATATATTTTTCGAGTTCACCATGCAAGAAAGGTATCGTCACATCTAACTGCTCCATATCGAAATCTTGATGTACTACAAGAGCTAATAGCACTAATGGGAGAGTATCTCATTATAGTCCACACATTCCTTCTTACCCTAACCCTTTGCAACTAAATGTGTCTCGATCCCTATCTTTTTCTTGAAAATCTATTTACAACCAACAACTTTCCTCCTTTTGGCAACTTGATAAGCTTTCGTGTCTGATTCTTGTGAAGAGACTCCATCTCCTCATCCATAACATCAATCCATTGCCTAGAATTTGCTCTTGCTATAGCCTCCTTGTAAGTGAAGGGTTTTGAAGACCATCTCATCCACATCCTATAGTGCAAATGCAATCATGTCTTGAAAGCTATGTCATTGTGATGGATGTATCTCTCTACGACGCTGATCAATAAACACTTGGCCGTCTCCCCTCTAATTGCTCAGCTTCATGCTGTTCAACATCAGCCTGACCAGGAGTTCTGTGATCAACTGCGTGATCGCTATTTGATGTCAGTTCAAACTCCACATGTTTATGCACATCATCACCCGTCCCCGCGTCAAAAGACTCAATACTCAAGTGAAGCATGTAATTCTCATCAAATACAATCTGCTAATAATAATTCTATGCTCAGAAGGGGACCAGATTCTGTACCTCTTTAGTTATGTAACATAGCCAATAAATACCTCTTTCTTAAAACTTGGTTCTAGTTTTCCTTCACTAACATGGTAATAGGCATCGCAACCAAGGACTCATAAAACATAATAATTAGCATGATTATCATGCCTTAGCTCTTTGGGTGTTTTGCTATTAACAGTAGACGTGGGACTTCGATTCATCAATTAACAAGCTCTATTCACATCTTCAGCCTAAAATGCTCTACTAAGTCCAACATTAGAGAGCATGTATCTTGCTCTCTCGAGAAGCATCATATTCATTTGTTTCGCAACTCCATTTTATTGTGGCATATCTCTGATGTTGTTGTGTCTCGCAATACTCTTCTCCTTGCAAAACGCATTGAACTCAGACAACTAGAACTCCAACCCGTTATCTGTAAGCAGACATTTTACCTTCTTAAAAGTCCGGTTCTCCTCTAAGATCTTCCATTGGTTGAAGGTATGAAATGCCTCGCTTTTGTGCTTCATCATGTACATCCACACATGGCCTCAAATTTCAGCGAAATTCGGTCGAATTTCTATCGAATATCGATATCCAATCGAAGTCGAAATTCGACCGAAATGACCGAAATATGGTGGTCCTAGTACAAAAAATGACCGAAATGACCGAAATTCCGGTCGAAATTCCACCGAAATTCTATCGAAATTATGTTTTGGTCGATACCGAAATGGTGACCGAAACCGACATTTAGGTCCTTGCATCCAAACTATTTTGGAGTAGTCGTCAATAATGGACAAAAAATACCTGCTGCCTCCCAAAGATGGACTCTGAGAAGGGCTCCAACAGTCAATATGAATGTAGTTAAATGTCTCCTTCATCTTGTGTATAGCTTTGCTGAGTTGCTTACTGTGTTGTTTCCTGAACAAGCAATGCTTACAGAAATCCAACTTGGATCCCTTGAGATCCCCGATGAGATCCTTCAGTCTGAGGATATTCATCCCCATCTGAATCATGTGCCCCGACTGCATATGCCATTATTCTGAGTCTGATTTTATGATTTGGGACGCCACTGCAATAGAACTCATAATTGTAGACCCGTGCATGATGTATATTGTTGCCCTTGATGACAACCACAACAACTTTGGCAACATGCATAACTCCACATTGAACACTATACTTATATCCTTTAGAGTCCACGACTCCAAGGGATATTAGATTTTTTTCTCATACCAGGAACATGGTGTACTTCTGTTACTGTCCTCATGACTCCATTACACATCTTGATCTTCACAGAGCTGACCCCTATAATCTTGCACGTTGCATCATTCCTCATGATGATCTTTCCACCACCGTCTTCTCATAGGTGCAGAACCAATCTTCGTTGGGAGTCATATGAAAAGAACAACATGAATAAAAAATCCATATGATGTTTGTGGTCTTCTGATATGTAACGGTGAGAACCAAATCATCCTCAAAATCTGCACCTTCCTAGGCCACTACAACAATCGTGTCTTTGCCTTTCTTCTTTGGACAATCCTTCTTCTCTTCCGTTTACATGTGAGAATTTTGTTCAATAGTTTATTGTGTGAAGAGAATCGATAACTCTAGATGAAGTTAGTGCGAGTCTGCATATGCGTGAACTTTGTCTTGTGGCTATTGGGAAGAAGGGCTTTAAAGCTACATGTTTGATTATGACTTATGAAAAGAGTCATGCTGATTCTGCCTACGTGAAAATGGGAAAGTAGAAGTTTAAGTTTAAGAATCACAGTTCTAAGAGCGTCTACAATTATTGCAAGGAACTTGGATATTTGAAGGACTATCGGAAGAAGAAAGGAAAATCCACGGTTGCTACAGTGGCTCAAAAAGGCATATTTCCGAAGATGATATGGTTCTCACCATCATATATTAGAAGATGATGGATAACACATGGATTCTTGATTCATGATATTTTTACCATATGAATCCTAATGAAGATTGTCTTTACACCTATAAGAAGATAGACGACAGAAATGTCGTCATGGGAATGATGTGGCATGCAAGATTGTAGGGATCAACTTTGTGAAGATCGAGATGCATGATGGAGTTGTGAGGATAGTGGCATAAGCATATCATGTTCCCGAACTGAGAAATAACCTGATTTCCCTTGGAGTCTTGGACTCTAAAGGATATAGGTACAACATTGAAGATGGAATTATACGGGCTGCCAAAGTCATGGTGGTTGTCATCAAGAGCAATAAAAAGAAGATCTATATATCATGCAAGGGTCTACAGTTATGGCATCTGTTGCAATGACATCCCAATTCGTGAAATCAAATTCATAATTGTGGCATATGCGGCTGAGGTACATGAGTCAGACGGGATAAATATCCTCAATCAGAATAGTCTTATCGGGGATCTCAAGAGATCTAAGTTGGAGTTCTGTAAGCATTACGTGTTCGGAAAATAATACAAGAAGCAATTCAATAAAACTATTTATAGGATAAAAGAGACGCTTGACTACACCCATGCTAATTGTTTGGACCCTTCATGAGTCCCATCTTTTGGAAGTTCCATGTATTTTCTGTCTATTATTGATGATTACTCTAGGATGGTTTGGGTGTTCATGATGAGCCACAATAGCAAGCCATTTCCGAAATTAATGTAATGGAAGATCTTGTGGAGAAACTGACTTCTATGGGGTAAAGCAGCGAAGCTTCTACATGCATCTAATGGGCTAGAGTTCTGTTCGTCAGAGTTCAATGAGTTCTGCAAGGAGGAGGATGTTACGAGACACCACATCATCAAGGATACACCACAACATAACAGAGTTGTAGAATGAATAAACTTGTTGCTTCTGAAGAGAGCATAATGCATGCTCTCTAATGTTAGACTTTGTAGAGCATTTTGGGCTAAAGCTGTGAATACAACTTGTTACTTGGTGAATCGGATTCCCGCATCTGCTATTGACTGCACGACACCAATGGAAGTCTGATATGATAATCATGATTATTCTATTTGACGAGCCTTTGGTTGTGCTGCCTATTATCATGTCAGTAAATGAAAGTTAGAACCAAGGGCAAAGAAAGGAGTGTTTACATGCTATTGTGCAGAAGTAAAGAGGTACCGAATCTGGTCCCCATCTGAGCATATAGTTATTGTTAGCAGGAATCTTACGTTTGATGAGAATTGCTTGCTTCACTCGAGTAGCGAGTCTATTGATGCATTGACAAGTGATGATGTGCACGAATAGGTAGAGTTCGAACCGACACCAAGTAGTGATCATGCAGTTGATCACACTATTCCTGATCAGAGGAGAGGCCAGCAAATGTTGTTATTGATCAACCCCTTAGAGAGATACATCTACAATAGAGATATGATTTTGAAGACATGGTTGCATTTTCACTTATAGTTTCGGAGGAGGTGGAGTCTCCGTAGCCCTCCACTTACTTAAAGGTACCTGGGCCAGAATCTGGGCAGTGGATTTTGTTGCTATGGGCTACAAGATAGAGTCTCTTCACAAGAATCAAACATAGGAGCTTGTCATGTTATTAAAGGGGAGTAAAGTTGTTGGCCGTAAATAGTTCTTCAAGAATAAGATGAGAATCTCAGGCAGTAAAAACATCAGATACAAGGTACACTTAGTTGTGAAAGGTTGCAGTTAGAAGGAACATGTGTATTACAATGAGATATTCTTTTCTGTTGTAAGATATACATCTGTCAGAGTGTTACTTGTTCTTATTGCACATCGAGACTTGGAACTAGAGCAATTAGATGTGACGACAATTTTCTTGCATAGTGAACTCGAAAAGGACATTCTCATGAGCCAGCTACATGGTTCATATTTCAGGATAAGGAAGACCATGCGTGCAGATTAAAGAAGTCAATGTGTAGGCTTAAGCAGTCTCCCAGGCAACGATACAAGATGTCTGACAGCTTCATGATTGATCTTGGTTCAAAAGGATCCCATACGATTGTTGTGTTTACGACAACACGGTGAAGAGCGGGCCCATCTATCTATTATTGTACATCGACAACATGCTGACTGTTGTTAAGAAGAAGAGTACTACATATGATCTGAAGGAGCTCCTTAGTTCAGAGTTCGACATTAAGGATCTTGATGCAACGAAAAAGATTTTATAGATGGAGAATTTTAAAGATTGTACATAAGGAAGATTTTCTTATCTCAGAAGAACTACATTGAGAATGTTCTAATAATACTTGGGATGTCTACAATCAAACCTCTAGGTACTCCATCCGTTGCAAACATTCATATCTCATTTTCTTTTGCACCTCGGTCAAACGCAGAGAATGTATGCCAACGCGATTGGGAATCTTATGTATGTCATGCTATGCATAAGATCTAATATCGCTCATGCTGTGAGCATTGTTAGCAGATTCATAGACAACCCATGGAAGGAGCATTGGAAGGCAATCAAGCGGAATTTCCGTTATTTAAGCGGAACCTCAAACATTGGCCTCATTTAAAGAAGCGATTCATAGTGCTTGGTTGATGGATTTCAGATTCAAACTATGTTGCAGATTTTGATGGGAGGATATCGATGATAGGCTATGTCTTTACTTTAGGGAATCTGTCATCAGTTGGAAGGTTGCCTTACAATCATCAATTACTTTGTCTATCACAAAGGCAAAGTATATGGATTTGACAGAAGCTGCAAAGGAAGACATCTAGGATCATGCTATAGTATATTGTAACAATCTCAATGCAATATGCTTAGCCAAGGATCAGGTGCATCATAAGAGGATCAGAACATTGATGTTAGATATCATTTTCATTTGTTCTGAGAACATGATCAAGGTGAAGAAGGTCGGCACACTAGATAATCTGACCGATATGTTCACAAAGACAGTACCTAAGACAATTTCTACATTATTTGGACTTGTTCAATGTTGATAGTTGGTAGTAGACCTATAAGGAGAGGCTGGCACCGGTATGATGATGCTTGGCAAAACTTCTCAGATGATTCAATTCAAAGTGGAGGTTGTTGATATGCCTTAAGTCATATTTAAGCTTGCATTCAAAGTCCTATTTGGTTTGGTATTCAAAGTCCTATTTACTTTAGGATTTGAAGTTCTATTTGTTTTAGGATTTATTTTTGTAGGAGGTACTATATAAACCTCCATAAGGTTAGTGTTTTGAATCATTCTCTGTACATTCTTCTATCTCCATATTGTGAAAATCGGTCGCCGCCACCCAAGGATATAACCTACTTATGGATGAACCTTGGAAATCTGTTTGTCTTCGTGCTTTCTGGATTGATTGTTTGTGCGTATTCCGCTTCCGTGATTCGCAATAAAGCACAATCCATACAGACATGTTGCCTGGCATAATGCTGGAATGGTTACTTGAAGATTCATCAAAGCATATGGGGTGGGCTTCTTGATACTTTCTCTTAGGCAGCTCGTTTGTCTACTCTCTGAATACTTATTCACGCGGTCGTACATTATAACCTAAGATAGATCTGAATGGAAGCAAAGAATCCATGTAACTGACCCTGCTTACTGTGGGAAAGGCATTGTTATTGTTGTTGTGGTGTAGTCGTATACACTATGCGAGTCTTTACATCATATGGATGCAAAGATTACAATATTATGCAAAGATTCAAAGGACGTGGTGTATATTTAGCAATCTCCAGATTTTATGCTCCAGGGAGACTGTAAGAAGGTCTCTTTATTGAAGTAGGCCATCTATCACCTTAAGGAGAGTCCAAGCTCTTTGTTTCGGAAGTTCTCGATGGTGATGAAGAGTAAAGGCTTTGCCAGGTAGTTATTAGATCACTTTCTATTTAGCAGGAGGATTACACGAGCTATAATTTCTGTGCTGTTCTACATTGAGGGCATTTTTTTGATATGTGATGGTAAGCATGAGATCATGGAGTTGAAGAAGTTGCCGTAATCACTTTATGATCAAGAATTTGGGGTTAGTGAAATACTTCCTCGAGTTGAAGATAACATATAATTAAAAGTGTTGGTGGAAATAAAATTGCTTGTTATTCATAGGACCCCAGGGCTCTTTTATACAGGAGAAAAACCCTTGGGAAATTGCATGAGAAGTACATGAAGAAAAAGAAATAGAAAACAACACCAAAGATATACAATAATCTCAACACTCCCCCTCAAGCTGGAGCATATATGTTTATCATGCTCAGCTTGGAACATCTTTGGAAAGGGCCTCTAGTAAGCGCTTTGGTGAATATATCATCAGTCTGATCTCCAATAGAAATATGAGAGGTAGATATGAGACCTTTTTGGATCATACCTATGGTAAAGTGGCAATCCACTTCTATATGCTTCGTACATTCATGGAATGCATGATTATTTGCCATAAAAAGTGATGCCTGATTGTCACATAGAAGCTGCATACGAAGAGGTACATCAACTGCAAGATCAGTCAGAACTGTCCTGACCCACATCAGAAGAAAATTCACCTGAGGGGTACCTGTGGAATCTTATTCCACAGGACCCCCAGGCGAAGATATATTTTGTTAACTGCCCCAAGGAAGCCGCGACCTCAAGTCACGGCTTCTATACAAGGAACCCGTCACTTGAAGTCACGGCTTCCTCTCAAGAAAGCCGTGACTTCAAGTCACGACTTTTTCTGCTTCCAGAACAGGCAAGTCTCCACCCATTGTGGTGGAGACTTGTCTAAATAGCACATTCCAAAAATTTGATTGTGAATGTTTTGTTTCAGCTTAAAATATAACATAAACACATACATAAAACATAACACATATCCATTGATCCAAAGAAGAGATACATAGAACATAAGAGTGTTTTCATTCCATATGCTAGTGAATATACATTGTGATAGAAATAAGGTCCACTACTTTACAAATGCATTACACTTGTTTCCTTCTACGAAACACTCTAAGTTTTGGTGGCCTCTCGTCAGATTCCTGCGGTAGCGCCTCAGGCTGCAGTTGGCTTGAGGGCATGATCTGGCTAGCTTCATCAATCTGTGAGATCATAGATCCATCGAGGGGTCCCATATTGTCCATATGAAGCACTGGGAGTGGAGAACATCGTGAAGGACCGGCATCAGAAGGCCCCCTCTCCTTCACCGAGGCGGCTGGTGTAGATGGGCTAGTAGGGATGGCATGGTCCTGTAAAGGAGTCTCAAAATCGTCAATAGTAGATGCTCTGATTTGTCGCCTCGGACAACCTCTAGCTCCTGATCTTTCGCGTCCACGTCCATGTCCTCGTCCACGGGCCCTGTTGGTAGGAGTGGGTTCCTCGGAAACCCCTTCTTCATTTCTGGCAGCTTCCTCATCATCATATGGCCCATCTCTGAATTGTCGCTCGATGGCTTCTAGTAGTCGCCGCTCAGAATCAATCGCCAAAAATGCCACACGTTCTGGATCATCCCTTGCTAGATTTATGTCTCCAAACCTCGATACCTGCAAAATAAAACCTGTTCGAGTCATATTCCTTTTAGGTTGAGAATGAAATGTTAATATAATTATTACTCACAACAAAGTCCATCATGCACCCGTGTCTTCCAATAAACCGTCAGGTGATACGGTTGTACCAACTCATGTATTCATCTGTCACCCCATCTCCTCCTGGCACTATGGGTACCGTTTCCACAATGTAATCTCACCTGCGCTCCCACATCCCCAAGAAGTTGGCGTGGAATTGGATCCAATCGACGTTGATCTTTCCTCGCAGATCTATCGAGTGGAGCTTTGGACATGTGTTGCATGGGCCTGGTGCCCATCGATCTTCAATCCAAAAATGTAAGCCACATCCTGCAAAGTGATCTTCATCTCTCCATGGCGCATGTGAAAGGTATGAGTCTCTGTGCGCCATCTCTCGACCAATGCAGTAATTAAATGCCAATCGAGTGATATGAAGTCCAGCTGCATCACTCCTGCAAAACCCGCAACATAAACATGGTCCACGATCCGTTCATTAATGGGGGCATGTCCCAGTATACCCTCTCGTCGTCGACATCTCAACCATCTCGCCAAATATGGTAATTGGAAAAGGTAAATACGTCAGATAACAAAATAAAATGTTATGTTAAAAACTTACAGTATGGTTTTTTTTGCACATACATCGCCCTGCCAAACAGCTCCAGATCTGTGGGAGCCCTGTAGATGTAAAACAGATCGATCAATGGGACTCGGCTCCATCTGCAACAATAAAAAAATTGAGTTTCAATAAATCACAAAATAATTGTATGATTTGTACAGTAATAAACAAGATACATGAATTTAAACAATTAAACAAATTAGTTTAAACAACCTTGGGTAGCACGATTTGGACATCTCCTCCTATTGTGGCCGCTCGCCCGACATAACCCACATCTGTTCAAACTTGAAGGCTCGTGGCTACTATGTCGACGATTATGGCCAAGTTGACGACATGCCCCACACTGTTGTTGGACAGTATCCTCACACATATCCATTTCATTATGTATCCACTTTGATTTAGGCCGGCCCTTCGACCGAACTCTTGTTGGATCTGGGATTATTTTCTCCGCGGTGAATGTCATCCATACCTCCCTATCGCCAATGGGGTAGAATACACCCTCGTAGATGTCTTGATGGCATTGCCATGTATACACGGACCCATATACTCGTCAACATCAACATTTAGATGTGCTAACACAACGCATGCATGGGAGCAAGGGATTCTGTGGACCTGCCATTTTTGACATGTGCAAGACAAGTCACTAAGTAGGACTGAATGTTTCCATCCGCCCTTAAACCAAACTGTGTCATCCGTTGCCCTGTGAAGACTTCATACAAGTGTAGTGGAGCACCCCTGATTCGAGTGATTCGATGGCTGTTGCTCCTATCCATCCATTTTTTCAGCATATCAGCGGCGTATTTGGTGAACCGGTCACCACGAGCAAGATGAGACATTGCCTCACTATGACGGTCGTAGAAATATTTAATGCAATTGTAGTACGTCTTCTGCACCAAAGCTGGCACAGGAAGTGACCTTGCATCTTTCAAAACAACATTATAACTTTCAGAGAAGTTAGTTGTCATGTACCCAAAACGATGCCCGCCATCAAATGCCAAGGTCCATTGATCACGAGGGCAATTGTGTGTGTCAAACCATTACCATGCGTTCTCGTCCATTTCCTTCAACTTGTCCATGTAAGTGGTCCACTTTCTCTGAGTGTAAGCCTTCCCAACCCTCATCACAAGACTCTTCATCGTCTGATTCTTCACAACATCATTGAAGTTACTAGCAACATGACGTAGACATAAACGCCAATACACATAGGGCGGCTGAAATTGCACCTCTTGGCGCCACATGGCAGATCGAATTGCTGGTGCACAATCAGATATAACACAAATTGGACCAATACGATCCCCAAAAATATGAAGGCGAACTCTCTCCAGAGACCAACACCAACTGTCTTCGTCCTCCTCGTTCACGAAGGCAAACACAAGAGGAAGTATGTGATTTGCTGCATCAACTCCACATGTAATTAGAACCTTCTGCTTGTACCTACCATACATATGAGTACCATCAATGCTAACAATAGGTCTGCAGTGTCTCCATGCACTGATACATGGACCAAATGCCCAGAAAGCCCACTTGAATACCTTCTGATATCCACCAACAGGTTCCCCACAGATATCGGTCACGGTTCCTGGAATTGATGTCTCCAGCGCACGAAACAAGTACGACAACTCATTGTAGGAAGCCGCTCAATCACCGTATACTGTCTCTATTCCCTTTCTCCTAGCATCCCAAATCCTCCGACGACTCACCATGTACCCGAACTCATCAGAAATAGATTACTGTAGGTACGAAACCTTCACTGCTGGTGAAACCTTGATTTGATTCAGGAATTTCTGTGCCATGAAGTTGCAATCAAGTTGAGGATGGTCTTGGTTTGCTACGTGGTGCAAGCAGGTATGTGGTGCATCTAATTTTGAAATCACGAAGAGGCCATCAAGTGGGCGACGATGTCCACACAACCGCCAGAGACAACCCCTGCTCTTCTTGCTACAATAAACAACCCATAAATGATGATCAGATTCCAGCACCTCAAAATTGTAATGATGCTTGATGTGAAACAACTTGACCGAATAAATCAAGTCTTCTTTGCACTTGAAGGTCATCCCATTTCTTAGCTCATCCGAACTTCCCATTCCAACATGAATTCCCATCACGTCATCACCATTACGGATGTAACCATCATCGCCTCGTGTGTTATAAAAGGGAATGCAAGACTCAACATGCACCGTCTCGTTCTCATCGTTCAACATTTCTCCATCATCATTTTCCATTTCATCATCGGTGTTCTGTGGGGTATCCTCCATCATACGATCGATCTCGGGATCGTGATCCTTCCATATAGTGTACATAGGGTCATTCAGAGAGGGCCCCAAAGATTGGGGAACAACATGTGCTCTTGGAGCCATCGTAGCAGCTTGGCGTATACACATAGGATCTTTTGTGCGTACAAGATCAGTAAATAGAACTGGTCTATACGAGCTTCCCATTATCTCAACGTAGTTCAAAACGTCGGCAATGTCACCATCATACTCCACATCAACCAAAAAAGTCTCATTATTATCTGTCATCCTGTGAAACACACGTAACTCTGAACCATTGGTTAGATCAAGACGAAATGATTTTGCAATCATCTCGACCAATCCATTGAATGTCAAATCCATCCCAATTTTTATGGATTTCACCTGACCACCCTCGTATCGGACTTCTTTGTCCACCTTACATATCTTCCCACCAACATGGCACAAGCACAACACTTCCATTGCTTCGACTATATTGAAAAACATGAGTAATTAAACTATATGGCTTACACAAAACCGAGAAAAAAATAAAACACACAATGCTAGGGTTCACTCACAGTGGGTGAGATGAAGCACCTCTAGAAGAGGAATGAGAGGACGTGGCGGCACGGGAGGGGACGTGCACGCGTAGAGAGCGCCGGGGGCGGGGTGCAACGGCGGGAGGAGCTCGGAAATGGAGGAGGAGGGCCGTGGGCGGGCTGCAAGGGCTTCGGGCAGGGGCTTCCGCAGCTGGAGAAGGGCTTCGGCGGGAGGAGCTCGGTTCTGTTCGCGTGGGGGGGACGGGTAGGCGCGCTGTGGGTATATTAAACCCGACGCCGTGACTTGAAGTCACGGCTTTCTTGAGAGGAAGCCGTGACTTTAAGTGACAGCTTCCTTGTATAGAAGCCGTGACTTGAGGTCACGGCTTCCTTGGGGCAGTTAACAAAATATATGTACGCCTGGGGGTCCTGTGGAATAAGATTCCACAGGTACCCCTCAGGCGAATTTTCCTCCCCACATCATCTCTGTATCCCTGAGCCGTGGCCCTATATTCGGATTCTGCACTAGATCTAGCAACCAATGTCTGTTTCTTACTTTTCCATGACACAAGCGACCTGCCAACAAAGATAACAAACCTAGAAGTGGACTTCCTGTTCCCATGGCATCCTATATAATCTACGTCGACACATACTGTGACGTCAAGAGACGTGCCTTTGCTGAATAAAAGACCAGTACCTGGTGAAGACTTCAGATATTTCAAAATCATATAAACAACATCCATATGAACCTTCCTGAGCTGCTCCATGAACTGGCTCACCTAGCTAACAACAAAGCATATATCTGGCTTGGTGATGGTAGCATATAGGAGCTTCCCAACCAACTACCTGTATCTCCTCTTATCTATCTCCTCAGTATCATCATCATATAATCTCATACTTGGATCCATAGGAGTAGTAGTAGGCTTGCACCCATTCATACCTGTCTTTAATAGAAGATCACTAACAAAATTCCTTTGGGTCATCACAAGACCACACTGGTTCCCGACGAATTCTAATCCAAGGAAGTATCTGAGATTGGCAAGATCCTTGGTCACAAATTGCTGACCTAGGAACCCCTTGGCTACTTGAATGCCCTGCTCATCATCACCAGTGACAATAACATCATCAACATAGAAAAGGATAGCAATGGCACCTATCTGTGTTCTCTGAACAAAAAGTGAGTGATCCGCAGTGGACCGAGCAAATCCCTGATGCTCTATCAACTATGAAAGCTTATGGTACCAAGCTCTCGGACTCTGCTTTAGGCCGTAAATCGCCTTGTGTAGCATACATACCTTTTGAGACTCCTCCTCAGTTGCAAACCCTGGTAGCTGCTGCATATAAACCTCCTGTAAATCGCCATATAGAAACACATTCTTTACATCAACCTGGTAAAAAGGTCATTCTATTGAAGCAACAACTGATAGGAGAATGCACAATGTTGAGTGTCTGGCCACTAGAGAGAAGATATCCTGATAATCCACCCCATAAGACTGGGTGAATCCACGTACTACAAGCCGTGCCTTGTAGCGATCCACACTACCATCAACTCGATGCGTCACCATAAAGATCCACTTGCACCCCACAACGATGCACCTCGAGGAGCAGAAACAACACTCAAGGTACCACAAGACTGCAAAGCGGCCATCTCCTCGTCCATGGCAAGTCACCAACTGCAATCCTGTATGGCCTTCTGATATGTTTGTGGAATAGTAACAACTGAGAGATCCATAATAAACCTCTTGTACTCGTCTAAAAGATGGTTCGAGGAAACATGTGCAGCTAAAGGATATGTAGCACAATTACGATACGGTTTCCTCAAGGCAATAGGTACATCAAGGTCATCCACCTCTTTGTTCTCTGGTACCGGCACTTCCTGTGTATTATCCTGTGGATCAAGTATAGAACCAGTACCATCAGTAGAAATAATGTGTTCATCACATACATGGGGTGTGCTGGATAATGGGGAAGGCGTAGGAACAGAGGGGCGAGTAGAAGACATGTGAATGTAAAACCAATGTAGGAACCGTGTCAGGGTAGATGGAGGTGGAGGAGACTGAGACTCAACATGAGTAGGTGGTGGTTAAGATAACGAAGGTGAAGGAACAAAGATATCCTCACCAGAGTCGACATTCGACTACTTGTCACCTGTTGAAGAAAAATACATAATAGACTCAAAAAACGTGACATCAACACTAATAGTGTTTTCACCCGACAAGATCAAAACATCTTTACCCTTTTGGGCACGAGAATAACCAACGAACACACATTTGACAGCTCTAGGGGAGAGCTTGTCACGACTTGGAGAAACATTGTGGACAAAAGCTATTGATCCAAATACCTTGGGAGTAAGGGAGAATAAGTCCTTCTCGGGAAACACAATTAAGAAGGGAACCTTTTCTCCAATGATAGTATACGACATGCAGTTCACTAAGTAACATGCAGTGAGAACACCCCAAAACGAATGAGGAGCTCGACTCTGAATCAAAAGGGTCCTCATTATATACAAAAGATGACGATGTTTGTGTTTAGCAACACCATTCTGCTGGGAAGTGTAAGCACACGAAGTCTGATGAACAACACAAATAGAACCGAGAAAGTCTGACAAATGTAAAGTAGAAAACTCTAAGGCATTGTCAGTGCGAATAAATTTCATATTAGCAGAAAAATCGTTCTTGATCTCAATAAGAAAATATTTCATAACGTGATCGGCTTCAGACGTATTCTTTAACAGAAAAATCCAAGATAATCTAGAGAAATCATCCACAACAACCATATAGAACCAATGTCCCTGATGATCGGGAACATCACTAGGACCCCATATGTTAAAATGAAGCAACTCAAACAGATGACTACTGTGACGACTTGGAAAAGAGGAACGAGGTGCATCCCAATCTGGCATGCCTCACACTCCAAGGTAGTATGAGTAGAGATCTGTGGGAGAACATGACACGACTCCTGCATAGGAAGGTGCCCAAATTGAAGATGCCACTTGAAAGGAGAAACAAATTCAAAAGGGATAGTAGTAGCACGAGCTCACGGGGGCTGAACAAGTCTGTAAAGCCCTCTCTGTTCACGACCACATTCAATCACTCTGCCTATGAGTATGTCCTGAAATACATGAGAGGATGGATCAAATATGGCACGACAATGTAAATCTTTTGTAGTCTGGCTAATAGACAAAAGATTCATATGAAATGGTGGAGCATGTAAAACATTCTGCAGACGCATCGAGGGAGCTAGAACAATCTTCCCCTGACCAACAATGGATGGATGATCCCCATTAGCAATCACAACTGATCTACCATGAGGAATAGATATGTAAGAAGTAAACTGTGCTCGATCTCCACACATATGATGAGATGCTCTAGAGTCCATGATCCAATCGGACAAATCTGAACTGCTACTACTGGTAAGTGTAAAAGCAATACCTGACGAACTCAAAGAGGCTCTGGCAGCATGTGATGCGCCATCTGAAGATCCTGCAGTCGAATTGGTAGGAGTAGTCAACATCTCTCTCAGCCTGGAAACAATGTCATCAAATCGTGCATCATGAGTAGGAGTAGCCTCGATCTGCTCAGCTACACGGACAGACGTAAGATAGCCATGCTTCAGATAGCATGTCTCCTCAGAATGACCTGGATGGTGGCAATGTGAACATGGGCCACGCTGACGTCCACCTCCTCGACCACGTGGTCCTCGGCCTCGAAACTGTGAAGTACCCCCTCTGTTACGAGAAACTGTCATGACAGAAGGAGTCTGAAACACTGTAGTAGACTAAGTAGTGATCCTACTTAGACTTTTTTAGGCCTCCTCCATTGGAGGTATCGTCTCTCCACTAAGTAGTCGAGTACGTGTTGCGTCGTACCCAGAGTCGAGCGAGGGCAGAAAAACACCCGTCATGGTGGCATTTTGATATGCCTGCTGCTGCTCAGTGCTGGTAGTAATAGGCATGAAGCTATGCAGACGCTCAAACATGCCTCTAAGATGCGAGAAGTGTGCATGAAGAGGTCGACCATTCTGCTTGGTCGAAAAAACATCATACTGCAACTGGAAAATCTTGCTTTCATTCTTTGCCTGCTCATATGTGCCGGCTAAAATGTCCCACATAACCTTTGATGTAGGTTTATTGACAATATCATTGACATTCTCCGTGGTGAGTGTCCTAGAGAACCAAATGCATGGACCACGACTCATAGTTGGTCCCATCCATCTTCACGATGGGAACTGGGCCCTTGAAGACACCATACGATGAAAAAACATCACCCTTGTTCTCTGGCATGGTCACAAGAATGCCGAAATCCGGAACAAAATTGAGGAACAGACCGCTCTGATTGAGTCTACACAATCATATGGAGGATTGATTGTATTTGTAGACTCATACAACCATCCTCATCACTTGCCGGTGTACCCTAGAGTCGGAATTCATGATTTAGATGGTGAAAATCACGAAAACTGAACAAAGTCACACTGTTTCGATCGTTTAAAATGGTCAACTGCAGTTAATCTGCAAAGAGGGGAGCGAATCGACAATAAAACCGCATTTGGAGGTGCGTAGTCACCACCGGCGACTCCGCTTGGAGGCGGGCTGCACCTAAGCAATCGCTGGGCAGTGAGAAGAAGACGCCGCATGTGGGGCTGCTGTCCAAGACGCAAGTGCCGAAGACGAACTGCTCGAAGGAAGCAGCAACTATAGGAGACACGGTAGACACCGACTCACGGCCACCTCCAATCCGTCAAAAGGTCCCCAAGGGGCCCGCCATGAGATGATCATTTTAGGGTGATCCTTTTGTCGACGGATGAGGCTTGTTGGCGGCGCCAAGTGGGGGGGGGGTTGATGGAGGGGACGTGTAGGGTTAGGGTTATTGGGATACGGGAACCCCGGTCTAGGACCGTTGCTCCGATACCATGTTGGTGGAAATAAAATTGCTTGTTATTCATAAGACCCCAGGGCTCTCTTATATAGGAGAAAAACCTTTGGATAAATTGCATGAAAAGTACATGAAGAAAAAGAAATAAAAAATAACACCAAAGATATACAATAATCTCAACAGAAAGGACTTGTAATATCTTAAAGAAAGTACGCGGTTGATCTTTACAGGAGGTTGCCATGTTAGGTGCCAAATCAGCTCAGGTTCCTCGGATCCCGTAGTTCAACTACATGAGAACGAGCTGGTTAATGAGATGCGGTATCACAGATCAGTGGAGATGCTTCTCTACCTCACTGTCACTTGACTTGAGATTTCCCTTGCAGTGGGAGAGCTTCTCCAATTTTCGAAACGTTAATACATGCTTATTGAGATGCAACCCTAATGAACTGAGCTGCATAAGGTAACCCCGAGGAAAGAGGTTTTTATAACAGGCCCATATATGAACATTACTGCAGAAACAACGTGAATTATACTGGAAGTTGGCAGATTGAAAGTTTATAATTGATTTCCCCTCCATATCTTGGGGGCAACTTAGTTCATAGAGAAGCAACTCATAGGTCTTCACATATTACTAGGCAGATGATAAAATTGTTGTGTGTTCTTACACAACTCCTATGCATATAGCAAACAATCCTACGTTTGACGAGTGCACCAAGCATGTGATGATCGCCTCCAATTCGTTAGAGACCTCATCTAGAGAGGTCATCCATACACATGCTCTTTAATTTGTAGATTAAATAACATAGTGTTTACTAAGGCAATCCTAAGAGTTCTATTCAAGCATTGTTGTGACAAGCTGAGCATGAAGGATAACTAGGCTACAATTTGAGGGGGAGTGTTAGGGTTTAAGCATTAAGGTATGGGTCCCACCCCCTTTTGGGAGTACTTGCGTACTTTGCGTTCTTTTATGTTAACTATAACCCTAGCTTCTCTCCATGAGGCCTACGACTCACTGTTTTAAACAATTAATCATTACATTCCTCACTAAGAGTCTGATTCTTCATGATCGAATGAAGCATGTAGAATTAAATTGACTCTTTATTGATAAGAAGATCAATTCTACCAATTTATGTATGTCCTGTGTGAACTTAGATGAATAAGTTGCATATATCTTCTCTAAGGATCAACATCTTCCCAATTTGAATCAAAGTGTTTTGTGGCAAGTTGGTAATTTTATATTTGCATGGCATGGCCCAATTTGTGCTGGTGTCGATCTGTGCATGTTTGAGTAAATGGATCTTGGATGTGGATTTTTCACCTAAGATACCACATATTTTGTACACATCCCCCTCCTTTCTTAGCTTAGTGAAACAAAATCCTATGCATTAGTTGGCATTACGACATTGTGCCCATGGTTTTTCCTTCTCATGGATGTTGATTTCTCCATCTAAATTGTTGTGTTGTGGTTATATTTTTGTGTTTTTTCCACAGAAAATATTTGATGCCTCCTTGTACCATTCATCCTTTACATTCAGAAATGCTTTATATATATATATATATATGTATGTATTTGTTGCAAGATGCATTGAAAACCACATTCTCGTTATGAACTTTTTGTTTATCTGTTTGTACTGCAGCTTCCTCCTATAAAGTTAGGTGAAACTCAACTTGATCTCATAGTGATTGGTTGTGGCCCAGCGGGCCTCTCACTGGCTGCAGAATCTGCTAAGAGAGGCTTGAATGTTGGGCTTGTGGGACCTGACCTCCCGTTTACGAATACCTATGGTGTATGGGAGGATGAGTTCAAAGGTAAATACATCATAGTCTCTACAGATCATCAATATATATTGGTGTGCTTTACTTATCTGATTGTAGATTGCCTGTTATTCAGGCACGATTAAGCAAAAACATTTGCCTTCCTATGTGTTTGTTTTACTCATTGTCCACTGGCACCACGGACTGTCTCAAAAGTGATCATTTCCTGTTGGACAATGCAAATAAAAGGCCCCTCTTAGTTTATTATAGCGTTTATCCACCATATGGAGAGAAATATTTTAAATATGTCATTTTAGATCTTATATCCATGATTCTGTTGTTTTTAATTTAGTTTTGATTTTTGGTAAAACTACCAAAGCATTCATTCATGTGCCTTTTACTAAGATCAAAACTGTAGTGAAGTTTTCAACCTTTTTAATGTCTTTTATGATCTATATAGACAGAAGATGTTTTCACTCTCATTGTCATGTTTTTTGTTGCCAGCGTCTGTTTATATGGGTTTTATTAGTTATACCCCTCCGAGATAGCGCAATTTCAGTTATGCCCCTCCCTTTTTGAGAATATCAGTTATGCCCTTGACTTCTTGCCGTTCTATCACTTGTACCCGCTTGTTACTTTAGTTGTCAGAAAGTTGAACTTAACCATGGTTTTTTGAAAATATGGTGCGGTTAAGAGGGGTATAACTGTCCAAACTCCTTCATCATCTTCTTCATCCATTTGTTCTTCTTCGTCCTTTCTTTTTATAATTTCTTTTTATTAACTACACCTCCATCCATCCATTAAATGGTCAAAATTTTTGAATTTTCACGGATATATTATGCATTGGAGATCAAATGATGAATTTTATCGAATTTTCAGTGATTTTTCATGCATCGATTAATAAAAAATTTATCTTAGCTAAACAAATTCATAAAACTCCATGTTTCAGCTCTAGCTTTCTCTCCCTTCCCTTCCTCCTCTGCCCCAACCGCCTCATAATCATCCCATCCACAGACGAGATCCACACTAATCGGGTCACACGAGCCTGGTTAATGGCTTCTTCCTCACACGTTGTCGAAGAACGAAGGCGGCGGTCATGACCACGCTGCGGCGCGTGATAAGATTCCACTCAAAGGGGCAAGGGGAGGAGCTGGGGGCGGGGGAGGTGTTTAAGCTAGAGGAGGGGGAGGTACGAGGGCGGAGGGAGGAGCTAGGGGAGGGGGATGGGGGAGTTGGAGGTGGGGTGCGGAGCTTGGGGCGGAGGAGCCAACGAAGGAAGTGTGATAGGAATGGGGCAGAGGAGGAGTCGCATGGGCGGGTGGGAGGAGCGGGGGGCTGGGGGAGGTGCTCGAATCGTAGGAGGGGGAGGCATGAGGGTGGAGGAAGGAGCTAGGGTTTGGGGGGGTGGAGTGCTGGGTGTAGGGGGAGGATCTCGGGGCGGCAACAGCGATGAAGGAGGAGGTGAGGGAGCGGGGAGACACGGGTTTGGAAGGGAGGAGTTGGGGGTGGGGGGAAGAGACGGTGGAGGAGCATGAGGCTGGGGAGGAGGAGGAGAAGGGGGAGGAAAAGGATGGGGGAGGAAGAGGAGGATGGGAAAATGATCTTTTCAGCCTTTTTTTTTTAAATTTAGTTCTTGTTATGTCCCCAAAGTTAACATCGGTTTATGCTGGGGATGGATGGCAACTAACCCGAAGGACACAAGTGATAGAACGGCAATAAGTCGGGGGTACAATTGGCATTCCCAAAAAGGGTGGGGCATAGCTGAAATTGCAATATTTCAGAGAGGCACAACTGATAAAAACCCTTTAAGACAAAAAGAGAAAAACATAACATTTGATATCAAACCATTTCCTTTTGTTTTTTGACTTAAATAAAAAACTTAGTATATGACATCTTTGAAATAATTTAAGTTTCTAAGAAAGCAATGCCTTTGAAAATCTAAAGTTATCTTAAAATCATCTTATTGCATCTAATGATCTGTTGCTTGGTTGGAAAAAAACTTCAGATCTCGGGCTTGGAGGATGCATTGAGCATGTTTGGCGAGATACGATTGTATATCTTGATAATGGAGATCCTATTTTAATCGGTCGTGCGTATGGTAAAGTCAGTAGGCATTTGCTGCATGAAGAATTACTGCAAAGGTGAGTGAACATATTTAGTATATTTATTGTCTTCATTGTCTTTGATAAGTCCTGATTTTGATGCTTGCCTACTACTTTTAGGTGTTATGATGCAGGTGTCTCATATCTGAATTCAAAGGTAGAACAAATTACAGAAACAAATGAAGGTCATAGTATTGTTGCTTGCCAAAGAGGGGCTATGATACCTTGCCGGTACAATAGACTGTTCTAAATCAATTCTGCTGGTATTGGAATATCTAACCAATCAGATTATAGACTCGCCATTGTTGCATCAGGGGCGGCCTCTGGAAAACTTTTACAGTATGAAGACGGTGGTCCTGAAGTTTCAGTCCAAACAGCATATGGTGTGGAAGTCGAGGTTTGTCCGTACTCTTTATAGCTACAATTTGTTTCAAAGAACATAATTTTTGCAGGTGCCTAGCTTCAAATGTTCAATGAATGTGAATGGATAGCATATTCAAAGACTCAAAGCATCCTGTCTCAATCTGATTATATGAAATAATAAAGGAGTTAGAGTATTGAAATTTAGTCTTGTATCTGAACTATTTTATATCGGCAATTTCTGGTCCGTTGGAACATAATGTTCGATCTCTTATATTTTGAAGTATATCTCAAGATTTTGCGCCTTGACTAGGAGTCTATCTGAGATCTTTAGTTGGAGTTACCACTGGTACTAGCTATTGATTGGGTGACTTAGCATTTTCATCATTCATCCAACTGAGGCTGGCATCAGAGACTTCTGATCTAATAATAGACCTTAAAAAATATAAACAATACCAGATCATGTTGATGAAACTTTGTATTTGTGAGGTGAAGGATTTGTAGGCTCTGGTTTTTGTAAAGGCATTTTGCCTGTAATAGAGCAAAACAAATATTCTGCTGTACAACTAATTCCCTTTTGGTGACCAGATGCCTGGAATCATTATAACCACAAATGTTGAACTCAGATGTTCTATGGGAATATAGATGTTTCAAGAAACCGTTTCTTTGAAATGCTTTACGATATATAACCAAACCTAAACGCTTTACGATATATAATCAAACCTATGTGTTGATATGCCCTGAATCCTAACAATTTGACCAAGGTTGAAGAACTGTCGTATGTATCCTCTCCTGCCGTACCATATCCAAACAAGAAGACGGTCTCATTGGTCGATGGATACCTTTGTATGCATTCATTTGTATCAAGGATCCTTTTGTATGGATCTGTTTTTGATTTTTTTATTAACAATTCTATTTCTATTTGGGTATATAAATCCGTGTGCATCAGGGATCCGCCTGTACGGGAGTAGTATATAAACCCCCTCTAGGGCTCTCTGTATCCTCTGTACTTTCTTCTTTTTTCAAATAGTGAAAATCAATCGTTGTTGTCCATAGACATAGTTATTGATGAATCTTGTAAATCCGTATGTCTTCGTGCTTGCTTGATTGATCATTTGTGCCTGTTCCGCTTCTGCGATTCGCAACAAACTGTAATCAAGATCATCAAGCAAGATAACATCACATAATTTGAAGATTGAGGAGTTCACAAGGAGGAATTGATTCATGCTATGGCATATCAAGATGCACATGCTTCTAAAGCAACATGGTATCTGGGCGTCATTGGACCAAGGTAGGGAAAAGTTGCCCGAGTCCTTCGAGTTGATGTGCAGGAAGAGAAGACACACTCGATGATCAAGTTGTGTTTGGCGGATGAGATTATCGCGAAGGTCACCGATCAGACATCTGTTGAAGCAACGTTTGTCCTCTCTTTGTATGCAGGAAGGCACATCTCTTAAAGAACATTTAGATCGCTTAAACACATTGTTGATGGATTTAAGAAACATAGAGGTTAAAATTGAAGATGATGATACTACATTGATTTTGTTGGTTTCTCTTCCATATCGTATGCAAATTTTGTTCAGTTGTTTATTGTGGGAAGAGAAGAGATAACCCTAAAGTAAGTTCGTGCGAGTCTGCATACACTTAAACTTTGGCATATGGCTATGAGAAGCAAAGCTCTAATGCTGCAGGTTTGTTTAGGACCCATGAATAGAGTCATGCCAGTTCTGGCTAAGCAAAGAAGGGAAAGAAGAATTACCCATCTGTGATGACGCATACTCTAACATTCCAACTCAAGCTGGAACACGCAATGCTCAGTTTGGACGAATAGAAAGAAATCTCTCACTTGTACAATACAAGACACAACGGACAAGATCAACTCAATGCATACTCTACTGGTTTCCTAATAAGGACGTTGCTTCTCATGCCATGCTGGTTATGAGGAACTGAAGGGTTGGAGTGTGAACTGAATCGGGTCTCGACATCGTAGAACGTGTGCTTTGTACCACGCTTGCCAGAGTCACTGAAACTAGAATGAGCCTCCACATGGAGAACTCTGACTCGCAACTGCTCCATCTCTCTAAAGGGTCAAACTGGAGAAAGTCGTAGAAACATCGTTGTCGGAGTCCGCGGATGCTGGAGAATGGAGTCTAAAAAGTCTCGTTGTTGGAGAACTGGACCTCTCCCATAATGGCTCAGAGAATGGGATCTCTACTATGGAGTTCCTAATCCACATGAAAATCCCGAGTCCATACTAGCTCAGAGAATAGGTACTCTACTTTGGAGTACCTATGGACCACATGAAAACTCTGAGCCGACCCGATCAATAATATGTAGACCTCTCAAACAATGATCGCACACAAGTGCACCAAATTGGTAGAGTCTGAAAATGAACATCTGAATCTAAATTGGAGAGTCCGAATCTGACATATAGAATCTTATTCTAGACTGCAAAACTCTACAAAATACTCCCTTTTTCTCCCATACTAGTCGGGTAGACGACTCGACTAAATTAGGAGTAGACATGAAGATGGGGAGAGACAAAAATCAATAAACCAATCTCTCTTTTTTCCGGCTTTCTCTCTCTTTTTTTAAAATCATCTTTTTTCTTGCATATGTTTTTTTCGCTAGCCTTTTCCCCCTAAAAAATCTCTTTTTTTTGCAATTGTCCTTCCCTTTTTTAATTGGCATTCCTCTTCCCCTTTATTTCCCCTTAAAATTGGGCTTGTTGGGATTTATAGCCCTTTCTGCCTTTTTTCTGTAGCATTTTTTTGTACTGTAGCAATTGAGCCCAAATTTAGGCTTAAATGAATAAGCCATGAGCCCCACTTAATAAGAGGATCGCCCGTCAGGCTCTCTCATCGAACTATCTGGACTAGGGTTCTAAAGAACCCATCGCATTGTTGCTATATGTGGATACATCTCCGTTGCACCTAATGGGACTCTTTCATTTTGCTGTAGCCGATCGACACCTCCTGGAGATGCTGTATGAGAAGAGCGAGGCTTCTCTTGGAGCTACCTGATGGTCGAACACATGTAAATGGGGCCGCCTGTGGGTATGGTTTGGAGAGGCCCCACCTGGGGGCTAGAGAATCAAGTGGAGGAGGCGGTCGCCTGACGATGTATGCCTGATCGCATCTTCATCACCACCTGGGGGTGGAGCCGTCATTGTCTATTGGGGATGATGTGTGAGCCCAGTAGAGGCCCTAGTGATTGACCGCTTGGAAGGTGTTTTGCAGGATAAAGGCATTGACACCTTTTCTTCTTGGAGCTCTTCCTGAGAAGGTGATATCTAGGGTTTCCTGTGGGCCCTCAGCTTCTTCTTCAGATGATGGAGGAGGGTATCGAGATCTCCTTACTTTTCTTCTTTGACCTTCTTCTTTTCCCGGGGATGCAAGAAGATGGCGCAGAGAGATGCACCGCCATGGCTATCGGCCCGGAGTTTCACAAGGGTTTGATATGCCTAGATATTCATGTGATATTCCTGGAGATAAGCAATCGACATGGCTTGGAGTTCAGGTTGATCGCCGACGACTTGAAGAACTAGGATTTTGTGAACTAAACAAACCCAAGTCGTCGTGTTGAATTATGGTTTAGCAAAAATCCTAGAACTTTAGGGTTTGAATAAATCTTGGATATAAACATAAGAACAAATCGACGATCGCGATATTGAATCTTCAAGAATGAGAAATCTAGAATCAAACTCGTTCGCTGATGGAGAATTAGAGTTTTGAAAATACCCTAGAATTTTCTCAAAGTTAACGTGATCTTCATGATGAACATACCCACGAATAATAATATTTAAGAACCAGTAAAATCATACCCGCTCTGATACCATGTAGAAAATAATGAAGGCAAAAGCGTATCAGAGATAATGAGTAAATTACAATGAAAGAACATGGGGATTTTATGTGGAACTCTACTCCATAAGGAGTGAGATGAAACCATAGGAGAACCACCTCAACGGTCTCATGTTTCTATTGATCTCTTCCTCAAACATTACAATAGGTGTGAGACTTCTTATATAGCCCCACTAGAATGATCGAGTTCCGATCACAGATGATGTGGGACTAAACCTGTGGATGTAGTAATTAGACACTGGAGGGATTCAATTACCCATCTATGATGACACATACTCTAGCATTCCCCCTCATCCTGGAGCATGCAATGCTCATTGGATAAATAAAAAAATCTCTCACTCACACAATACAAGACACTACAAGCAATATCAACTCAACGCATGCTCTACTAACTTACTACTAAGGACGTTGCTTCTCTTGCCATGCCGGTGAGGGGGTGGGGGAACTGAAGGATTGGAGTGTGAACAGAACTTGGTCTCCATGTCGGAGAACGTGTGCTCTGTATCATGCCTATCAGAGTTACTGAAACTGGAATGAGTCTCCACATGAAGAACTCTGGTCCGCAACTGCTCCATCTCTCTAGAGGCCAAATTGGAGAAATTTGTGAAAATTTCATCGTCGAATCCACGGATGATGGAGAATAGAGTTTGAAAAAGAGTCTCCTCCTCTGAGAACTGGGTCTCTCCCATACTGACACAGAGAATGAGATCTCTAATCTTGAGTACCTATGAATCCACATGAAAATCCCGAGTCCTTACTGTCTCAGACTCAGAGAACGGGTACTCTAATTTGAAGTCTCTATGGACCACATAAAAACCATCAGCCGACAGATCAAGAGTACGCGGACCTCTGAAACAAGGATTGCATACCTTTGCACAAAACTGGTAGAGTCTGAAAATGAGCATATGAATCTAAATTAGAGAGTCTGACCTATAAAATCCGATTCTGGACTGCAAAACTCTACAAAATAATCCTCTTTTCTCCCATACTAGTCGAAATAGACGACATTGACTAAGTTGGGAGAGTACATGAATATGTGGAAAAATAAACATCAATAATCCGATCTCTCTTTTTTCGGCTTTTCTCTATTTTTTTAAACCATCATTTTTTATTGCATATGTGTTTTTTATGCTAACCTTTCACCAAAAAATACCTCCCCTTTTTTGTAATTGGCCTTCCTTTTCTCCTTTATTTCCCCTCAAAACTGGGGTTGTTGGCTTTATAGCACTTTCTGCCTTTTTTCTGTAGCAATGTTTCTCTATAGCAATTGAGCCCAAATTTAGGTTAAATGAATAAGCCTTGAGCCCCACTTAATAAGATGATCACCTCCCCCAAATCTCTCCACTTGAATTGTCCGATCTAGGGTTCCAGAGAACCCATCGCGCTGCTGCTGCTGCATGAGGATACATCTCTGCTACCCCTAATGGGACTCTTTCGTCTTGCTATAATCGATCGATACCCCCTGGAGACGTCGCATGAGGAGAGCGGGGCTTTTCTTGGAGCTATCTGTTGTTCGCACACATGTAGGTGGGGCCGTCGATGGATATGATTTGGAGATGCCCTGCCTGGGGTTTTGAGAATCTCACGGAGGAGGCGGTCGCCTAACAATGTGTGCCTGATCGCATCTTCATTGCCACCTGGGGTTGGAGCCACCATCGCTTCTTGGGGATGATGTGTGAGCTTAAAAGAGGCCCCATCGATTGATCGTGTAGAAGGTGTTTTGTGGTAGGGGGCATTGTCCCCTATTATCCTTGGAGCTTTTCCTGAGAGTACAACATTTAGGATCCTTGAATAGTGTGGCCTTATATTCTTCTTCTTCTTCGGACGATAGAGGAGGGTATCGAGACCTCCTTACTTTTTCGTCTTGAACCTTATTCTTCTTCGTCTGGGGGACGCATAAAGATGGCACATGGAGAGGCGCCGCCATGGGTATCGTTCTGGAGTTTCGCAAGGGCTTGATCATGGAATTAATAAGCGTGTCTCGAGGCGGTCGAGGCATACACCTCAAGGCGAGGCGGTCCTTTTTAGCCTCGAGGCGTGCGCCTCAGCCTTGTTCAGTGAGGCGTGCGCCTCAGGTGGCTGAGGCGTAGCCACGAGGCTTTCTGCCTCGAGGCGGTCGAGGCGTTTTCCGAGGCATTCTGACTTTTTGAAGTATTTTTTATGATTAACGGTTTACATGGTGGTTTGAGAAGCTTATAAATACATACTTGTTTAGGATAATGATTATACATGTTAAATGCCTAAATCTGATGTTTCTTTCATGCCCATAACTTCATTACTATTAATTATGTCTAACTATTTCAACAAATTGCTTCATATTTACTATTACTCATGTCTAACTATTAATTACCTAAATATGATGTTTCTTTCATGCCCTAAATAGAAGGATCCATATACCCGAATATATATAGAACCGCTCTTGAAAATGGTACGATAGAGGGGTGCATACACAATTCTTCAACAATGGTCAGATGGTTAAGATTCAAGGTATATCAACAATTCGACATATATTTACTTGTACTTTTTATTACAATAATATTTCAAAGATTTATTTGAAATGGATAGCATTCACGGTTTCTCTCGCGATCGTATATTATATGTTAGACACATAACATAAATTTATTCGACGTATATTTAATTGTACTTTTAATTACAATAATATTTCAAATAACTATGTATTGTTTAATTCTTTCACAACATTTATTGACGACGAATTCCTCTTTTTTGTTGGATGAAATTGTATAGAAAGGGATATGAAGTTGTTCTATCTTATATTTCGGGGTTATTATCTCTATTATTTCATCATATCTTATAGTGTTAAGTATTATTTGTTGGGTAGAGAACATATAATTACATTAACATATCACACATATATATAATTATAGTTTTATGCATAGTTTTCTTTATAAATCGAGGCTTACGCCTTGACCGCCTCGAGGCTACGCCTCGCCTTGATTCCAAGGAAAACGCCTCGTTCCGCCTTTAGTTTTTTCAAGCCTTGGGCTTGATATGTCTGGATATTTGCATGATATGCCTAGAGATAAGCAATCAACATGGCTTGGAGTTCAGACTGATCGTCGAATTCCTAGAGAGCTAGGATATCCTGAATTGAACAAACCCTTGCCATCATATTAAATTTGGGTTTCAACAAAAATCCTAGAATTCCCGGGTTTAAATAAATCTTGAACATAAACATAAGAACAAATCCATGATCATAATATTGAATCTTCAAGAATGAGAAACTTAGAATCAAACCCGTTCGTTGATGAAGAATTAGGGTTTTGAAAACCCTAGGATTTTCTCAAACTTGTTTTGATTTTCATGCTGAACATACTCGCAAATAATAATATTTAAGAATCAATTTGTACGTGCTCTGATACCATGTAGAAAACTATGAATGCGGAAGCGTATCAGAGATAAAGAATTAAGAATAATAGAAGAACATGGGGATTTTACGTGGAACTTTACTCCATTAGGAGCATGATCTAACCATGGGAGAATTGCCTCAACAGGCTTATGTTTCTATTGATCTCTTTCTCAACTGTTACAATGGTGTGAGTCTTCTTATATAGGCATGCCAGAATGATCGTGTCCCGCTCATAGATGATGTGGGACTAAACTTGTGGATGTGGTAATTGGACCATGAAAGGATCCGATTACCTATCTATGATGACACATACTCCAACAAGGATTGTGATATATGCGGCCAGGGCATATGAGTCCTATGGAGATGAATATCCTCATCAGGAGTGTCTCATCGAGGATCTCAAGGGATTCACGTTCGAGTTCTATGAGCATTGCACGTTCAGGAAATAACACATGAAGTAATTTAGTAAAGCTATCCACATGACGAAGGAGATGCTTGACCAAATCCATGTTGATTCTTGAGACCCTCCCCTGGTTTGATTTTTGAGAGGTGCTATGTATTTTTGGTCTCTTATTGATGATTACTCTAGGATGGTTTGGGTGTACAAGATGAAGCACAAGAGCGATGCATTTCAGACTTTCGGGTAGTGGAAGATCTTGGTAGAGAATCAGACTTCTACGAAGGTGAAGCATATACATACAGATAATAGGCTAGAGTTCTGTTTATCAGATTTCAATGAGTTTTGCAAGGAGGGTGTTGCGCGACACCACATCGTCTAAGATACGCCACAACAAAATAGAGTTGCAGAATGAATGAACATGTTGCTTCTGGAGAAAGCAAGGTGCATACTCTCTAATGCTGGACTTGGTAAAGCATCTCGGGATGAAGCTGTGAATACAATTTGTTACTTGGTGAATCAGAGTCCCATGTCTGCTATTGACTGCAAGACACCCGTTAAGGTACATACTGGTAATCATGCTAATTATTCTGTTTAATGAGTCTTTGGTTATTATGCCTATTACTATGTTAGTGAAGGAAAGCTAAAACCAATGGCACAGAAAGGGGTGCTTACATGTTATAGTGCGAGAATAAAGGGGTACAGAGCATGACCATAGAATTATTGTTAGCAAAAAATGTTACATTTGACGAGAATTCCATGATTCACTCAAGTAGTGAGTTTATAGATGCATGGGCATGTGATGATGTGCACGAGCATGTGGAGTTCGAATTGACACCAAGTAGTGATCATGCACATGCGGTTGATCACACCACTCCTGATTAGGCTAATGCTGAACAATCTGAAGCCAGGAAATCAGAGGAGAGGCAACCAAGTGTTGCTAATGATTGGCCCCGTAGAGAGATACATCCACCACAAAGATATGGCTTTGAGGACATTATTGCGTTTGCATGATAGGTTGTAGAGAATGCAAAGTCTCTAGAGCCCTCGACTTACAAGGAGGTTATAACCAGGACAGAATCTAGGCAATAGATTGCTTCTATGGGTGAAGAGATGGAGTTTCTTCACAAGAATCAAATGAGAGAACTTGTCAAGTTGCTAAAGGGGAGGAAGTCATTAGCTGCAAATGGGTTTTCAAGACAAAGAATGGGATCTCAGATAGTGAATGTATCATAAAAGGTACATCTAGTTGTGAAAGGTTATAATCGAAAGGAAGGTGTTGATTACAATGAGATATTCTCTCGTTGTAAGACATTCATCCATCAGGGTGCTAATAGCTCTTGTAGTACATCGAGACTTGGAGCTGAAGTCGTTAGATGTGACATCATCTTATTTGTTTGGTAAACACGGAGAAGATATTCTCATAAACCAATCAGAGGGATTCATATTTTAGGACAAGGGAGACTATAGATTGAAGAAGTCTTTGTATGAGCTTAAGCAACCTCCCAAGCAGTGGTACATGAAGTTTGACAGCTTCATGATTATTGATGGCTTCAACAGGGGCCTATACAATTGTTGTGTTTACTACAACAAGGTGGAGGACGGGTCCTTCATCTATATGTTATTGTACGTTAACAACATGCTGATTGCAATCAAGAAGAAGAGTACCATAGATGATCGAAAGAAGCTCTTTAGTTTTGTGTTTGACATGAAGGATCTTGGTGCAACGAAGAATATTTTGGAGATAGAGATTATTAAGGATCGTGCAGAAGGGAAACTTTTCTTATCTCAGAAGAATTACATTGAGAAAGTTCTAATGAGATTTGAGATGTCTACAAAACTACCACCAAACCTTTAGTTACTCCATCCGCTGCGAATGTTCATCTTTCAGTTTCCTTCGCAACTCAGTCACATCCAGCGAAGGAACTTATGTCATGTGTTCCCTATGCTGACGCAGTTGGGAGTCCTATGTATGTTATGGTATGCACATAACGTGATAGCATGCATGTTGCTTGTTAATAGATTCATGGGCAATCCATGGTAGGAGCCGACAGGAAGCCAGATGGATTTTCTGTTATCAGAGAGGAACATCATACGTTAGCTTCATATATTGAAGCGATTCAAAGTGTTTATTTGCTGGATATTCAGATTTAGACTATGCTTAGATGTTGACGGGTTGGGATCAATGACATGCTACGTTTTTCACTCTAGGGAGTTCTGTCATCTGTTGGAAGGCTACCTTACAACTATCAGTTACTTTTAATACCATAGAGGCATTGTACATAGCTTTGTCAGAAGCTGCAAAGGAAGGCATCTGGCTGAAGGGCTTAGTTGGAGTTTTAGGTCTATAATAAGATTAGGCTATAGTATATTGTGACAATCTCAATGCAGTATGCTTAGCTATGGATCTTGTGCATCATGATAGGACTAAGCACATAGACGGTAGATATCACTTCATTCATTCTCAGAAGAGGATCAATGTGAAGAAGGATGACAAAACAGATAATACATCTGATATATTCATGAAGGCTGTTCCTCGGAGTAAGTTCAAACAATGGTGTTGGGATAAAAATTATTCGTATAATAGAAGAGATCCCAGGGCTCTCTTATATAGGAGAAAGGCCTCGGGTTAATTACATAAGTGATACACAGATAAAACGTAAAATATAAAGTGATACTGAGAGATACAATTATCTCAACACTCCCCCTCAAGCTGGAGTATAAATATCAATTATGCTATGCTTGGAACAACACTTCTGAAATGGACCTTTAGCCGGGGCCTTGGTGAAGATATCTGCTGTCTGATCTCCTGTGGAAACATGATAGGTGGATATAAGATCTTTCTGGATCATGTCTCTAGTGTAATGACAATCCACTTCGATATGCTTTGTTCTCTCATGAAAAACAGGGTTATTGGCAATAAATAGAGCTGCTTGATTATCACATAGAGGCTTCATAGGAAGAGAAACCTCAACAGTAAGATCGGTCAATACCGATCTAACCCACATCATCTCTGTACATCCTTGTGCCATGGTCCTGTATTTGGATTCTGCACTAGATCTGGCCACCACTGTCTTCTTCTTGCTTTTCCATGAAACAAGTGAGCTGCCTACAAAAATAACGAACACAGAAGTGAACTTTCTGTCCTTGGGACAACCAGCATAATCGGTATCTGCGCATGCTGTCACCTCAAGGGATGCATCCCTAAATATAAGGCCTGAACCAGGTGATGTCTTCAAATACCTCAAGATCATATGGATGGCATCCATATGTACCTTCTTGGGCTGCTCCATGAACTGACTGACTTTGTTGACTGCAAAGGCAATGTCCAGCCTGGTGATAGTGGCAAATAAGAGCTTCCCTACAAGCTCTTTGTATCTCCTCCTATCAACTTCTTCAGTGTCCTCATCATACAATCTCATGCTTGCATCCATAGGAATAGTAGCAGGTTTGCACCCTGTCACACCTGTCTCAGAGAAAAGGTCCATAACAAATTACCTCTGGGTCATTACCAGGCCACGCTGGTTCCTGACGAACTCCAACCCAAGAAAGTAACGAAGATTGCCAAGTTCCTTAGTCACAAACTGCTGACCTAGGAACTCCTTGGCAGTAAGAATGCCATGCTCATCATCGCCTGTAATGACAATATCATCCACATAAATAAGAATAGCCACAATACCTCTTTATGTCTTCTGAACAAACAGTGAGTGGTCCGCAGTAGACCGTACCACCCCTGCTGCTTTATTAACTCCGATAGATTTTGATACCAAGCTCTCGGACTCTGCTTCAGGCCATAAATTGCCTTATGAAGTCTGCTACCTTCTGAGAATCCCCCTCAGTAGCAAATCCTGGTGGTTGTTGCATATATACTTCCTCTTGTAGATCTCCATAGAGAAATGCATTCTTTACATCATGATAAAGATGCCAATCATGTGAAACAACAACATATAGAAGAATGCGCAGTGTCGAGTGTCTTGCTACTGGAGAGAAGGTGTCCTGATAGTCCACCCCATAGGTTTGGGTGAACCCCCGAGCCACAAGCCTTGCTTTAAAGCAGTCCACACTGCTATCTGCCCTTTGCTTAACCGTGAATATCCATTTGCAACTCACAACCGAGGCACCCGATGAAGCAGAGACAATGCTCCAGGTGCCACGTGAACGTAGAGCTGCCATCTCCTCTTCCATTGCAAGTCTCCACCTACTGTCCTGAAGTGCCTCCTGATACGTCCGTGGGATAGTAACAACAGATAGTCCCACCACAAACTTCTTATAATCCGGCGAAAGATGATCCAACATAACATGTGCAGCAAGAGGGTACGTGGTACTTTGGCGACGAGGCTTCCTTAGGGCAATAGGTCGATCATCAGCCTCAATGTCTTTTGGAATCAACTCTTCATGTATATTATTCAAATATCCAGTTCCATCAGTAGAATTAATATGTTCATGACATACCTGAGGCATGGTGGATGACGTGGACGACGCATGGGCAGAGGGGCGAGTAGAAGACCTGTGAGTATAAACATTTGGTAAAAACGTGGATTTTGTGGTAGAGGGTGGAGGTGGTGGTGGAGGTGGTGAAGACCGGGAACGTCACAAGGAGCATGTGATGGAGAAGATGGAGGTGGAGGAACCACAACATCCTCTCTAGAACCTGTAGTAGACAATCTATCACTTGTAGGAGAAAAATACATAGTAGACTAAAAAATGTAACATCAACGCTCGCATAGTATTTTCTCTCAACAAGATCAAAACATCTATTACCCTTTGGGTACGAGAGTAACCAACAAAGATGCACTTGACAGCTCTAGGTGAGAGCTTGTCACGGCCATGAGTGAAGTTGCGGACAAAGGCCATCGATACAAAAACTCTGGGAGTAAGGGAGAATAGTTCCTTCTTGGGAAATGCAATCAAGAAGGGACTCTTCTCTCCAAGAATAGTGGATGTCATGCTGTTCATCAAGTAACATGCAATGAGAACCGCATCCCCCCAGAAAGAATGAGGGGTATGATTGTGAGTCAACAAAGTCCTCGTGATGTCAAGAAGGTGACGATGTTTACGTTCTGCAACACCGTTTTGCTGTGATGTATAAATGCAAGAAGTTTGATGAACTATACCAAGAGACCTGAGAAATTCCACTAAATGTAATGTAGAAAATTTCAAAGCATTATTAGTATGAATGAATTTGACATCAGCAAAGAAGATATTATTAACTTCAATAAGAAAGGTCTTGATGATAACACCTGCTTCAAATTTATGTTTTAACAAGAAAACCCAAGAGAGCTTAAAATAACCATCCACAACAACCATATAAAAACGACGCCCCTGAAGATCAGGAACACGACTCGGACCCCAAATGTCGAAATGAAACAACTCGAAAGAACAACTACTATGACGACTCGAACGACTCGAAAACGAAGAGCGATGGCGTTTCCCAAGTTGACATGCTTCACCGTCTAAAGCAGTACGAGTAGATATCTGCGGAAGAACATGAATCATCTTCTGAAGAGGAAGGTGGCCAAAGCGAAGATGCCACTTGAAAGGAGATATAGGTCTGGATGGAATAGAAGATACCTTAACACATGATGGAATGTCGAGCTAATACAATCATCTCTGCTCACGGCCATGACCAATCATCCTGCCAGTTAGTATGTCCTGAAACATAAGAGACGAGGGATCAAATATGACACGATAATGTAAATCTTTTGTAAGTTGACTAATAGAAAAAAGATTCATTTGAAAATCAGGAGCGTGTAAGATGTTCTGAAGACGCATAGACGGGGTTAAATCAATCTCCCCCTGACCAACAATGGGTAGCCGAGCTCCATTGGTAATGACAACGGATCGCCTTAGAGGAATAGTCCTGTAAGAGGTAAACTACGTCCGATCGCCACACATATGATGAGACGTTTCAGAGTCCATAATCCAAGCTGTCACATCGGAACTGCTGCTACTGGTAAGGAGATAGGGAATACCTGATGAACTGGACAAAGCTCTGGCTGTGGCCGCTGCCTCAGATGGACCTAAAGTCGGAGGTGTGATCACCATCTCTCGAAGTCTTGAGACAAGATCATCGAAACAGGTATCTGTAGTCGGTGCAGATGGAGAGTCAGTCTGTTCAGCAACACGTGCAGATGCCGGATATCCATGCTTCTGATAGCATGTCTCCTCCGAGTGACCAGGACGATGGCAATATGAACATGGACCGCACTGACGTCCGCCACCTTGACCACGAGGTCCACGACCACGAAACTGAGAAGAATTTCCCCGACCACGAGAGGTTGCCATAGCTGAGGGAGTCGTCTGTGGCGTAGTAGTAGGCGTGGTAGTAATCCTGCTCAGTCGCTTGTAGACCTCCTCCATCGGGGGAATTGTCTCGCCAGCTAGGAGTTGAGCATGAGCGGCATCGTACTCTGAGTCAATGGATGACAAGAAAACTCCAATCATGGTGGCATTTCGATACGTCTGTTGTTTTTCAGTGCTGGTGGTAATAGGCATGAAGCTGTGGAGTCGTTCAAACATGCCCCTCAGATGAGAAAAGTGTGCGTGGAGAGGTCGACCATTCTGCTTGGTCGAGAAAATGTCGAACTGCAATTGAAGAATCTTGCTTTCATTCTTCGCCTGTCCGTATGTGGCTGCTACTGTATCCTACACAGCCTTTACAGTTGGTTGATTGGCAATATCATTGGCGATCTCTGCGGTAAGTGTCCCAGAGAGCCAGATACGAGCATAAGCATCATCTTGCTTCCATGATGCATTGGTCCCAGTTTTTCCGCCGGCTCTGAGTCAATCAGGATGTGCTCCTTGTTGTGGCACTGCATTAGGGTACGGAACTGCATGGACCATAATTCGTAGTTGGTTCCGTCCATCTTCACAATAGGTGCCGGGCCCTTAAATGCACCAGAAGAGAACACATCACCCTTAATCTCTGACATATTTCATTAGGCTAAGATGCGGATCAACTAGGGAACAAATCAAGAATAGACTTGTCTACAACAACATAGGAGGGATGAGTTGTATCTGTAGACTTATACAACCATCCCTAGTTCTTCGTTCGAGGTCTCGGGCCTCACAACAAGGTATAAGTCAGAATAAATCACTGTTCGTGAATCAGTTCAGGCCTCAGAGCAGCCCTAAAACACCATATCGCGAAACCCTTGAGGGCAGTAGGAGGCGTCTACGACGAAGCCTTGGCCTGGGCAAGGCCTATGGTTGCTGGACGGCTCTCAGGAGGAGCCCGACGGCCGCACGAGAGGGCTGGGAGGGCCTCCGGTGACGATGTGGGACCTTGGTGTGCGCTGGAGCGGCACCCCTTGGGTGCTGGGGGTTACAGGTCGCTGGAGGGCCTGCGACGGGGCCCCCTGAGCGTGGGAGGGCGCAGGAGGGTCTGCAGCGGCCCCCCTGGGCGCGGGAGGTCGCTTGGGCTCCGCAGGAGGAGCTCCGGTTCCTGTTGCGTGCGGCGGTGCCCACGCATGGGGGGGCAACGAGTGTAGGGTTAGGGTTTTGGGTGGTAGAGAACCAACGGTCTTTGGGATAACAATTATTCGTATAATAGAAGAGATCCCAAGGCTCTCTTATATAAGAGAAAAGCTATGGGTTAATTACATAAGTGATAAACAGATAAAACGTAAAATATAAAAGTGATACCGAGAGATACAATTATCTCAACACTTAGACCTCAATGTCGATAGTTGGCAGTAGCCCTAAGGAGGATTGGCTTGACAAAGCTTCTCAGAGGATTCAATTCAAGATGGAGATTGTTGATATGCCTTGAATCGTAATCATCTGACTAGGCTGAAGAAACGTCATATGTACCCCTCTCACACTGCCCAATCAACAAGCTTGTGGGGGAGGGGGTCGGTCTAGGGGATATTTTTAATGTAATGAGTATGTTCTCTCTTTTCTCTGCTTGTATTTTTAAAGATATCGAATAAAGAAGAATATCAAAATTTATTAAAGACTAGACTATTTTGAGAACTCTTCTCACCAGATAAAAAATCTCCTCCTGCAGAGGTGTGGGGGCTGCGAAACCTGTGAATTTTATATTAACTGTTCTATTTCTTTTTGGATATATGGATCTGTGTGTATCGGGAATCTATCTAGAGTATTGTTTAAACTCCCCCAGGATGGCTCTCTTTATCCTATGTACTTTCTTTTTTCTCCACGTAGTGAAAATCGATCGTCGTCGCCCAAGGACATAACCCAGTTACATGTGAACCTTGTAAATCCATGTGTCTTCATACTTGTGTGATTAATTGTTTGTGCATGTTCCGTTTCCACGATTCGCAACACTAAGGCAGCTGAGTGCTACAATGTACGTGAAATCAAAGTTCAAGGGGTGAATTTCTTCTCTAATGTTCCATTTTGGCTGAGAGGTCCTTTTTGGGGGCGATGAGAGTGGATAGAATGTCTAAATATGTTATACTAGTTCAAATGTTGGGTTTCACGTTATCACAATATAAATACCAGTCACATCAATAATCAGGGATGTTGTCGACTTTCCTTTGTAACTACAGATTCTCTCTACAAGTATCTAGTATCTACTATTCCATTATCACTCAATATTCTAACTGGACAAGGTAAGAGGAAATGAAGATATTGTGAGCGAGAACGAAAGAATTGTGAACAATGATTATGCTTTTGGGTGTCGACGAAGGGGGTGCAGGGAATGTATGGAGGCAATAGAGGAACCCATGCAAGGAGGAGAGCTACAGTATAACATCAAGCAATTCCAAGTAAAATGGAAGTAAGCGGGGGTGAAGTTGGTAGGACTTAACGGGTGCTTTTCCACCAATTTTGCCTTCTATTATGGTTGGTGCTGGCTTTATCTATGTTTCCTATGTAACATTCTTTTTTGATGTTTTCATCCCTCTCCCAGTTGTAATCCTCTTGGTGCTAATGAAAGGGCAATCTAAAATTGGAAAAGCAGAATAAATAGATTACTTTATACCTATCAAAAGTTGTAATCAGCGCTAATATCTTACATAAGTAACTTCATAGGCCATCGTGGTGTTTAGTACACGGAAAAATGCTGAAATGTCTTATGTTAAGATCTGTTTTTAGATTGATTTTTCTCTTCTTATCTTGCTTTCTCGCATTAAGAGCCAGTCCACCTCTGTCTGGTAGCTTGATTCCCTGTAGTTCTACTGAACTGTTTGCAGGTCGAGAATAATCCATATGATCCCAACTTAATGGTTTTTATGGATTATAGAGATATTACGGTGGGAAGAATGCAAAACCCAGCTGAAGATTATCCCACTTTTCTTTATGTTATGCCTCTATCTTCTACAAGAGTATTTTATGAGGTTTGCAGAAATACTTGTCATATTTTAAGAATGGCTTTTTTTATTGTAATAGCAATCAGTACATTGCTTCAGGAAACCTGCTTGGCATCCAAACATGCAATGCCTTTCGATTTATTGAAGGAAAAGCTCATGTTGCGGTTAAATGCTATGGGTATTCGAATAAAAAAGGTCTATGAAGAGGTACGATACACTTTCATGGGCCAAGTTGAGGAAGCTTGGTGGTTAGGGTAATCAAAGTTCTTTTTTTGTCTTTTGATTTTCACAGTCAAAATCCAAGGATATTTGGAGGCTTTATGTATCAGTACAACCGACACTTTTCTAGACTAGCAAAAAAAATGAGGTTTTTATTGAGTGAAAAAATTACGTTTTATAATATCCATTCACATAAGAAGCTTGCAGGGAAAGGTGGGATGCATGTGTAAGTAGGGTGGATGAGATGTGATGGTATGCTTTTCGATGGATGCGGTGGTTGATGGGTTGTGCGAGGTGGTAAATGAAAGCATAGTTGTAGGGTTGTGAATGTGGGTATGGATTTTGAGTGGAAATCGTAGAGATGAATGAGAAAGAGAGACAAGGAGAGGAGGAGAAGGGCATGAGGGAGGAGGGAATCTAAAGGATGCACATCAAATTAGTGCAATATGAAGAATTCATGTTTTTTTATTAGTAATACTAGTTCAGAGGGTATTTTATTAAAGCTCCCTTTTGATTTTATATTTAACCACCGAAACTCCAAGATATCCCCTTCCTAATCTTCCAATGTATATCGCCATCCACTATCCAGTTTTATTTCCAAAAAGCCTACTGTTCTGTGACCTCTAAGATGAAGAAGATCTATTATAACTATAGAGAAGCAAAAAAAAAACAAACAAACAAAAAACACAGATATTAAATGCAGAAACTCTCCAAAATGGAGAGGAAACCCCGCCACACAGATGTCTAAACCTCTCTACTGCACTCCTTGGGTCGTTCTTGGAATTTAATCCAAGTAATTAAGATCTCTTCAGAAAGTCTCTTTTCAACAATTATCGGGCCTTCTTCGTCCTCTCTTAGCCGGCTCAACAATATGATAAATGAGTAACATATATAAATTTAAGGGGTGAAGTGAATCCTCGTTCATGACATATTAATTCCATAAATAAAACATGTAATTTAATACTCTTTCTTAAGTTACATATAGAGATCAAGCATGCCTAACCCCAACTTACCCAACTTCTTCAAATCCATCATGGGTAATCTCTTGATGAAGATATTTGCCATTTCTTTCTAGTCTTCACATAAGGTGGCGTTGATTCATTAAAGTTACTATTTTCTCTGATGTGTTCAAATGTCGATCTCAACGTGCTTAGTACAATCGTGATGACATGATTAGTTGATAGATTTAATATAACTTCATTATCACAAAATAGCTTCATTTGGGCGTGCACCATTTTTGGTATACACCCATTTTATCCTAAAAAACCAAATAGCTTCATAGGGAAGCTGAAACGAACGCTAGTTTAATCAAAAGAATCTTCAACCACATAATCTCAGTCCATCTCAACAACGTTTCGACACTTGATCTTGTGAAAACTTGTCTTCTTATGAATCATGAGATTACCTTTTCAGGTATATGCAATATCAGTGGTAGATGTTAACCAATGTTGTAAAACTCAACCGACTAATACAATTAGTCGGTCCAACTAGTCGAGTTGGTGGGTGGCTGCGTTGTCGATCAATCGATTTTTGCTTAAGGATGCCATGTTTTTGTATTTTTTACCTTTTTAATAGCAAACTTACTCTAATATGCTTATGTTTCATATAAATTTACACTTCTTTTATTTCATTATGATACTATAGAAAATATGCAAAACTAAGTATATTTACAAGAACAAATGTATAAAAATGATTTATATATTAAAACATCTAACAAATTCAAAACATATTAAAGCCCGACTAAATCTGATTAGTCGCCTGACTGCTGATTAATCCTTAGTGACCCTATCGAACCAAGTACCGATTACCGATTTTTGCAACCTTGCTTATAGCCATCAATGTCAACCTTTATACTTGTGCTGGAGATAGGATCCTTTCAAGGGTTCTTTTTGAAATAGCATAAAAATGTCCACAACTTGGAAATGGACATTAACAGGCACTCACACAAATTGATCCAGTACATTCACAATATAAATAATATTTCGTCTAGTAAAGGTGAGGTAAATAAGCTTCCCAACAAGCTTTTGGTATTATATTGTTGATACTCATTAACCTTTCGCCATCTTTAATACTCAACTACTGACCAATGTCAATGGGTGCAGGAGGGACTTTCCATCCCAATTTACAGAACTCCTTAAAAATACCAAGAACATACTTTCTCAAGCAAAGAATGAGGCCTTCCTTAGATCATACTATCCCAATATTCGAGAAGATTTTTAGACTTTCAAGGTCTTTCTGTAGCGGTGGGGGGCTGCTTGGTGCTCCTGAAGACTGTTCTTTATGCAATTCTTGTCTTCCTTTTATCCTCACGCTTGCTTTGTATGGGGGTTTCCAAACGTTTGGAGATGCTGATGCTCATCTTCCGGTCTAGGTGTGAGATTCCCATGGCATCCCTTTGGTGAGTTGGAAGGCAACTGTATTGTCTGAGAATGATGGGGTTTGAGCGTTTTTAGCCCAAAGGCGATGAACATGGAACCTCTTTGTAAATGGGTATCTCACATTTGGGAAAGTGGTTTTGGCCTACTTTGTTCTTTGTTAGGGAATATCTACAGTATTTCTGCTGGCCTCTACTTGCAGATTGGGCTAGTGCACACACCTATGAACTTCTGGAAGGGGGCGTGCTTTGTTCTTCATGAGATCTCCCCCTATTAAGGGTTGCTCTAGGGGACAATGGTGCTTTTCGTTTTTAGTTTGAAAGGAGGGGGGATTTTGATTGTACAATTCCCTAGTATGTTTATGATGGCTGTGGACCAGGGGATGGCTATTGGTGAGACTTGGGACAATGACTCCCGGCTTCTATTATGAGCTTTCGAACTAGTGTGTGGAAGAGTTCTCCATGTTGATTGTGTTCCTCTCTCATGGAGGGTCCTTCTACTGGGAGGGACCATAGGGCGTGGACAGATGGCCCCTTCACATTGAAGAAGGCCTACAAGATGCTTCATGTGTCGATTGTTTTTGATTCTAGAATTGTTATTTCAGGGTGATTTGGAGCTGGAGTGTCCCCAAATGGGTCAACATCAGGCAGGGATTGTCTGATGATGGGTGCCTGGAGGGCTATGTTGTTCCAAGGGTCTAATACCCTGATGATGCGGAGGACATGGATCACCTTTTCTTTTCCTGCTTTGTATTGAGAGACATCAAGGCGGATGCCGGTCTTGATGGGGTTGCTGTTATCAGTCCGACTTTCTGGGAGTCTAATAGGTCGTCTTGTGCTATCTTTAAGCCGGAAAAGATCATTGCGCACCATTCTCTAGTCGATCTAGCTTGGGAGGAATTGTGTGATTTTCTGAGGCGATAATTATCTGTGGAGAATGTACTGGAACACCCTGGATTTTATGGGATTCTTGGTAATTTTGATACTTAGATTTGTGAATATAAAGTTTTTTGGTGCAAGTCTTTCCATCATCACACTTTTCTCCTTTAAAAGGCATTTATAGTGTTTTGAGCAGAGGAAATATATGCTAAATGCGTAAATTCCGACATCTTGCAATGGAAACTTCAACATTGGGAATCCCTAACGATTCTTATCATCATCTCATCGAGGAGCATTGACAAGGATTAGATCATCTAAGGTATTGTTGGGATTGAGATTGATTTCTTGTTTATCTTCTTCATGAGCATGTATCTGTAGCATTTTTCTGGTGTAGGTTTTATATCAAAAATGGGTCATCATGAGCCTGCTACTCCTTTGCTATATCATTAGTCTGATCACAAATATGCCAATCTTACGCAATCCATGATCCTTAAGAAACCAAAATTTATAAGCATCTTTTCTCATTTCCTTTGATTTCCCCGAAAAGGATTCTCCATGAAATGATCCATTCCATGGAATATGGTTTATTTAGTCAGACACATCTTTCCAATTACTGGATCCATGCATTTCTACCATGTTGGATTAACGAGTAAGATGGAAAAAAATCCTCCCACAACACAAGGACCCTAGTTCTTTGCATTAGGAACACCAATGTAAATATAGTGAATACATCCAAAAACCTATGGGGTAGGAGTAAGAGGAACAATATCATGCATCAACATCAAAGTAAGAGTCTCTACTTATAGTTTTCTTGAAGGCATCTGGTTAATTAGAAAGGCACTAGTTAACCCAACTTTGCTCGAAATTTTCTTTTGGAAGTTGAAATAGCGAAGCTTTAGTATCTTTAATAATGTTTATGTATTTCCCTCCAGCCAACCAGTTTATCTTATGATGTATAATTACAAGACATTTCTTGAATAATGTCCTTTCATCTAAAGATGTCAGGAAAGACTAGAATAAACAATCCTGGCAATAGTCTTGCCATTATTGATTTTCGTCAAATCAATAAAGCTTTCTGTCGAGAATAATGAGAGTTTGATATTGTTATAGTTATGAGTTCTTGGATTACGATACCAGTAGAGGGGGATGAATAATTGTTCGAGGTAGTTAGAAACTTTCGTGGAACTAATACCAAACGCATAATATTCAATCAACTAAGCCAATCAGCTCACTGCACAATATTGTTATGTGGAAACCTAACAGATGAAAATCATGACCTGAGTCGCCTGACTCGAGATTTCCCAATTAGCCGAGCCAACCAACCGCTTTACTATAAAGCTTGGGATATTGACGTGGATATCTCAACCATCTAGAAAGCATATGGCTTCACAACCTTGCATCAAACACCAAAGTCAACACTACAAATCAAACATCGTGGCAAACATAGATGATTGCCGAAAGTTCATCCTTCCTCTGACTTCCCTTAGAATATGCAGAGCCTGCAAGTCCAAGTGCTTCTCTACAAACTTGAGGATCGCGCCCAAAAGTTCCTGCAATTGATGTTAAGGATAGGAACAAATATATTCACAATATTTGGCATGCACGAGGTTACTTCCCCTTATTTACCACAATCAAATGGGGTAGCATAATGGAAAAGACTTCCACCTTATATGTGGGGAGAGGCTTTGGATACAACTTGCCATATTCTGAATATGGTCCCTCTGAGACACATGGACTAGTGTCCTATTGAGTTTTGGAGAAATAGGAAATCGAACTTAAGGTATCTCAAAGTGCGGGTCTGCCTCGCTAAGGTTTTAGTCTCAAAACAAAAGAGAAAGAGGCTATGTCCTAAAATTGTTGATGCGGTCTTCTTAAGCCATTTGGAAAATAGCCATGTATATTTCTTGTTAATTGAATCTGAGATACATGGGATAGACGTCAACACTATTGTTGAACTCCGTGATGTTACCTTCTTTGAAGATGTCTTCCCTATGACGACTGGGATTCCTCGGAATCTAATTAACATTGCCTCCACATTAGGATTCATTCCAGATCAATGATAAAGAATATAAGGGTTGAGACTCAACCTGGTTCCGATGAACTTTCGAAAAAGATTGAACCAAGGAGGAGTAAATGACCATGGATAGTCAAGGATTTTGTAGTGAATTTATTGTCTACTAGATCGAGGTGATCTAGCAAGTTACAAGGAAGCCACGACTTCATCTGAAGCAAAACAATCGAAGGAAGCCGTCAAATCAGAGATGGATTCCATTATGGCAAATGGAATTTGGGAACTTGTTGATTTACCTAAATGATACTCTACCATTGGGTGCAAGTTGGTGTTTGAGAGAAAAATTAGGTTCGACGTATCAATTGAAAAGTATAAAGCTAGATTAATTGTTTATCGATACTTATTCCCTTGTGACTAGGATGACCATAATAAAAATGATAGTGTGGAATCGTATCGGAGATAAAGAACAATGGAAGAATACTGGGATTTTATGTAGAACCCTACTCCGTGAGGAGCGAGATGAAACCACAGGGTAAGGCCTCTCAAGGGCTAGATCTTTATATTGCTTTCTCTCTATTAATACAATGGGTATGGGGCTTGGAGTCCCACTAACAGTAGATATGGGACTAAACCTGTGGATGTGGTAATTGGACCCTGGAGGATCCAATTACCCATATATACATGTGACACATACTCTAACACTCCCTCTCAAGATGGAGCATGCAATGCTCAGCTTGGACAAATAGAAAGAATTACTCTTTCACTTTACAAGACACTATGAACAATTTCAACTCAACACATACTCTACTGGCTACTTGCTTAGGACTTTGCCTTTCGTGCGGTGCTGGTGAGGAGTAAATGAAGGGTTGGAGTGTGAATTGAACTGGATTTCCTCGTCGGAGAACATGTGCTTTGTGTTGTGTCTGTCAAAGTCACTGAAATTAGATTGAGTCTCCACTTGGAGAACTTTGGCTCGTAACTACTCCATCTCTTTGAAGGGACAAACTATAAAACCCTATGGAACATCTTCGTCGGAGTCCATAGTAATTGAAGAATGGAACCTGAAAGTCTCTTTACCGGAGAACTGGGTCTCTCCTATACAGACTTAGAGAATGTAATCTCTACTCTGGAGTGCCTATAAAACCACATGAAAACCTAAGTACACGATGGCTTAGAGAATGAAATATGGACTCGAGAGTCCCTATGGATCACATGAAAATCCTGGGCCGACCAGATAAGTATGAGGATCTCTCAAACAATGAACGAACTTAAACTGTAAACTCTGAAACAATATGTAGAATCTGAATCTGACAATCTGCAGCGTCTGAAATTTGGCCTGGAATCTGAATTGGAGAATCTGAATCTGACATGTAGATCTCTATATAATACTCTCCCTTTCTCCCATACTGGTTGGAAGATGACATCGACCAAGTTGGGAGAAGAACTGAAGATGGGGAAGATAAAATAAAATAAGCTGATTTTTCTTCTTTTTTTCAATCATGTCTCTTTTTATGCTAGCCTTTTTTTTTTTGAAAACTCATGGTCTGATTGGACCCAAAAGCACAGCTCTCACCCCTCTTTTTTTGTAATGTTGTGGCTCAAACTGGTCCCAAATACTGCATTTTTTTTCTATGTGGTCTCCTTTCTTTTAAGAGCCACGACCCAAATAGGGTCAAAAATTGCAACCCCCCTTTTCTCAGCATTGGGTCCATACTCCATTTTTTTAAACCACAGTGGGCTAGTGATCTATTTAGGGTTCCTTGATCGGGAACTTCTCTCAAGGGCACCGCTCCACGATGCGGCTTGCTTGAGAATGATGGAGCGACATGATGCCTGGAGTGGCCCAACGTTGGAGATTGTCGGTGCTTGGAGAAGGATGGAGATGCGCAAGGAGCTGTATGTGGAGGTGTAACCTGGGGGGTTCTCCTATGATGGCCTCACATGAAGGGTTGCTAGGTTTTGCTATGGAGGTAGCTGTGCATAAGGTTCTGGCGATGGAGGTGGTATCAGCTACAACCCTCACGAGCGGAGATGGATCGTGTGGGGCTTCAGAGGTTGATGCTCTACCGAGGGTTTCACAGGTTGTCGTGTGAGAAGGTTGCTGTCTGGATCGAACTGGAGATGCTCTCATATAGGTGGTGTAGGATATCATTGCTATTGGGTGTACTGCTTAGGGGTTCACGAGGGGTCTCCTACATGTGCCTGGAAGATGCAACACTTATTGGAGATGTTTACACTATGTTGTAGTGCATCGCCAATGTCATAGGGACAATGTTTCCCCATTGGTTGATGGGGAATGTTTCATCTCGCCTTGCAATTAGGTTCTTCAGAATATGAATGCGATTAGGGCTTTTGCTGCTCCAGGGTGTTGTTGAATGATGTTGATTGGAATCAAATAATTGCTGCAAATTAGGATCTTCTTTCAATATTGCACACATATGCAGAACTTGATGTCTCCCATTACAAGATCTGTGCATACAACATGATGACTGGATCTACAATAAGAACTCTGGTGGAGAGATGCAACTCAGAGGTGGATCTGATCGTCGACGACCTGATGTTGAGGAATTAGGGTTCTAGAGATTGAACCTTAGAACTTTCGTGCATGGTGGCCATGCATAAATTAGGGTTTCAAGAAATCCAAGAACAAATCCACGAACATGAACATAATATCCAAATAAATCTTTAAAAACTAACTCATAATCTAGCACGCTATGATACTATGTACCGTACAGAATTAGGGTTTTAACATAAATCATAGAACTGAATCTCGAATCTCAAATTACAAACATAAAATCCACGAGAATCGAATCCACTTTGATACCATGTAGAAAACGATAGTGCAGAAGCGTATCAGAGATAAAGAATAAAGAACTGTTGGAGTATCTTGTGTTATGCATCACTTATGATGTAGATGGGAAAATGGATCACTCCACGATCCATTTACCACATCCGTTGTTTAGTCCCACATCTACCAATTGTGAGATGCGGAGACTCAGTGAGGGCTATATAAGAAGCCCCTCACCCCCTGTATCCAGTGAGAAAGTATAATGCATACATTAGCCCTTTGAGGCGTTCTCCCGTAGTTTCATCCCGCTCCTAGGGAGTGAGGTTCCACGTTAAAAATCCCGAGTTCTTATTGTTAGTATTTTATTTTTCTGATACACTTTCGCATTATATTTTTCAACATGGTATTAGAGCGGGTCGTTCTTGGTTGATTTTGATATTTGTTCTTGAAGAATATTTTTCCCATTGTTCAAGATTGTTCCAAGTTCGAGTTTCAGTTTTAGGATTTCTTAAAACCCTGGTTTTCAAAGATCAAGATTTGTTTGGTGATTGTTATTTTGCAATATCATCAAATTCGAGAAGATTTTCCAAGATTTGTATGGCTTTCCGAAACCCTAATTTCTGGAGGCACGACACAACAACGGTTGAAGATCTGCCTCACACGGATATCGAAGATCTCGCTTTTATCCAGGCACAACACCTCCTCTCGTTGCCTTCTCTCGCGCAGCTCAGGCTGTGCCACATCTCTTGGAGATTCCAGGCACATTTCCTATCAGGGGCGGCGTAAGACCGTGCTCTCCCTTGGCAGTAGTCTAGTTCGCGCAAGCTCTCTCTAGGGTCTTCTTGGAACCCTCTCTAGCTCAACCACTGTTGCCATGCTTCTTTGGGTGGAGGAGCCCGATTTCGTGAGGGGTATGGGAAGGGCATCTCGCGAGGCTCCAAGCTGCATCACACAGCCCTAGGCGGAGCCCAGCTCCAGAAGCGGTGAGGCCGCCCAGACGGCTCCAACAACCTCCAGGCAGAGGCAGACGGTGTTCGATGTCGTTCCCTCCTTCTTTCAACAGCAAGGCAATTCCCTTTCCCAGAGATTCGGGAAGTAGGAGCCATCTCGTAGCACCAACACTCATGCACGGCGGCGACACGAGCGAATCTCCATAACCGCGCGCTCCAGGCGGTCGCGTTGAACCCCTTCTCCATGTAGAAACTCCTCTTCTCGCGTCGTTCCTCCTCTCGTGCGGTGCCCCTCCAACGATAAATGAGAGAGAGGGAGGTCGATTTCCAGGGTGGCGAGCCCCATCCGCCTCCAGCCATCCAAGTTCCAGGCGGCGAGTCCCGCTCCTCCATGGTAGGAGGTGGCGGTGGCACTTTGCAGCAAAGCCCCATCGGGGGCGGTGTGGCCTTCGTGAGAATTGTTTCCCATCAGGGAACCCTAAATAAAGGGGGCATGTAAATCTTTTGGGCATATAAAACAGAGTGGGGGCCAAAATATTTAGCGCTCAAGTGGGCCGAAAGATTGAAGCGCCTAGTTAAAAAAAAGCAGGCCCAGTTGAGCGGTTGCTATAAAAAAGGGGGAGGATAGGAGCCCACAATTTTCTAAGTCCTTTCTTGGGCTGAGATATTGTGTTCAAAAAAGAAAAAAAAGGAAAAAGGATCGTACAAAAAAATCCATATGAGAAAAGTTGATTCAAAAAAGAGGGAAAGAAAACCCGAAAAAAGAAGAAATGAATAGCTTATTTAAAAAATGTGAAGGTTATTAAAAAAATGATGACTGAAATAGCCAAAAAAATATTTTTAAAAAATGCGAGAACAAAAGTCGAAAAGAATTTGTGAGATCGGGTTATTGATGTTTTGTCTCCCCATTTCTCCCGTCTTCTCCCAATTTTGTCGATGCCATTGTTTTCCGACAAGTATGGGAGAAAGGGGGAGTATTATGCAGAGCTCTACAAGAGGTTGGATTGTGAGATTCCAGTTCAGATTGAGATCTTCAATCCAGATGCATGGCCAGATTTCTAGACTCTACAATTTTCAGACTTGACGATTAGTTCCGAGTCTCCAATTTCAGACACGTACATGTATGTGATCTTCAGTTTGATGTGCACATGTTTGCCATCATTTCTGTGGTCCCATCTTTTCTGGTCGGCTCAGAGTTTTCATGTGTTCCGTAGGGACTCCATAGTAGAGATCCCATTCCATATACCATATGGATTAGGGTTATCATGTAGTTTCATAGGGACGCCAGAGTAGAGATCCCATTCTCTGAGCCAGTATGGGAGAGACCCAGTTCTCCGACAAGGAGAATTCTTCAGACTCCATTCTTCAGTGATCGTAGACTCCGATGAGGATGTCTTTATGGCTTTTCAGGTTCAGGCTCTTTCAGAGATGGAGCAATTGTCCGCATGATCCAGTCTTTTACATGTGGTGGGCCAGAGTTCTCCAGGTGGATACTCATTTAGTTTCAGTGGCTCTGACATGCGCAGTTCAGAGCATACCCGTTTGACTCACACTCTAGCCCAGTGTTCCTCCTCACCTACACGGCATGAGAAGCAACATCCCTGATAGCAGCCGACAATTGTGCACGTTGAGTTGATATTATCCGTAGTGTTCTATAGCGTGAGTTTGTCCAAGCTGAGCATTGCATGCTCCAGCTTGAGGGGGAGTGTTGGAGTATGTTGTGTTATGTGTCACTTAAGGTATTGATGGGTAAATGGATCACTCTAGGATCCATTTACCACATCCAGTTGTTCAGTCCTACGTCTACTGGTTATGAGATGTGGAGACTTAGTGAGGGATATATAAGAAGCCCATCACCCCCTGTATCCAGTGAGAAAGTAAAATGCATACATCAATCCTTTGAGGTGTTCTCCCATGGTTTCATCCCGCTCCTTAGATAGTAGGGTTCCACGTTAAAAATCTCGAGTTCTTATTGTTTTTATTTTATTTCCCAACAAGAACATTGGAAGAACACTGAGATTTTACGTGGAACCTTGCTCCATGAGGAGCGGGATGAAACCACAGGAGAAGGCCTCTCAAGGGCCGGATATGTATATTGCTTCCTCTCTACTGATACAATGAGTGTGGGGCTTCTTATATAGTCTCACAGACAGACCGGAGTCCCATTAACAATAGATGTGGTACTAAACCTGTGAATGTGATAATTGGATCCTGGAGGATCCAATTACCTATCTATCTATACATGTGATGCACACTCAATCCGGATGCTTATAGCATTGATATTTGCATATGATCTCTTTATCCATCAGATGGATGTGAAGACTACCATCTTGCATGACGATCTTGAGGAAGATATCTATATGGATCAACTTAATGGGTTTGTGACTCTTGGGAATGAGAGAAAGATTTGCAAGCTTGTTAAATCCTTTACATATTGAAACACACAACAAAGGAATGGCATGAAAAATTTGACAAAACTATTTTGTCGTATGGCTTTAAGATTCATGAATTCGACAAGTGTATCTATTCCAAGGTGAAAGGTGACGAGTATATTATCTGTGTGCCTATATGTAGATGATGTACATTTGAGGATTATCAATGAGACTAAAGTGTTCTTAAGTAGTAAGTTTGAGATGGAGGACATGGGCGTTGATGACGTGATCTTGAGTCTCAAACTGATAAGGTCAGTTGATGGGATTAGATAAGGTCAGTTGATGGGATTATTCTTTCTCAATCTCACTATGTTGAGAAGGTATTTGAGAAATTTGGATATAAAGTTTGCAAAGTTGTAAGCACCCCTTTTGGTTCATCTAAAATGCTTTACAAGAACAAGGGTGGAGTACCTATAACACAATGAAGGTATTCACAAGTAATAGGAAGGTTAATGTATCTTGGTAATTGCATGAGACCTGATATTTCATTCTCGGTTGTAAAGCTGACTATATACACTAGCTGTCCTGATCGTACTCACCGGGAGACTGAATCGAGTACTATGGTATTTGAAGGAAACTATTTCCCTAGTTTGCATTATGGCATGTATCTATTTGCACTAGAAGATCATAGTGATGCAAGCTGGATAGGGAAAATAGAGAAGTCCGAGAGTAATGGTGTTATTGGGTATGTTTTTAATCTTGAAGGCGGTGCAATCTCCTGGGGGTTTGGAAGCCGACCATTTGTTGCTCGGTCTACTTTTGATGTTGAGGCGTGTGCTTTGGTTACCACTGGGATTGAGATTGAATGGTTAAGGAAACTTCTTTATGAAATTCCCATGGTAGGTCATCTAGTTCCTGTGATCTCGATACATTATGATAATATGCCACTTGTCAAGATTAAGAGTTCAAAGGTCAATCAAAAAACATTGAGACACACACAAATTAGGCTTAAGACGTTAAGGGATTTGGCATCTCGAGGTGTGTTGGTTGTGGATTATGTTGGACCCGAAGATAACACAACTGATTCGTTGACTAAGAAACTTGATAGATCTTTAGTCCCAAAGTGCTTGGGATGTGATTGCGACCCGTTGGGAGTTCCTCCATAGTAGCAATCTAACCTATATGAGTGGAGATCCCACAAAGTATGTTCAATGTTGTAATAATAAGCTGTTTAGATAACTGGTTAACACTCTTATTTTAATGCTTATTCAAGTGTGTCTTGTCTATGGAAGCCTGAGTGCTATTTAAGTTGCACGATTAGGAAGAGCATAGGCTCTGAATGGGTTCAACGCCTTTGGGCAAGATGTTAGCAGTGCATCATTGGAGAAAGCCACATACCACAGTTAAAGGAATATGGTTTTTCCTGAATACACTCATGAACCATGATAAGGGTGCACTACCTTTAAGAGCACCAACCCTGAAGATTGTACCAAGAACGACACTTCGTTGTTTCTACCATATACCTTAAGGTTAAAAGTTCAAGATGTAGTTCACTTCGTTCCTGTTAAGGTGAAAGTAATAAGCTCAGGTAGAGGTTCAAACCAGAAGATACATTTACTGAAAGCAAAATGTGACATTCGAAAATATTTTTTAATTCTCTTTGAATTTCCTTTTCAAATTGGTGAATTTGTAGGGGATTGTTGTAATTAATGTAATGTAAGTAGGTTTAAGTTGATAAACCTATGTAATTACATTGGTAACCAAATTGATTTCTAGTGGGAAGCCAATCGAGTTGGAGGAAAAGATGGGAATTCGCAAATTTGACACGAAGTGAGTTTGGTGGAGTTTTTAGTACCACATGAAATATTGCTAAAACTTTGGTGGACTTATATATGAGTTCCCATCTCAAGCTTTTGTGGCAATAGTAGAAAGGAGGAATAGAGGACTACACATATGTGCGCATGCTTTCTGCTCCGCTTTGTCTCCGGCTCGGGCTTGAGCTTAGGAGAGTCAATTTGGATCTTTGATAAATGTTAGAGTAACTTTATTATGTAGTTTTTGTTTGTCCTCTTTATGTAAATTACCCATAGAGCTTTTCTCCTATATAAGAGAGCTCTAGGGTTAATGGTAATGCATCTCATTCATTCCCTTTAACATGGTATCAGAGCGACGGTCCTAGGCCGGAGTTCTTGAAACCCTAACCCTACCCTACCCCACCCGCCGGCCTCTCTCTCTCCTTCTCTCTTGATCGGCGCCGCCCCCTACGCCGCCGCACGGGCGGCTGCGCCGTTGCTCGCGCGATCGTGAAGCCCTCAGTGCCGCCACCCTAGGCGCTGCTCGCGCGATCGTGAAGCCCACAACGCCACCACCCTAGGCGCTGCTCGCGCGATCGTGAAGCCCACAACACCGCCACTCTAGGTGCTGATCGCGCGATCGTGTCCTCCAGCCCTCGCGAGGCCTGTTCTGCGCTTCGCGTCTTCTCCAACGAGGAGGTTGCTGTGCATATCCCTCGCAAGGCCTGTTCTGCGCTTCGCAAGGTCGTGCGCTGCGCGAGGCTTGTCCTGCGCGAGGTGCTGCGTGCTACTGCGTGAGGCCTCCTTCCCTTGCGTAAGGTGCAAGGTCGTGCACTGTGTTCTGCGCGAGGCCTCCTTCCCCTGCGGGCTACTGCGTTCTGCGCACAAGCACTCCTGTGCGTCCCTGTGCACCACGCGTGCATCTCAAACTAGCATGCCAAACTAGCATGCCACATCATGATGCTTGCACGCTAGCCGCGAGTTGTGGTCTGAAGGGCGTTGTGGTTTGAGTCTACGGACACGGCGGCCCTCGTCTATGTACACGTAGACATTATCGTCTAGTCGTATAACCCCAGTCGCTGAATATTGTTGTCGTCATGTCTGACAACAAGGTAGATCTTCCGTCTCTGGGTGCCTTCAGAGGTCCCGCACCCGTTGTGAAGATGGACGGTACGAACTATGAACTGTGGGTCATGCAGTTCATGAGTCTTATGCAGTGCAATGGCAAGAAGCATATCCTCACACAAGAGGAACCTGTTGACAAAACTGGGGTTAACGCCTCATGGGAGGCTGACGATGCTTATGCGCGTGTTTGGCTATCCGGTACTGTGTCTATGGAAATAGCCAATGATATTCTGAGCCAACCCACTGCAAAGGCTATGCGGGATATTCTGGCAGCCACATATTCTTCAGCGAAGAACGAGTCCAAGATCTTACAACTACAGCATGACATCTTTACATCGAAGCAGAGCGGGCGTCCTCTTCATACCCTGTACACCTCTCTGAGGGGTATGTTTGAGAAGTTACATGGCTACATACCATTGACAGCCACACCAGAGCAGCTCGAGGCATACAGGGACTCGGTGATGACTGGAGTGTTTCTAGCAGCCCTTGATCCGGAGTATGATGCCGCCAGAACACAGATTCTTACAGATACCACCATACCACCTATGGAGGAGGCACATCGCAGGTTGAGTAGACTCTCCATATCTCATGGTGGACTTCAGACAGCATTAGCCATGGCAACATCTCGTGGCAGAGGAGGCTATTCACATTTTCGAGGTAGAGGTGGTCGTGGCCGAGGAGGAGGAGGTAGCAGACCTCCTAGACAGCCGTGCACCTACTGTCGCAAGACTGGACACACTGAGGAAACATGTTATTCCAAGCATGGGTTTCCTACTACTACGGCACGGATGGCAGAGCAGGCTCAACAGGAAGGGGGTCCTTCCTTTGCCCCGGATCAGAGGTTTGAGGAGCTTGTGGCGAGACTTAGGGAGATTATGCCTGGCCAGGGACCCGCTAGTACTTCAGGATCCACTGAGATAGCCGGCTCAGCATCTTCTTCAGGTACAACGTATGCACTTACTAGTAGTTACAGTGCAGATCTATCAGAATGGATCATGGACTCAGGAGCATCTCACCATTTATGTGGTGACAAAAGGCAGTTAGATGGTTTTATTGCTACCCAGACAGGACGCTCTGTGGTGATTGCTGATGGGACACACTCTCCCATTATTGGTCAGGGGGAGGTGCAATTGACCCCTGGGATATGGCTTCAGAATGTTCTTTATGCTCCCGCTTTTTCCATGAATCTGCTATCTATTAGTCAAATCACTAAAGATTTACATTGTCGTGCCATATTTGACCCTTCTACTCTTGTGTTTCAGGACATACTAACGGGCAGAGTGATTGGAACTGGCCGTGAGCAAGGGGGTCTCTATAAACTGGTGCAATCCCCTTATGCTGGTGTCTCTTCTATGAAGGCTGGATCTGTCTCACCTTACACATGGCATCTCCGATTTGGTCATCTTCCCTTGCAAAAGATGATACATATTCTTCCTCAGATTTCTCCAAGGTCTACTTTTCAGTGTGAGGCTTGCCAACTTGGTAAACATCATCGGTCGTCGTTTCAGAGTCGTATAAGTCCGAGTCGTCATGGTCTGTTTGAGCTGCTACATTTTGATATTTGGGGTCCCAGTCGTGTCCCTGACCTTCAAGGACACAGGTTTTATCTTGTTGCAGTTGACGAATTTTCTAGGTTATCTTGGGTCTTTCTACTTAAAAATAAGTCTGATGCTGCACATGTTATCCAGTCTTTCATTATTGAAATCAAAAATATTTTCTCTGCTAGGGTGAAGTTCATACGGTCTGATAATGCTCTTGAATTATGTAGTTCTCATATCTCAAAATTTCTTATGTCTCATGGGATTGTGCATCAGACATCATGTGCTTACACCTCCCAACAGAATGGGGTGGCTGAAAGGAAACATCGTCATTTGTTGGACATCACCAGGACCCTATTGATTCAGAGCCGTGCCCCTCACTCCTATTGGGGGGACGCGGTTCTAACTGCGTGTTATCTGGTCAACCGCATGCCTTCGTCAGTATTAGGAGAAAAGATCCCGTTCTTGACTGCGTTTCCCGAGACGGATCTTTTCTCCCTAACACCACGTGTCTTTGGATCTGTTGCATTTGTTCATTGCTTCTCTCCTGGTCTTGACAAGCTCTCTCCCAGAGCTGTCAAATGCATTTTTGTGGGGTATTCCAAAACCCAAAAAGGGTATCGGTGTTTTGATCCAGTTAGACAACGATACTATGTTAGTGCTGATGTCACCTTCTTTGAGTCCATTATGTATTTTTCTCCTACAGGTGACAGACTCACTCACTCGGAGGAAGGAGATGATATCTATGTACCTCCTCCTCCATCTGTTCCATATTCCACTCCACCACCACCACCACAGCCTATACCACCACCAGCAACAATTTTTTATCCTCAGGTCTACCAGCGTCGGCCCTCTGCTCACGTGCCTCCTCCATCATCCAGCACTCCCGAGGTATGTACTGAACATTCGAGAACTACTAATGGCACGGGTGATTTGCATGTACAGATGGATGTACAGGTTACAGACGCTTCTACTCCTCCAGTTGATGATCTAGACATTCCTATTGTTCATCGAAGGCAGAAGCGTGCTCGGACTTTGAATCCCAAATATGGGATAGATTTTGCCTCTCAGGCTTCTTTGGAACGTTTATCTCCAGACTTTCGTCACTTTGTTGTAGGGTTATCGGCTGTGGAGATCCCACGGTCATATCAGGAGGCCCTACAGAGCGGTCCATGGCGTTTAGCTATGGAGGAGGAGATGGCGGCATTGCAGTCAAATGGTACGTGGAGTGTGGTGCAACTTCCGCCAGGTGCGTCCGTAGTGGGCGGCAAATGGGTCTTTACAGTTAAACATCGGCCTGATGGTACGGTTGATAGATACAAAGTCAGGTTGGTTGCTCGTGGGTTCACCCAAACATATGGGCTGGACTATCAGGAGACGTTCTCTCCAGTAGCAAGACACTCTACCCTACGGATTCTCATTGCTGTGGCTGTTGTCCGTGACTGACCTCTATTTCAGTTGGATGTCAAGAATGCTTTCTTGTATGGTGACCTGCAGGAAGAAGTGTATATGCAGTAGCCACCAGGGTTCGCTGCTGAGGGGGAGTCAGGTATGGTATGCCGTCTTCATAAGGCCATCTATGGCCTTAAGCAGAGTCCACGGGCCTGGTTTCAGAAGCTCTCAGAGTTGATTGAGAAAAGGAGCTTCGTCAGATCTACAACAGATCATACTCTCTTTGTAAAGAGAGACCAGCGAGGTACTGTGATCATCTTAGTGTATGTTGATGATATTGTTATTACATGCAGTAATTAGCAGGGCATTCAAGCAGCCAAGGAGTTTCTTAGTGAGCAGTTCGTTATGAAGGATTTGGGTACGCTCCGCTATTTCTTGGGGCTGGAGTTTGCACGAAACAAGCAAGGAATGGTAATGACACAGAGGAAGTATGTTACTGATCTCTTATCTAAGACAGGTATGGCAGGGTGTAGACCAGCTGCTACTCCTATGGATTCTAATGTCAAACTGTATGATGATGACTCTGAGGAGGTAGACAAGAGACGATATAGAGAGCTAGTGGGAAAGCTCTTGTATGTCACTATTACCCAACCGGATATAGCCTTTGCGGTTAATAGGGTAAGTCAATTCATGGAGCAACCCAGGCAGGCTCACATGAATGCTGTTTTTATGATCTTGAGATATCTGAAGTCGTCTCCAGGTACTGGTCTTCTGTATAGAAGAGATACTTCTATATCCATCACAGGTTATGCTGATGCAGACTATGCTGGGTGTCCTAATGATAGAAAGTCAACTTCAGGCTTTATTGTATTTGTTGGCACCTCACCAGTAGCTTGGAAAAGTAAGAAGCAAACTGTGATGGCTCGATCCAGTGCAAAGTCAGAATATAGGGCAATGGCCCAAGGTAGTGCTGAGATGATGTGGGTTAAATCCGTTTTGACTGATTTAACCATTGATGTTCCTCTTCCCATGCATCTGAAATGTGATAATCAAGCAGCCTTGTTCATAGCCAATAATCCAGCCTTCCATGAGAGGACGAAGCACATTGAAGTGGATTGCCATTTTACACGAGACTTAATTCAAAAAGGACTTATTTCAACTTCTCATGTATCATCAGGAGAGCAGGTTGCAGACATGTTCACCAAGGCCCTTGCTAGGGGTCCATTTCATCTTTGTTGTTCCAAGCTGAGCATGTTGGATATATATGCTCCAGCTTGAGGGGGAGTGTTAGAGTAACTTTATTATGTAGTTTTTGTTTGTCCTCTTTATGTAAATTACCCATAGAGCTTTTCTCCTATATAAGAGAGCTCTAGGGTTAATGGTAATGCATCTCATTCATTCCCTTTAACAATAAAATCTATCCGTTGAGGGATTTTGAATCGGCATTCAGTTTCGCCATTTTGGAGATCTGAACCAATGCACGTTGAATGAGCGGTTATAGATCTTAAAGAGGCTCAACGAGGTCAATAAGAAGCCATCCCTCAGCTGCATTTTCTTCGCGCACAAGTTTTCTCTCGCTCTTTGTTCTTCCATCGCAAAGTTCTTTTCTTCTCTCTTGGCTGCTGTTCTCTAAGGTGCTTTCGAGGGCGATCCCATCTGTGTGTGCGGACGAAGATTGTGTGCCGTTGTATCCTGGGAGTAGATCACAAGTACCCTACGTACCGACATTATGAGGGAGATATCTTCTTTCAGGACAATCTGTTGCATGAACGCTTTGGTGATATCTAAACTAATTTGTTTGCCATTTTCTTTGCCGCATATGGTTTATTACTTTGCCTTGTTTCGATCTTGCCTTAATATTTTATTAGAATAATGAATTTGTTCTTGTTTTATCATTGTAATTAGAATATGAATTGGAAATGCATGATTGTTTTGCTATTAATACGTAATGCATTTATATTGATTCGTGTTGATCTGAAAAAAAAAGTTTAGTCTATATCTTATTTATAGATTGGCCACCCTATCTTTTCTTCAAAAAAATATATATCTTATTTAATCGGTCTACAGCACGTATAATGGGATGGCTTTGTAGGGGCAATTTCGTAAATATCAAAATTTATGGGCTCTTGTGCAATTGCGAATACTTAAAGGGTCCTTTATGCTAAAAAAATTTTCCTTCTCAGGAAAAACCAGTAACCACGGGGGAACATGCATAAATAAGCAGTGGCACAACCTTGCTGCAAAACTTGTCCAATGAATTTCTTAGCTGTTTGCGTTCTCTTGAAGTTCTAAAAAATGGATTTTCGTACAACAAGAAAAGCTTAGTTCCTTCTATGTTTTTTCCGTTACACACACCTAATTGATATATATATATATATAGCAGGTGAATCAAAGAAAATAGTCTGAATATCTTGCTTGTCGGGATCCTAATGAATATTGAATTCTTTATATGTGTTGATGCCTAGTAGTTTCAACAGTTTTCGACTTAAAAAAAGGTTTGTAAAATACTGCTCAAGACTGCTTGTCATAGATGATATTTAGCCCTGAAACTAAAGTTGGATTTTCCTAACTTTTAGGAGTGGTCATATATTCCTGTGGGTGGATCTTTGCCAAACACACAACAAAAGAATCTTGCCTTTGGTGCTGCTGCTAGCATGGTACATCCTGCCACAGGTACATATATATAACTCTCATTTCTCTAGATTATTTATACATTCTTTCTCCACACGAGTTTTTGTGTTTTCTTTTTAATTAATTTCCACTGGCCACCACCTTATGCAGGTTATTCTGTTGTTCGGTCATTGTCTGAAGCTCCAAGATATGCATCTATAATTGCTATTACTTTAAAGGGAGCATTCTATTCTAGCCAATCTAACTTGTACGAGAGAAGTTATAATCCCTCCATGCAAGGTATACTAAGAAACACATCTCATGTTAAAAAGTTGCCGCATTGTTTACAAAAAAATTCAATCATTCCTATCTACTGCACTAATCGCTTTTTGCTGCAATAAAATTCTTCTCCGCTACCTTGCGCTACCAAACCTAAAGAAATTACCAGATTATCCTAATACCCTTAAACACCTCTTGCCTGATATCTGTAGAAGCAAATGCATAAAGTGTATGGGATTTACGTAAAAATCCTTTTCTATGAGAGAGAGGAAACCACAGAAATGGCAACCTGGAGTCCACCTTTCTGTCAGCTAGGTTTTCTATTCACTATTAAATAAAGGTGGAGTGTACAATTTATATAGGAACACAGAATAAATGGATGCACATGCGAGGTCCATATACTTGGTACAATTTAACTTTCTTTGTCAAGTTGAACATGGAAAACTTGTCCACATTCATCTCATGTTGCACTGCGGGCAAACATTTAATAAACACACATGCCACCTGGTACTTCTATTTGATGAAAGGAAGAAATAGTATCCCTGTCTCAAAATTCTGAATGAGTTGAAACCCCTACATACTTGATGTAATTATGCTGCAGAAGGTTATTTGCAAGATTGATCTGAACCCTGTTTTCATAGATAATTTCATTGGAATGTTTATGGGGATTTCCATATCTTGGAGCTTGATTTTGAACTTAAATCATCTCTGCAACACCGATTACCATTGCAAAGTACACCGCTTCATCGTTTGATCTGGCATGCACAGTTTCCTGCTTGCTCCTCTATATAATTAGACTTCTTCCAAGATAAATTAAGTAACCAGAGATAGCCTGTCAATCATTTACCAATTCTTTCCAGTTTGCATCAGTGTAGGCTTTAATTCTCACCTTGTTTCACTTAATTATATAAACCACACCAATGTGTGGGGTATGAATATCGAATTTATGATTTGACTTATTACATTTACCGCATAGGCGATATCGTGCTTCGTAACAACAAGGTAGATGAGTGTGAAAATGTGAAATACGAAAGAGAATAGTGAAATAACAATTTAACCAAAGCAATAAACAAAATGTGGAATGTCGGGTTTTTACGTGGAATCTTACCCTGTGGAGTAGGATGAAACCATTGGATAAAAGCCACCGAGGTTGGTTATTGCATTGTTGCGAATCACAAAAGCAAACATGCACAAACATGATCAAACAAGCAAGGCATAAACACATGGATTTACAAGATTCACCTGTTACTGGGCTACGTCCATAGGCAGTGATGATCGGTTTTCACTATACGGAGAAAAAGGGTAAGAAGATGAACCCTTTGAAAAGCTTTACCAAGCTTCGCCGTGCTTCCGCCAGCCCCTCCTTAGGGCTACTGCCATTTGTCGACATTGACAAGTCCAAACGATATTTGAACTTGCTTTCTAGAACTGCCTTTGCGAATGGATTATCTACTGTGTCAACTTTCTTCACCTTGATCCTCTTCTCAGAACGAATGAAGTGATATTTGACATTTATGTGCTCGGTCCCTCTTATGATGCTCATGATCCTTGGCTAAGCATATTGCACTGAACTGTCACAACATACTATAGCCTGATCTTGTTGTAGACTGAGATCTCCAACTAAGCCTTCGATCAAATGCTTTCTTTTTGTGGAAATGAAGAACGAAAAGTTGTATTCCATCTAACCCTAGAGCTCTCTTATATAGGAGAATAGCTCTATGGGTAAATTAAATAAACAAGACAATAAACATAAATAAAAGAAATGACGACACAAATATCGTAACACTCCCCTCAAGCTGGAGCATATATGTCTATCATGCTCAGCTTGGAACAACAATGAGGGAAAGGACCTCTGGCAAGAGCCTTAGTAAACATTGTCTGCAATCTGGTCTCCTGATGATACATAAGATGTGGAGATGAGCCCCTTTTGGATTAAATCACGAGTATAATAACGATCCACTTCAATGTGCTTTGTCCTTTCATGAAAGGCTGGATTATCAGCTACAAACAAAGCTGCCTGATTATCGCATTTCAGATGCATAGGAAGAGGTACTTCAATAGTTAAATCAGTCAAGACTGATTTAACCCACATCATCTCAGTACTACCTTGGGCCATTGCCCTATATTCTGATTCTGCACTGGATCGAGCTGCGACAGTTGTGTTTCTTACTTTTCCAAGATACTGGTGAGCTGCCAACAAACACTATAAAGTCTGACGTAGGCTACCTGTCACCAGGACACCCAACATAATCTGCATCCGCACATCCTGTAATTAAAAGAGACGTATCTCGTCTAGACAGAAGACCTGTACCTGGAGATGACTTCAGATATCTCAGGATAATAAAAACTGCATCCATGTGTGCATGCCTGGGTTGCTCCATGAACTGATTTACCCTACTCACAGCAAACGATATATCAGGCCTGGTAATAGTAACATACAATAATTTCTCCACTAGCTCTCTGTATCGTCTCTTGTCCACCTCTTAGATCCATCATCATAAAGCTTCAAATTCGGATCCATATGGGTTGTAGCTGATCTACATCCTGTCATTCCTGTCTCAGATAACATATCAGTAACATACTTCCTTTGTGTCATAATCATACCTTGCCAGTTTCATGCAAATTCCAGTCCAAGGAAGTAACGAAGCGTGCCCAGGTCCTTGGTAACAAACTGCTGTCAGAGGAAAACCTCAGCTGCTTGAATACCATGTTCATCACTACCAGTGATAACAATGTCATCAACATAAACCAAGATGACCACAATACCGCGCTAGTCTCTCTTTACAAAGAGAGTATGATCTGTAGTATAGATCTGACAAACCCTTTCTGTTCAATTAATTCCGGGTGCTTCTGAAACCAAGCCCTCGGACTCTACTTAAGGCCATATATAGCCTTATGAAGACAACACACCATATTGGACTCCCCCTCAACAACAAACCCAGATGGCTGCTGCATGTAGACTTCTTCCTGCAAATCACCATAACAAGAAAGAATTCTTGACATCCAACTGGAATAGGGGCCAATCACGTACCACAATAACAACAATAAGAATCCGCAAGGTAGAATGACACACTACTGGAGAAAACGTGTCCTGAAAGTCCACTCCATATATCTGGGTGAACCCACGAGCAACCAACCGGGCCTTATATCGATCAACTGTACCATCAGCCTGATGCTTCACAACAAAAACCCATTTACTGCCAACAACCGATGCACCTGGTGGAGGATTGACTATACTCCACGTACTCACGACCGTTAATGCCACCATCTCCTCCTCCATAGCTAACTGCTACTGATTGCTCTGCAGTGCCTCCTGATAGGACTAGGGTATCTCTATAGCTGACAATCCGACAACAAAGTTCTGAAAATCCTTGGATTTACGCTCCAAGGAAACCTGAGCACCAAAGTCATCCCATATTTGGGGTGCATTGTCCGTGGACGTTTCTGCCTCCGAAGTGCAATAGGGATATCTAGGTCGTCAACAGGAGTAGTGGAGATATTATCTGCAACCTATACATCAGTCTGTACAAGCAAATCACCTGTGCCCTTAGTAGAACTCAAATTCTCAGTACATACTTCAGGCGTGCTGGATGATTGAGGGGGCGTATGAGTAGGGGGGCCGTCGCTGGTAGACCTGAGGAAAGAAAGTAGGAGACGGTGGTGGTGGTGGTGGTTTTGGTGATGATTGAGTAGAACATGGTAATGACGGAGGAGGAGGCATATAGATATCTTCTCCATCCTCTGAAGGAGTGAGTCTATCACCTGTGATAGAAAAATACATAATTGACGCAAAAAGGTGTCATCAACACTGACATGGTATCTTCGTCGAACAAGGTCAAAACAACGATATCCTTTTTGGGTTTTGGAATACCCAACAAACATACTTTTGACAGCTTTGGAGAGAGCTTGTCAAGACCAAGGAGAGAATTGATGAACGAACGCAACCGAGCCAAAGACAGTGGCGTAAGCGAGAAAAGATCCGTCTCGGGAAACACAATCAAGAACGAGGAAGAAATCTGAGGAAGAACATGAACCATCTTTTGCATAGGAAGATGAACAAACGGAGATGCCATGTGTAGGGAGAAACATATCCATCATGAAGAGAAGGGACACCAGCATAAGGAGATTGCACCAGTCTGTAGAGTCCCCCTTGCTCACGGCCAGATCCAATCACCTTGCCCGTGAGAATATCCTGAAACACAAGAGCAAATGATCAAATATGGCACGAAAATGTAAATCTTTAATGTTCTGACTAATTGAAAGTAAATTCAATGAAAATTCGGGAGCATAAAGAACATTCTGAAACCGCATCGCAGGAGTCAACTGCACCTCCCCCTGACCAGTAATGGGAGGTGTGTACCATCAACCTGTTACAATCGATCGTCCTGTCTGAGACGGACGAAAATCATTCAACTCACCTCTGTCACCACATAGATGGTGAGATGCTCTGAGTCCATGATCCACTTTGAAAAATCTGCCCTGTAACAACTAATAAGAGTGTATGCTGTGCCCGACGTGGATGTTGATGCAGATGCAGACACCTCTTAAGATCATGAAGAACTTGCTGACCCCTGGCCAGGCATAATCTCTCTAAGTCGCGTCACAAGATCATCAAACCTCTGATCAGAGACATGTGAAGAACCCCTTCCTGTTGAGTCTGCTCTGCAACACGGGCTATAGTAGTCGGAACCCATGCTTGGAGTAGCATGTTTCCTCAATATGACCTGTTCTGCGATAGTAAGTGCACGACTGCTGAGGGGGTCGACTACCCCCTCCCCTGTCGCGGCCACCTCAAGCTCGAAACTGTGGAGGTCCTCCCCTTCCACCGGGATGCTGCCATGGCTGAGGACGTCTGAGACAGTCGTGTTCCACCAGGAGATATACTCAACCTGCTCAACCTGCGATATGCCTCCTCCATAGGAGGTATGGTAGCATCTGTGGGTATCTGTGCTCTGGCTGCATCATACTCATGATCAAGTGTCGCTAGAATTACTCCTGTCATCACCGAGTCCCTATATGCCTTGAGTTGTTCTGGTGTGTCTGTCAAAGGAATATAACCATGTAACTTCTCAAACATACCCCTTAGAGAGGTATCAAGTATGAAGAGGACGACCATTCTGCTTCGACATGAAGATGTCGTGAGAATCTTCGACTCGTTCTTTGCAGGAGAATATGTAGCGGCGAGGATATCCCACATAGCCTTTGCCGTGGGCTGACTCAGAATATCATTGGCTATCTCCATGGATACAGTTCCAGATAACCATACACGTGCATAGGCATGTCTGCGCCTCCCATGAGGCGTTAACCCCAGTCTTATCAACAGGTTCCTCTTGTGTGAGGATATGCTTCTTGCCATTGCACTGCATCAAACTCATGAACTGCATGGCCCCCAATTCATAGTTTGTCCCATCCATCTTAATAAGTGGGTGCTGGACCTTTGAAGGCACCCCTGGATGAAATATCTGCCTTGTTGTCCGACATGATGACAATAATCTCTGCCGATTGGGGTTACGAACTTAGACAAGGATGTCTACACGAACATATATGAAGACGATTGTGGGTGTAGACTCATACCACAACCCCTTCCATGCCTTGAAGGCCCCTTTGAAGGCTAAACTGTGATACTCAAGGGGTGCGCGAAGCACGGATGCGTGGAGATGCACACAGGTGCGCTGGAGACCTGGGTGGACATGCGCACCACCACGCGTGAGCGTAGATGCGCAGATACGCAGTGCGCAGGCGAAGACGCCGCAGGCACAACCGCGCGAGGGAGCAGGCACACGAGCGTACAGACGTACAAGGGCACCAAGAGCGTAGAGGCGCATGCGCTCGTGGGCGGGGCGCAGGGGGCGTGAGGGGCCTTACGTGCAGCGGCGTCGATGACGCAAGAGGGTTTTGGTGGGGACGAGGAAATTAGGGCACAGGCTCCGGTCTAGGACCATCGCTCTGATACCGTGTGGAAATGAAGAATGAAAAGTTGTATTCCATCTAACCCTAGAGCTCTCTTATATGGAGAAAAACTCTATGGGTAAACTAGATAAACACGACAATAAACATAAATAAAAGAAACGACGACACAAATATCATAACACTTTTGCAGCATTTGTAAAAGCCATGTACTCTATCTAGGGTTGTAGGAAAGCCGAGCTCGATGAGCACAACTCGGGCTCGGCTCGTTAAGGGCTCGCGAGTCAGTCTCGAAACCTTAACGAGCCTGAAACTCTAGTTGGGTTCTATGACTCGTTAGCTTATCGAGTCGAGTCCAAGTTGGGCATTGTTCAACTCGAAAACTCGACTCGATAACTCGTTTTCCATCTTAATAAAAAATTAAAAACATATATACCGAAACTTCCACATTGAGCTTGATATAAAATAGAGGTTAACCTTTTTCTTGCCCAAAAAGCTATAGAAAAGAGTATAAAAAACCAAATTACAAATGTCATTTGCATAATTTAATGTATAAAAATGGAACAATGACTCATTAAGAGGTTCATGAGCCTGCTCATTTTGAAGCTCGTGAGCCAGCTCAGAAAGTCATGACTCGATTAAGAGGCTTGTGAGTCATCTCATTTTGAGGTTCGTGAGCCAGCTCAGAAACTTGTGGCTTGATAAGAGGCTCGTGAGTCAATTCGAACTCGGACGAGTTCGAGTTCGAGTTGTGATCCAGGACTCGACCCTTATCGAGCCCGAGTTCGAGCCTTAGGTTTCTTATCGAGTTCGAGTCCGAGTTGAGGCCAACTCGGCTCGTTGAACTCGATAAACACCCCTAACCTCTGCCTCTGTGGTAGAGTAATCGATGGCTGTAAAGTAGCTTTCCAACTGATGACGTAATTCTCCAAAGTGAAAAAATAGCATGCTATTGATTTACAACATAAACTGAATCCGAATATCCATCCAACAATCAAATACTTTGAATCACTTCTGTAAATGAGGCCAATGTCTGATGTTTCTCAGATAGCAGAAAATCCGCTTGACAGCCTGCCAGTGCTCCTTCCTTGGATTGCCAATGATTATGCTAACGATGCTCACTACATGAGTGATATCAAGTTTTGTGCGTACCATGGCATACAGAAGACTCCCAACTACGCTGGCATAGGGAACACGTGACATTTCCTTCTCAGCATCTGACTGAGATGCGAAAGAAACCGAGGCATGAATATCCGCAGCGGATTGAGTACCTAGGAAAAAAAAGAAAAAGATAGGCAAATATAGTACAAGCATTGCTTTGCACATTCTTGAGAAGTACAAACAGGATGAAATGTGGAAGTGACAGAAAGATGTTAAATAACTCCACTTTAGCTCATGGCTTTTGAGAGAATAATAATGAGAAACTTATGCTTTTATTCTAGTTTTTTCACTATCGCAGTTTCAGGAATTGACAAGTACTTTTACATGTGTGAGGCCTAATTGTAATTAATACTCCTGATCAATATGTGACAGTACCTCTACGATTAGCCGCAAGGTGTGAACTCGAGTGTTATAATCTAGTTCTGATCCTGAGCTTGAACTAACATCTTTAGATCTCCTGTTATTCAAGGAAGCCTTCTGCTAAAAAGGGATTTTTTGTTTGCAGCATGGAACACACTTTGGCCTCAAGAAAGAAAGCGTCAGCGGGCATTCTTTCTCTTTGGATTGGCATTAATCACTGAACTGGATATTGAGGCATCAGAACTTTCTTCCATACATTTTTCCGCTTACCCAAATGGTATGCCTTGATTTCTGCATTCTTGTGATTTTTCTATAACTAAACTGTCAATTAGTCCAACATTTTACTACTGAAGATCTATAGACCTCGAGAGGCTGAGTTCTGACTGATGGTACTACTTGTGCATTTTTTTTAGTCTGCAAGAGCATCTAATAATTCAGTCGTGTTTGCTTTTGTGAAGAGGCCCGATTAATAGATTTTATAAGGGTAAAAAGGATGCACACCGAGATGATGCGCACCCCGAATTTATTAAAGAAAGAAATGCATTATAAGTTACCAAGCACCAAGTCTCATAGAGCCTTGGCATTTTCGAGAGCATTTTTCTCATAGAACCTTTGCTGGTAGAACATCATCAACCAAAGAGCCCATACAATGGCCAGGGTTGTCGCCGTCTGAGCTAAGCCAACTTGCTCCAATTGATTCTGAAAAGTTCGTGGCACTTGTGAACCTCACACTAGAAATAGCCGCCAACGTTCAAGTGTCTTTGGAGTGCCAGCATTTGAAGATAAGATGGGCCATGTCCTGCCCTCATAACATTGTGGGCAGGAGGCATCAGTCCTCTAAAAGTCATGGCCCAATTAAAAGATACAAACCATTTTTTACTTAACCTTTGAATGTGGTGCCATCTTTTCTACATCTGTGGGAGATCTTAGTTGGTCCAACATGTGATGATGGATGGTTGACTGGCTAAAGCTCAACCACTAGTCAATAACTGAAGTGGAGATGTTTGACTATTAGTTATAAACCATTTCTCACTCTATGCATCTAAAGACATAAAGAAAATGAAGTTGATACACATGAGTTGTTGATATGTCTTGAATCCTAATCATCCGACCACAAGTTGAAGAATATCACATGCATCTCTCCTGCCGTACCATATCCCAACAAGACCAGGGGTATTGATCCATTTTTTTTATGAGCAGTTCTTTTGTAATTGGGTATATTTATCCGTTTTCAAGGATCCGTCTGTATGGGAGTACTATATTAACACCCTAGGGTTACGGTTCTCAGCATCTTCTATACTCTCTTCTTTCTCCCCATAGTGAAAATTGATCTCCACCACCCAAGGACGTAGTCCAGCTACGGGTGAATCTTGTAAATTCGTGTGTTTGCGTCTTGCTTGTTTAATCATGTTTATGCGTGTTTGCTTCCTCAATTTGCAACAACCTGATATCAGAACTTCGGGTTTCGTCAGGATCATCAAGTAAGATGACGTCGCACATCTGAAGATCGAAAATTTCACAAGGAAGAACGGATTCAATCTATGGCAGATCAAGATGCGTGCACTTTTGAAGCAGAATGGGCATCTGGGTGGCCATTTGGATCAGGAGCGAGAGAATGCATTCGAACCCTCTGAGTTGACGGTGCATGAAGAGAAGGCACACTCAACGATTATGCTGTTTTTGGTGGATGAGATTATTGTGGAGGTTGCTAATAAAGATTCCCGTGACCGGTCAATGGTTGAGACTCGGAAGTCTGTACATGACGAAGTCTTTGACCAAAAGTTGCTATTAAAGCACACGTCTATTCTCTCTCTGCATGCAGGAAGGTACATCTCTTAAAGAACATCTATATCACTTAAATATATTGTTGATGGATTTAAGAAACATAGATGTTAAGATTGAAAATGAAGATGCTGCCTTGATGTTGTTGGTTTCTCTCCATTATCATATGAGAATTTTGTTCATAATTTATTATGGAAGAGAATCGATAACCTTAGAAGTTCACATGAGTTTGCATACATACGAACTTCAACATATGGAACATGAAGCAAGACTCTAGTGCTGTAGGTTTGGTAATGACTCATGAAAAGAGTCATGCTGGTTCTGGCTACGTAAAAAAGGGGAAAGCAGAAGTCCAAGTCGAAGAATCACATTTCTAAACACATATGCAATTGTTGATATTATGCTCTTTAATACGTCTGTTATGAGTCACTGAAACTGGAATGAGTCTCCACTTGGAGAACTCTGGCCCGCAACTGCTCCATCTCTCTGAAGGCCTGAATTGGAAAAAAGCTGTGGAAACATCCTCGTTGGAGTCTACTGTTGTTGGAGAGTGGAGTTTGAAAGTCTCCTCGTCGGAGAACTGGATCTCTCCCATACTAGCTCAGAGAATGAGGATCTTTACTTTAGAGTCCCTATGAAACCACATGAAAATCCTAACCCACAATGACATAGAGAATTAGATCTCTACTCTGGAGTCCCTATGGATCACATGAAAACCTTGAGCCGACTAAATCAAAGATGGGGACCTCTCAATTGATAAACACATACCTGTGCACCTGAAGACTCTGAACCAATCTGAATGTCAGCCTGAATATGAACTATAGAGCCTGACAACTGGCAATGACATCTGGACTAGAGAATCTAAATATGAGCCATAGAACTCTGCACAATATTCATTTCTCCCATACTATCGGAAAATAATGACATCGAACAAGTTGGGAGAAGACAAGAAAGATGTGGAAAAATGAATAAATCATATAAGCTGATCTCATTTTTTTCGGATTTTTTGTACGTAGTCCTTTTTTTAAATCCATTCATCATTTTTTTGCTTTTCACCTTTTTTTCTTTTCTTTCGTACAAATTTTTTTGTACGATAGTTTTTTTTTTCAAAAAACTCTCTTTTTCTAACGTGACCTCTTCTCACTTTTTTTGCAAAAGACGGCATCCCAATGGGCTGAAATACTTCGTGCCCTCCTTTTATTTGACAGCAAGTGGCCCGTTGGGCCTGAAGAAAGGAAAAAATAAAACACTCATTTTTTAAGGAAGGGGGATTGGGATCCCCTTGTTCTCCCCTACGCGTGGCTAGGTTTCCAAAAAGAAACCCATTACATGCCACCGCCATTCAATCAGAGAAGGGGGGAGTCAAAGATCATACGAGAGGGGTCGTCGCTTGTGCTCAAGCCGTCGTCACCTCAAGTGTTAAAGATGGCATCACGATCATGTGGCTCTGGAATGGCATTGCGATGCATCCACGGGAGTGAAGTGGTTGAGATCTGTGCCGCCTGGAGAGTGGGCGATTAAGAGATGGAGAACGCTCAATGAAGGTCTTCGGGCGCAATCAAGAGATAGAGGCTGAGATCTGCACCTGGATATGCTGTTGGAGAAGCAAGGTAGAGCCTTTATGGCACTCTTGGTCAAAGCTTCGGGGATATGTTGTTGTTGGAGCTTCGGGGATATACGATGTCAAAGCTTCGGTTGAAGCCAATATATCGGAGATGGTGGCGGCCCTAGGTCTTCGCCACCTCATGCATATACGAATAGAGTTCCCTTTTCTTCTTCAGTTGATGATGATCTGTTGGCGACGAGACCCCTTTCGAACTTAAGGTTAACATATCCTTCTGCCCTTACACTACCAGGGTTTGTTGGGAACCCATACCGTCACTTGGAGTTGCTGTTGTGCCTGATGATGGCTGCGCGTAGGTGGCAACACTGCTGGAGCTGTTGTGGCAGCGCGGAGATGTATCTCGGATGACGTACATATGCAAAATTTGGGCTCCAAGAGGAACCCTAGTTTTTTTTCTTGAACTTGGATATAACTAGATCTTCTGAACAAGAATCACAAGAACTGTCTTCAATAATCATCATGAAGATAATAATTGACTTAAAAATAGAAAAATCCATCGGTAAAACTGATTTGCACTAATATGAACACGAGAAATAGATCCTTCACAATAATCCTTAGAATCGATTGCTCTGATATCGTGTTAGAAAACTAGAATGAAGAAGCGTAATATCAGAGATAAAAAATAAACATGAACATCATAATTTTACATGGAACCATATTCTGTAAGGAACGGGATGAAACCACGGGAGAACACCTCAAAGGGCTTGTGTTTTCTATTCACTTTTCTCATCTGATACAATGGTTGTGGGGCTTCTTATATAGCCCTCACCGTGTCTCCAAGTCCCACAGATAGTAGACGTGAGGCTAAACCACTGGATGTGGAAATTGGACCCTTCCATTTGATCGGTTCACTGAGCACGTGGTGTAATCTGTACACGTAGTACGTGTACTCAGCGAATCAGTCAGAATCGGGAGAAGATCTCCGTGAAGAGTGTCTCGGCTTTAATTTATATCCCGAGCAAGTCCAGGGTCGAATGCAGGGAGGCAAAGGAACAACTTCGGGTTAATTCGGAACACTTAGGTCTAGGTTTCCGATGCAGATTTTTTTGTATTTTTTAATGCAAAAATAATACGAAATGCAATATGCTCGTGAATTAAGTTAATAAGAAAGCACACAATTTACCCAAATTAATTTTAATAGGAAATAACTCCAATTTAACTAAATTATATTTTTTTATAAAAACTTATTTTAATAATGAATGCAGAACACATTTTTTGGAATTTTATGGATTAAAATGCAACAGTGAAAAATGCACATTTTTCTGGATTTTTTCGTATTTTTCACACAAATAGAATGTCAAAATTATGAAAAACTTATTGGAAATAATACATGATGCAATGAGGCTACAATAGTTTTTTTAGAATTTTCTGACAATATATGAATTTTTTTATGGATTTTCAATTAAAATAGAGTGATAACAAGTAACTAATTTCTAATAATCCACATTAATGAATTAACCAGAGTGCGAATTATCTCAAAAAGGTATTTATATGATAAATCCAAGAGAGTTGGAATTTTGCAAAATAGATGTGTATAGATTTAATTAAAAATCAATTAATAAAAAACACTCTATAATTTATTTAAGGCACAAGACAACTCCAATTAAGTTGAAATTTGGTTAGTAATTAAAGTACATTTCCAAGTATCATTTATGATTTTTGTGGAATTTTTAGATCAACTGTGAAAGAATTATGAATTTAAGATCACAGATTGGGTAAAATATGCAGAATTTCACTTGAACAATTTTAATTAATTATCTAGATCTCACAAAAATCCAAATAGATAATCAGAATATAGACAATTAGTTGCTCGACATCATGCTATTTTTTCATTGAATAAAACGACGCAAGATTGAAGTTCAAAATAAAATGCAAACATAGGGTTGTCTATGCTAATTCTGAAAACAATACTTACAACAAAACATGTACAGGGACTGGTTTGTAATTACAGAAACTAAACGGGAACAAGTTGTAATTTTTACAAAAATTTAAAAAAAAAATAAAATGACCGTCTCCTTCGTTGATTCTGCAGGCGGGCGAACTTGGGAGGAAAACAGTTGAACGACGCGAAGGCGGAGCGGCGGCCAAGGCTGGCGTACGTGGGGTGCAACGGTGAAGGCGGCACTGCTTGGAGGATATGGAGCTCGGGGGCGAGGCGAGGTCGGGCGACTGCTGGACGATGGCTGTCGTTGCAGGTCGAGGAGCGGCCAGTGGGAGGGGCCGCGGGAGCGTGGAGGTGGAGGGCGCCTGCTGCGTGGCACGCGACGACACGCGTCAGTGCAGGTGGCTAAGGGCCTGGATGGCAATATCGGCTGGCGGTCCTGGAGGGGGGCTGCAGCTGCAACTCCTATTTCTTTTATTTTTTTTTTTTGTATTTTGCTGATGTTGATTTAATTAATTTTAAATTTTTTGTTTTTTGATTTTCTTAAACATGGAATAAACAAGAGATGAAAAGGATGATAGTGTGGTGGTGATATGCAAACATATAAACAAACGAAGGTATTTGGGTGGTGATGTGTTATGATAAAAAATGAGAACATAAAAATAATGATGAATGATAAAAAAGGAATAATTACCTACGATGGAAGCGAGCGCCTGTGGTGTGCTTACGAGAAGCACGATCTTCGCTCGAATTGCCGGCGAGCGATGAGCTGGGGCAGCGCGCGGATACGGCTGCGATGTTGGCAAAGAAGCCAACGGATCTTACCAGAGAGAGGGCTGTCGTCGCTCGACCATGGTTGCGTCGTTGTTACTGATTCAACTACGTGAACTAGGCTCTCCTCACATAAAGATGGATCAAGTGTAAAATGAGGAGGATCAGATGTATAAAAAGAGAAAAAAATAAGAAGTTAGGAAAGTGGTGGAGGGGAGGTTAATAATATGGTGGACATGAATTAGAAGTTAGAAAAAATGGTGGAGTGTAGGAGTTGAACGGGTAGTTATCGTAGAGAATGGAAATTAAATAAAAAAATAAATAGTAGAATAAAGTAGTCTACTAAAATACAATAAAATAAAGAGAAGAAAAAGAGTGGAGAATTTACAAAATGAGACAAATCATATTTACATGTTTTTTTACTTTTCTAATTTTGATTTTTTTGTATTTTTCATAAAAGATATTTACAACATAAAAATAAAATACAACCAAAAATGATTTTTTTGGATGTTTAGTAATTAAGAAAAGAAAATAAAAAATGAAGAAAGGAAAAATATGCACATTATATACAATGTACACCTAGATCCCAAAACTCAAATTGTACAAACGAGCTCCGATTTTAATGAACCAGTTTCATTGGATAGATAATTTTCTAACTTGAACTTTAAAAGTGAGTTTGATGAATTTGGAGTTCATACGAAGCGAGAATTTGGCCGGGAAGTTGGACTTTACGCCTTTTTCTCTTTGAGATCTAGGAACATTTATTTGAGGTGAAATTTATTTTGAATTTTGTTATTTTTATATACGTTTTTATAAACAAGTTGGAAAAATAAATAGCCGAAAAGGAGTTGAAATGAATTTATTAAAAATACATGAAGCTTTAGGCTATTTACAGGCGAAAAAAACTCCTTTATTTTGCGACTTTTATTGATAATTTATTGTACAATCTAATATACGGTAATTAGTGTGTTTTATTTACAAAAGTCATTTTGTTAATTTATTGATTTTATGGACATTTGTTTGAGATTTTACTCAGGGATTTTGCTAAGATCAAATATATTGATATGATGAATCGAGGATTCATCAGAAGGATCCAATTACCGTCACTACATGTGACACATATACTTCAACAATGAGAATTCCATGCTTTACTCGAGTAGTGAGTCCATTGATGCAGAGTCAGTTGATGATGTGCACGGACATGCAGAGTTTGAAAACTTTGAATTGACGCCAAGTAGTGACCATACAGTTGATCACACCACTCCTGATCAGGTTATTGTTGAACAGTGTGAAGCTGAGCAACCAAGGGAGAGGCAACCAAATGTTCCTATTGATTGGCTTCGTAGAGAGATACATTCGCCATAAAGATATGGATTTGAAGACATGATTGCATTTGCTCTATAGGTTGCGGAGGAGGCAGACTCTAGAGCCCTCTACTTACAGAGACACTATAACAGGGGTAGAATCTAGGTAGTGGATTATTGCTATGGGTGAGGAGATGGAACCTATTCACAAGAATCGAAAGTAGGAGCTCGACAAGTTACCAAAGGGGAGGAAGGTCCTTGGATGCAAATAGATCTTCAAGAAAAAGACAAGAATCTCAGACAACAAAGGCATCGGATACAATGCACGCCTAGTTGAGAAGGGTCACAGTCAGAAGGAAGATTTGGATTACAATATGATATTCTCTCCTGTTGTAAGATATACATCGATCAGGGTGCTATTAGCTCTTGTAGCACATCGAGACTTGAAGCTGGAGCAGTTAGATGTGACGACAACTTTCTTTAATTGTGAACTCGAATAAGACATTCTCATAAACCAACCAGTGATATTCACATTTTAGGGTAAGACTATGTGTAGATTGAAGAAGTCCTTGTATGGCTTATGCAGTCTCCCAGACAGTGGTACAAGAAGTAAGAAGTTTGATAGTTTCATGATAATGGGTTCAACAAGAGTCCATACGGTTGTTGTGCTTAGCACAACAAGGTTGAGGATGCCACCTTCATCTATCTATTACTGTATGTTGACGACATGCTGATTGCTGCCAAGAAGAAGAGAAACATAGATGTTCCTAAGAAGCTCTTTAGTTCAGAGTTTGACACGAAAGACTTTGGTGCAACAAAGAAGATTTTATGGATGAATATCATCATAGATCATGCAGAAGGGAAGCTTTTCTTTTCTCAGAAGAACTACATTGAGAAAGTTCTAACGAGATTTGGGATGCCTACAACCAAGCCTATAGGTACTCCATCTGCTACGAATATTCATCTTTCAATTTCCTTCGCACCTCATTCAAGACGCAGAGAAAGAATACATGTCACGTGTTCGCTATGCCATCACAGTTGGGAGTCTTATATATCCCATGGTATGCGAAGGAGCATTGACAAGCAGTCAAGCGGATTTTCCGCTATCTGAGAAGAACATCAGACATTGGCATCTTTTGTAGAAGTGATTAAGAGTGTTTGGTTGCTGGATATTCAGATTCAGACTATGTTGCCAATGTCGATGGAAGGTCAATGACAGGCTACGTCTTCACTTTGGGGAACTCAGTCATCAGTTGAAAGGCTACGTTACATCCATCAGTTACTTTTTCTGCTACATAGGCAAAGTATATGACTTTGGTAGAGGCTGCAAAGGAAGGCATCTGGCTGAAAGGCTTAGTTGGAGATCTCGGTTTACAACATGACCATGCTATAGCACTTAGATGTCAGATATTATTTCTTTCGTTCTGAGAAGAGGATCAAGGTGAAGAAGATCGACGCAACAGATAATCGAACCGATATGTTCACAAAGGCAGTTCTTGGGAGTAAGTTCAAACACTGTTTGGACTTGCTCAATATCGACAATTAGCATTATCCCCAAGGAGGGTTTGGCGGCGGTACGATGAAGCTTGGCAAAGCTTCTTAGAGGATTCAATTTAACGTGGAGATTATTGATATGCTTTGAATCCTAACCATCTGACCTAGGTTAAAGAACCTCGTATGCACCCCTCTTATCGTACCATACCCCAACAAGACAAGGGTTTCGCTGCCCAGTCAGCGAGCGTGTGAACCTTGTAAATCCGTGTATTTACGTCTTGCTTGTTTGATCGTATTTGTACGTTTTTGCTTTCGCGATTCACAACATGAGTATTAATTCTTCTTAGTCACATGGGATATTATTGGTTTCGTGGTCCATGATTTTGCGACATAGGAGAAATGGACTTAAGTTGCACAACTTTAAGTCCCAGGTTTGATCTTCAACATGAGGCAAGCAGTTCCGTCACGCTGATCATGTTTTATATATCTTTTAATGTTAATCACGTCTAATCTCTATAAGTGGCTTGTGAAACATTATTAAAAAAAGTTCATGTATTGATTCATTTGGTCACCGGTTACTCCTTCATGCTGAATTTTTGTAAGCCTACCAAATCTTTCGTGGATAAAATTCGCCTTGTACATTTTCCTGTGACGCTTACAATAGTTCAGAAGCGGTCTTCAACCATGTGTTTATCTTGAACAACACAAAGCAAAATGCTATTACAGAGGGATTGATGGGAGACGGGCAACAAGCTGCGCCGTCAATACCTTTTGGATGGCAAATCCAATTCTTAATTATATGACTGCAAAGCTTCAAGAAACATATTTACGATTTATCAACTCTGACTATCTTTTTTTGGGAATTTTGCAGGATGTGGCAGGGCTTTCTCGGTTCCTCCCTTTCATCAGTTGACCTCGTTTGGTTTGCTATTTACATGTTCGTGCTTGCACCAAATAGTATGAGGAAATCTCTTGTACGGCATCTGATGTCCGACCCCACAGGTGCAACCATGATCAGGACGTATTTAACCATGTAAACCTCTTGATCTACACGGTTTAGGTTATGCTGCTGGATCTTTTGCATGGAACAACTTTTCCCATAGTTGATATAAGTTTTATTTTCTGTACATAAATATACCGGTTTATGCGAGCATGTCGAGCTTCCCGATGTAAGATCTTTCAGACTTGTTTGCGGATTATATCGGGTCAAATTGTATATAATTGTGCTTTGCTGTTTATCAGAATCTGGTTCCTTTCCTTTGGCAGTTTGATTTTTAGGTTCTAATGAAGATGTTAAGCAAGCAAATCTGTGGTAAAATAAAAGTAAAAATAGATTTAGGGCCCGTTCGATAGGAGAATAAGCAGGAATAAGGATGGAGAATAAGGAGAATAATGGTCTATTCTCCTTTCGGCTGGAGGATAGGAATAAGGTGAAATAAATGTAAGTAAGGTGGGATAAAGAAAGGAATAGGAGTGAAATAATATGGAATAATGGGGAATAAGCGTACCACTGAGAATCGTGTCGGGAGGAGAATTGACCCCTTATTCTAGGGCCTATTCTCCTACCAAACATGCCCTTAGAATTGGTTGTGAGATGTTGTTTACTGGTACATGATGTACAAAAATGAAATAGGCAGAATAAATGCAAGGTGTAATTGCATTTTTGATCTTTTAAATAGAAAGTATGGATCAATGGAAAGCACTTGATCGATTACAATGATAAGGGAATGTCAGATTGGAGCATGAGAAGGTGGAATTGCAATCTAGTTCCTTGACAAAATCCTTCACTGATCTACATGCAGGAGGCCTCAATGCGAGAATAAAAGTTTCGAAACTGAAAATCGATTATATGAATACCCTCAATGTGTATCATGTAGACAGATTTTCCACAAATTTGCAACAAGTACAATGTTAAAAAATAACGAATTGAGAAAAGACACCAACACAAGGATTTATGTGGAAAATCTTTCTTGGGGAACAAGGGGAGATCTAGCACACACAAGTGGTTAGATTTTATTCCTTTTCATATTTTTTTTTCAAATATACAGTGTTAACACTATTTGCAATGATCCATTTATCCAAATTCAATACTCAACAAGTGTAATTTATACCATGCTCAACTAATGACTTCAAGTAACATCTCATTAAAAGAAATGGAGTATCATGATTAGAGTGCATTTGGCTTTTCATCGTATTTTGAGCTAGTATCTGATCGAAGTGTTGGTTATAAGATGCTCAAGGTGGTACCCTCGCCCATGAAATAACCAACACTATTTGCTTAGGGATCTAAATCATTGCTCATGGTCTCAATATCTTCAACATTTCAATTTTTTCTACTATATTATCATGCTTATCATGTTGGTGCTTGAAGATCCACACAAACACCTATAATGAACATTGATGTTGAATTAAACAATTTGAGCATGAGAAAGAGAGCCGACATGCATTTTTCTTTACCACAGTGATTCATGTCTCACTACCCTTGTTAATTCATTCAAATTACTGGACAAATTAATCGATGTCGTTCGTTGCAGTCGGATAATGAGAGCAGATCAAAAACCACTTTGAATTAATGTCCAGTTAATCACACGTGGCTAATTTATTTTACTTGGGCAAGCCCAAGGTCGAACTCAGGGAGGCAGTTGTCTCCTTAGGCAGATTTTTAGCAATTTCCAAGGTCGGATTTTCACGGCCCTCTACCTCCGTGCTGCAGCTTCATCCGTGAGCTGCAAGAGCTCAGGTCCCTTACCGGCCTTCGAGCGACGACTCGGAAGCTCCCTCCGAGCTTCTGACCCCAGGTAGACACCTCCACCCCTCTATGATCTTCTTCTTTATTTTTCTTCTTCTTTCTCCTATTTTCTCCGCCGTCATCTCTTCACTTCTTGCTCCGCCAACCATCCTCCGAGCTCCGCAATGGAGCTCTGATCTTCGCGCTACCTTTCGTTACCTCCGCCGACGAGCTTCACCTCTCACCGATTCCGGCTCCGCCACCTTGGCGGAGCTCGATCACCGGACCCCCTTACTTCCTCACAGGCATCGCACTTCACTCCAGATCACCCCACGGACACATAGCACGCTTCAGCTATCTTCTAACCCCCCGCAGGTACATCCATTTCGATTGGTCGGAGACTCATCGGAGCTGCTTCCGAGCTTCTCCGCCACCGCACTCCAGAGCTGCTCCACCACTCCTGAGACCACTGGAGACTCCCTAAAGCTTCTACGAATCTTTCCAACTACCTGGAAGCCTCCGACGAGCTTCATCGACGCCCAGAGGATGAGGCGGAGTCAGGCCCCCTTCATCGGAGCACAGTCTTCTCCGCCGCAGGAGGCGACGGTCGGCCGAAGAAGAAGAACAGTTGCCGTTCGATCTCCTTGATCGAACGGTCCCCATCGAGCCACGTCGCCCACGTCCCGCAGCCGTAGGATCAGGAGGATCGGACGTTCCAGACGCATCCACGTCACCGCTTCATAGCGCTCTAGGTGTCGTTGGATCAATCTAGATCCAACGATCATTGATGGACCACGCCTTCTCCTCAGGAGCGGACCATCGCCGTTGGATCACTTGCGATCTTACGGATCCATACGTGCCACACCTCAGCATCCCTTGACCGTTGGATCGTCACTTGATCCACGGTCCAGATCAAGCCACGTTGTCCGATCCAAGCCTCATCCCTGACCACAAGGCTCGGATCACCCGAAGCTACTACGAGCCAGATCTGAACCTCCAGAGCTACCCGAGCCTCGATCCGAGCCTCCGAAGACCACCGAGCCTGGGACCCCACGATCTGCACGTGCATCGTGGGTAAATTGCAGCGAGGCCCTTGGAGGTTTCCAGATTTGCATTTCAGTCCCTGCCATGAGACCCCACGTGAGGAGCACGTGTTCTGTGGGAAAATTGCATCCACCCCCTCAGCATTATAGGTAATTGCATATTGGTCCCTGTCAACACATTTTATTTTTATCAATTTTAATTCCTGTAATTGCATTTAGACCCCTATCTTTGCACCCATATTTAGGCACTCATTTTAATTCATTCTTTAATTTGGAAAATTGCATTATGTAGCTTGTGTTGTCCCCTTCCATAGGTGATAGCTGGCACATTTTTGTAATCTCAGTGGATTTTTCTATTAATTAATTGGTTGAATTTTGCTATATTTTACCCATTTATGCCTTTTAATTTGTAGTAATTTCTCTATGACTCCAAAAATCTCAAAAAAAAAAATCAGATTAGATCTAGGATAATTAAGTTTACATTGTGCCCAAAAATCATCTCATTTGCACGCATCTCGATGCCTGAATAAATCGTTTAGTGATTTACTTAATTAATTTTTAATAGGTACATTTCACTTGAAAATTTAGGTTGATTAATATTCCTGGATTCTTCACACATAGATCTATCTAGGATAATTTTGATATATGAAAATATTGTGATTTGATATTTCTTAAAATTAATTTCATCAAAATCACTTTGCATCCATTTTAAATTCATAAAAAATCATAAAGTGTCAGAAAATTTCAAAAAAAAAATTAGTGTAGCTTAGATTTATCCCATTTCATTCTCGTCGGAGGTGGTTCTCGATCTTTGCTCGACCTCAGGTTAAATCGTTGTCACCAATTTGAAGGTGGGAGCTCAGAGATACTCTCTGTGGTGGCGGATGGGGGTGAAAGTGGCCGGAGGCAAAGTATTTAAAGGATGGAGGTGACGACATGGATGGCGAAGAGGTGGAGTTCGTGGGTATCGTGGAGCGAGGTTGAGGGTATTCATGGAGATCGAGTGGGTTGGCGAGGATGAGGGACATGTGGGCTGTGTAGTGGTGGTGTCAGGTAGCGGAGAAGGTGGTCGGCGTGGCACCCAAAATAGAAAGGGGGCAGCCCCTTGCATGGGCGCGGGGTGTGCGCGAGGTAGACGACGAAGCTTCGACCGTTGGATCAGGCGATCCAACGACCCAGATGGAGGTGCGGGTTAAGGCTTGGGATCAGATCTAGGGAGAGAAATCAAAGGGCTCAGGACGCGCCATGCGGCGTACGCAGGGCGAGGTGCTAACGGGCGGTCCTGATGAGGTCTGGGGTTTGATCGGAGGGTGTGTAATGCACCACATGGCGTGCTGAGGTTGCGGCGTGAAGGGACGGGTGTGATTAGATCAGATCTGCAATTGGATGGTGGGGAGAGAAGGCGGTGATGGACGGTATAGATCAAGGCGCTCACAATGAGATCGGATGGCGCACAGAGTGCCACGTGGTGGACTGTGGGCGAGGCGCTAGCGGACAGTGCGGATGTGAGCTGGGTATGATCAGATGGTGGGGAACCAAGGGCGTGCGTGGAAGTCATTGGGCCGTTGGATCTGGATTGAGGTCCAACGGTCAGGAGTGCTGGCAGACCGGTTAAAGGGGCGGACCACGTGGCGCAATCAGAGGGCGCCATGTGGCCAGCTCTGAGTGGCTGAAAAGAAAAATCAAAGTTAGAGGGAGAAGGAGGCTGAATTTGGAAAAACTCAAAACATGAAAGTTTTAGATCTCGATGAGATCTACAAGTTTTATGTTGACCAAAAATGGGGACGAGGTCAAATATGATACAAAAATACAAGAGTACAAATAGACATATATGTAGTATGCAAGGGGAACCCAAAAACTCAATTTTTGCATACGAGCTCTGAATTAAATGAAATTAGTCTCATTTTAAATGTCCCTGGATGTGTATTAATCTGAAGGTGAGTAGACCTAATTCGGATTTTGTAAGAGAGATATATTGGCATTCTAAGGTCCAGGGGTTTGGGGCTTTATTGGGTATTTTATTAGAGAGGGATTTTGGCCTTCTTCCTTTAACTAATAGTGTACACATTATAAGGAAGGTGTGATTTGATTTTGGAGGGGATATAAAATAAAGAAATAGATGGATATTTTACAAGTGGATTTACAAATGAATTGGCTTCTTATTTAATGCAAATATGAATGCTAAAATGCATATATTGTGGATTGATGCATGAATGCTATTTATGCAAGATAAAGGGAAATATGCTGCTAAATACCCAGGGACTAAGTTCTATTTTCAACTTTAAGAGTGATGAATTACAGATTCATCAACCCCCTATACTTAAACCTTGCTCGTCCCCGAGCAACTGAAATGAAATGCAAGAGTGAAATGATTTTGGGTTCCATACCAAGGTCATGAACGAAAGTTGAAAATGGAGCCTGACTCGACCTTTGGATTAATTGTGTGGCGGAACCTTATTGGGATCTGAATTTAAGACCTAACAGACTTCAAGTTCCACAAGTCTTCTATTCAAGACGCCTCAACAGTCAGGTCAGAATAAATCCTCAAACGTAAATTTCTGACGGCTATGATTCTTACTTGTACCGTGTAAGTGAAATGTAACTCTTCACTCAGAAATGGATCGGAAACAACCTCCTCTAACAAGGTAACTCAAATAACCCGGTCCAGTAACTCTTTCCTCGAGGAGCGGGGTATTCCCTTCTAAGTTCAAGTGCAACCAACTCAAGAGGAGGGGGTAGAAAAAAGAATGGATGGTAGCCAATGTAGCTACCTATCCCGGGATGCTTGACCAAAGTAGCCAAGTCATCCTGTTGCATTTCTTTGCTAATATACATACTCCGACAAGTATTTTATTTTCACTTGGACCTGTCTGATTTTTTTTGGAACTATATACAAGGTGCAGTATGTACATCAGGAGTTTTTCCTCTTGAGCCAGTAGACTATCCCTCTTTTGAAGCATTATTGCAACCCACAGTGTCCTGTCCTCAGACGTCAACACCACCAGACTAGGTTGAGATGCACTACCCTCCCTAGAGGAGGACGAATGTTTCCACCCGTGTGCTACTCCAAGCTAAAGGATTATACCTCCTCACCACCTCATCAATGAAGAGCTACGTGCATGTGCTTGTCCAAGTTAGGTCACTGTCTAAAAGAACTATGCGTGTGCACGAGATATTCTACTTAGACTGATCAAGATGACATGTGAACATAGACTTGCCGACTCAAAGAATTAAGTCACTTGACCTGAGAAATCTTAACTCCAGTTCCTATAAGTTTCCTCTGAAATTAGGTGGATTAAGGTCAAATCAAGTCCATCCTCAACATCTATTCATAACTTGGTTCAGAACCCGCTAACTTTTCACCTTGCATATGCAAGATATGCAGATGAGAGGTGCAGATGACATGCTATGAATGAATGCAATGCAAGACACTGTTTCTTTTCAGATGCGGAGATGATGTGCAAGAGTAAAATAAGAATCCTTTGATTTTTTCATATATATATATATTCATGAGACTTTGGTGTGCCTCCTACGTTACAACATTTCACAAGAGTTTCCTAAGTATTATACAGAATATACAAGTGTATTTTACAAAACATTTTCTCTAATTTCCCCATCCCATAATTATTAAGTAATATATGCAGAAAATACGTGAAAGTACGAGCTATGGGTAAAGTATATATGTAATATATACACGCCCCCTATACTTAGCGTGTGCTATGTCCTCAGAGCATAAAAAGCGATGAAAAAGACATAGCTCATGCTAAGCGTAAGAGAGCCAAGGGAGGGAAAATGTATAGAAGTCGTCCTGCCCCCCTATACTTAGGCTCTGGCAGCCTAAGTGTAGAAGATGGCTAAAAATGGGGCAGACGAGGTCAGGAAGAGAAATGGATGAATATATACAAGGCAGGCATCGGTTCCCCCTATACTTAGGCTCAGGTCAGCCTAAGTATAGGATTGGAGTGAGTATGAGGACCAATGTGATCTGGAGGATGTACAGAGAATAGACTCAGGTGGCTCATACCCCCTATATTTAGGATCTGGTCATCCTAAGTATAGTCATAGATGGAGATAGATGAAGCTGGGATGGGTCATTAGAGTTGTGGAAGAGAGAAGAATGTACAAGAATGATGGGCATATACAAGTGTGTTGGTCTGAATCTTTCAAGATACTGCTGATGGCGAGAGCTCACTGCTGCAAGGTCTCATGCGCGCCTCGAAGTGTGTCCGTTGTATTTGTCTCGCGCATGAATACAATATCCTCAACATGGACTAAATGCTCATTGGATTCGACGAAGTGCTTTAAAAATTGTCCATTCACTAGGAATGTTGGTGCATCATCTGCGAGATCTGAGATCTCGACACATCCACTATCGCGCACCGTACGAACAATGAATGGACCCATCCACTTGGACTTCAAATTGCCTTGGAAGACTTTTAGCCTTGCATTGAACAACCATACCTTCTGTCCAGGAACAAAGGTCCTTCGTCTGATATATCTATCATGCCAACGCTTCACCTTGTCCTTGTACACCAAACTATTGTCATATGCACGGTTTCTGACTTCCACAAGCTCATTCAGATCCATTTCTCTCTGCTTCTTCCCAAGGTGTGTGTTCCAATTGACCTTCTTGATTGCCCATTCTGATTTATGCACTAACTCTGCGGGCAAATGGTACGGCTTTCCGAATACCATTCGGAATGGGGAGGTTCCTAACGGTGTCTTGTAAGCTGTCCTATAAGCCCATAGGACTTGATCCAGGATCTGAGACCAGTCCTTCCTGTCTGGACGGACAAGCTTCTGCAATATAGTTTTCACCTCCCGATTTGACACCTTAGCCATACCATTAGTCTGTGGGTGATAAGGGCTAGCAACACGATGTTCGATGCCATAGTCCTTCAGAAGTTTCTTCACATCTATGTTTACAAAGTGGCTACCCCCATCTGATATCAACATCTTGGGGATCCCGAACCTAGAGATGATATGATCTCTGATGAATTTACAGACAGTCCTGCTGTCTGCGGCTCGGGTTGGGATAGCCTCCACCCACCTGGATAGGTAATCTACCGCAAGAAGGATGTACTCGAATCTGTGGTTAACAGGAAATGAGCCCATGAAATCTATGCCCCAGGCATCAAAGACATCGCAAATGATGACAGGCTGCATAGGCATCGCATCCTTGGAACCAATGGTTCTTCCCATTCTCTGACATACTGGGCACGACTTCGCAAAGGTGATGGCATCGCGAAACAGAGTCGGCCAGTAAAAGCCACACTGAAGTACCTTCCATGCGGTCCTCTTCCCGGAGTGGTGTCCTCCTGCCTCCAAGTTGTGGCATAAAGAAAGGACACTCTGGTATTCCTCCTGAGGAATACACCGTCTCCAGACACAATCGGATCCTTCAAAGAAAAGGATCGGATCCTCCCAATGGTAGTGTCTAGCATCCGACTTCAGTCGGTCAATGTGGCTCTTGGGCTTATCCTCGGGAATCTTCTTGGAGACACGATAGTTCACGATATTGGCATACCATGGGAGTGAGTCGACAATAAAAATCGACTCGTTAGGGAAGGAATCTCGAATTGGTGAATCCTCGGAAGTATTAAGATCTTCGAGACGGGAGAGATGATCGGCTACTACGTTCTTCTTTCCAGGTTTATCATGAATATCCAAATCAAACTCCTGTATAAGCAAAATCCACCGAAGAAGACGTGCCTTTGCGTCCTTCTTTTCCATCAAATATCGTAGTGCCGTATGGTCGATGAACACAATTACCTTGGATCTGATTAAGTGAGATCTAAACTTGTCCAAGGTAAACAATACTGCAAGCATTTATTTTCCGTAACTGTATAGATACGCTGAGCAGTGTCAAGTACTTTGCTTGCGTAGTGGATTGCAAACGGGACACCATCCCTACTTTGTCCTAACACAGCCCCTACAGCAAAATCTGATGCATCCGTCATGATCTTAAAAGGTAGAGACCAATTTGTGGCTTGTAGGATAGGGGCGTCCATGATCATTCCTTGCAATAGCTTAAAGGCCTTAAGACATTTGTGATCTACAATAAACTCCGCGTCCTTTCCTAAAAGCTCAGTTAGTGGTTGGACAATCTTGGAAAAATCCTTGATAAATCTCCGATAAAATCCGACGTGCCCGAGGAAAGAACGCAACTGTTTAATGTTGGTTGGTGGCTGGAGTCGTCTGATCACATCCACCTTGGCAGGGTCAACCTCCATTCCTCTCGTGGAGATGACATGCCCCAACACAATGCCTTCCGTCACCATGAAGTGACTTTTCTCCTAGGAGAGCACTAGATTAACCTCACAACATATTTTGAGGACTTGGTCCAGATTCCTAAGGCAAGAATCGAAGGAATCGCCGTGGATCGAGAAGTCATCCATGAAGACTTCCAAGAATTCGCCGACCATTTCGGCGAATACAACAATCATGCACCTTTGAAAAGTAGCTGGAGCATTGCATAACCCAAAGAGCATGCGCCTGAAAGCATAGGTACCAAAGGGGCATGTAAAAATGATTTTTTCCTGGTCCTCTAGAGCTATGGCTACTTGATTGTAGCCCGAGAACCCATCCAAGAAGCAGAAGAATTCTTTCCCCGCTAGTTTCTCTAGGATCTGATCAATGAACGATAGGGAAAAATGATCCTTCTTCGTCGCAGCATTCAGGCGTCTGTAATCCACACAGACGCGTGATGAAGCCACATTTCATCATTTTTATTCTATTATTTTGGCCTCAAAACCCTAGCAAATGCGTGTAAATATCCTTAATTTCTGCATCTTAGCATTCATGCATGTGTATGTAAATAGTGTACAAAATATTGTAATTAAAGCTAAAATTATAGAATAAATAAAACAAAAGAAAAAGAATAAAATATTGTAAATATTTTATGACACGAAACCCCGAGACCTAGGCATCTTGATGAATAGGTCGACAAGGAATAAAGTAGGGGGAGATAAGGGTCAAAATACAATAAAAATACCTTTTATTTTAATTCATTCTTTATTCATTTTGGGATCTATTTTTGGTTCCACTTTTTATACCTCAAATAAAGAAACTTTGTACATGATAGTTGTAGATAATTAAATAAAGAGAAATACAAAATTGATTTCACCTAAAAATAATACAGAGATAAAAAGTTATGATCTGAATAAGATTCCAAAACTCCAACTTCCCAGACCCGTATCTTGCAAATAAAAACTCTAAATGTATCAAACTCACTTTAATTGTATATAATTTTAAATAAGCTATTTAATGGCAGTGGTTTCGTATTTTTCGGAGTTACGGTTTGAAAGTTGAGTTTTGGACCCTACTTGTATACTTGTACATATTAAAATATTCAATTTATTATTTATTCATTATTTTTATACTTTTATATTTTTATAATTTTGTAAATATTACTTATAATATATTTGTATATTAAAATTAGAATAAAAATACAAAATAAACACAAAAATAAAATACCTGTATATACATACTATATAGGTATATTACCTATATACATACCTATATAATTACTTCTTCTACTTTATTAAGTATATAAAATATTTCATAAAAATAAAATAAAAATATAATTAAGTGTATAAAAGTGTTCTATAATTATAAAAATAATTAAATACATTAAAAATACAAAATAAAAATAAAATAATGAAATATATAGGTAATATACCTATGAAGGGCATAAAAGGAAACTTCTAAGTTTATACCTCATAAAAATAATTAAAAATCACCATAAAATAATTCATAAAATAATAAATAATTTTTTATTAAATAACCAAAAATTAAATAAATCATTTACTATTTTTAAAGTAATTTTTAAATCTTTTTTCAAGGGTTTTTCCTGGTTGGTCCACGTGGACCAACCAGGGGGCAGTCTCCGTTGACTCAGGTCAACTGTCTTCCCCTCACCCCTGTAGCCTGTCAGACCTTGATTCTCGCCAACTTTCGTCGATTTTTACAGACTCCATGTTGCACATTTTGAGATCGACTTCTTCACGACTTTTATTCCTCGATCCTTGGTCTATCACGCCCTTGTGTTTTTTGGGGAGAGGGCCTTCGATTCGCCCGATCTCCCTTGGTCTTTGGAGCACCATAGACACAGAGTCAAACCACATAAAATGGAGTTCCCTCTTCCCTTTCGAATTTGAACACCTCTTTCCATAGGATTAGCTCCCCTTTCGTGCCCAATCGCAAGGAGAAGGTGACAGCTCCCCTTTGCGGCCTTCGGGTGGGTCGAGCGATGCCTGAGGTGCTTCCACCACCTTCCCCTTCGTCGGCGGTCGAGGTACCCTTCCCTCCGGTGTTCAGCCGTTGAGGCAGCCCCCATCTCCCTTTATTCCTTTTGCATTTCGTTCCCCGTAGCCGTAGGATTAAAAGCCCCAAAGAAATTTCGCGTTCCACCCACTAAATCGCTCAATCGTCCACCTCGTCGGAGCGCTCCTCCGGTCGAGTTCTTTCCCTGTCGTTTCACGCCACCATTCCACCACCGTGGGACCCAGGCACTTTGCCCTGGGTCCTCTCACTCTTTCTTGCAGGTATTCGGACTTGAACGACCGCTTGGGGGTCATTTTGACCTTCGCCGGAGGCCACGAAGCTCCACCAGCTCCGCCTGTGCCTCCCGCGAACCTCGGCCATTGCCGAGGTGTTTTGGACCCCCCCACGCATAGAGGAAGCTCCCAGGAGTCTCCTGCCGTCTTTTGAAGCTCAGAAGCTCGTCGGAGAAGGAGAAGGAGTTCGGAGAAAGTCGCCTCGCTGGCGCTCCTCCGTTGTTCTTGCTCCGATCTTCGGTGCCGTTGGATCAAGGCGGAGCTCCAGATCGCACAGCCGCCGTCGGATCGAGGTCCCACCAGCACCGTAAGATCGCCATCGCCAGATCTAATCATGGCCCTCCATCGCCGAAGCATCATCGCGCAACGAGGGCTCGCCACGTGGCAAGTGGGAAGCCCTCCACTGTTGGATCACGCACGAGGGGTATTTTGCATCCGACACCCCCCGCATTTTTGTATTTATTAGTAGATACTCAAACTTTCCTTGGCTTTGTTAAGATTTTGTAATATTTGCAACTTAGCCCTCAGAACTTTTACTATTTGCATTTCGATCCTGACCACGTCACCTCACGTGACCAGTACATGTGAGGTGAAGGGCATTTTGCAAGGACCCCCCTTAGGGTTTGCTTATTTCGTTTCAGTCCAGCAATTTTGATATTAAGTGTAATATTTTTGGGATATTTGCATGTCAGCCCCCAAGTGTTTTTGATATACATCTAGGTCCTTTCCAGACGCGTGCTAGTCACGAGCCCTGGTGCGTATTTTGCAGGTGTATCCCCGCGTGTTTGGTTATTTGTATTTGGTCCACTAAATGCAATATTCAGTATTCGATTTTGTGTAAAAATTGCACTTTGGCCCCTGGATGTTTGCTTATTTGCACTTATGCCCTTTCCAGTAGTGTAATTTCTTGATGTTGTCTCTATTTATTTAGTGCATCATTTTAACTCGAAAAATCCCCCAAAAATACCATAAGTTCCTGTTGCATTGAATATTCACGCGATATTTTTGCATTGCATTTTTATTGCATTTTCATATTTATTAAAAATAAAAAAACATGCATTTTCAGCACTGTTTGCATTAGAAAATCCATAAAAATTTTAAAAACGTTTTGAAAAATTCCAAAAAAAAATTATATTATGCTTGTCTCATCATATTTTAGTGTCTATCCAAAAATCTTTAAAAATTTCAAAACGAAAACCTTAAAAATTAGAAAACTCTAAAAATCTTCATAAAAATCTAAAAAATCGTAGAAAATTTTTAAAATGCAAACCAGAGCCTGTAGTTTCTATATTCTATTGTCTTTATTTTAAAATTAATTTGGAAAAATTTTGTTACTGTTTACTATTTTCCATTCCCATTTTAATTTCTACCAGCACCTTTATTCATTGTTTTCCTATTTTTACATTTTTAAAAATACCAAAAATATTCTGAAAAATCCCTAAAAATCACAAAAACCCTAGAAAATTGTAAAAAGACCAAAAACATTTATTTTCCTGATTTTTGAACATTTTCCTTCATTTTTTTATAAATACCCTATCCTCTCTTTCCTTATATTGTATATATATTCTATATTGAAAAAAAGAAAAAATATAAAATATAAAAAGAAAAAATAAAATCAGAAAAGTAAAAACCAAAATACAAAATTAAAAATTTAAAATAAAATAAAAAATATATAAAGATTAAAAACCCACAAAAAATTACATCTTTGTAGACACTTAATCACATCACATTTTGGCATTTTGCTTGATCTATCCTGCCTTGCTCCCTGAGTTCGACACTCTACACATACTTGCACTATACACTTTATTGTAGAGTTAAAAATAAATTTGACTCCACAATTGTTTTCATTGCTTGATTCATATATTGTGGGTTCATTGTTGATTAGATCCAGATTTCTGAGTGGTCAATACACCGACTTTGTTCCTGCCTTGTATGGAATACACGGCCGTTGGATTTTTGGGTTTATCAACGCGCCACGACGTGGGCACTCGTGTTACGATCTCCTCTCCGTCCTCGTTGGTAGTTGTCTAAATTCCCAACTTTTTCGGGACAACATGAATCGGGGCCACCCATTTAGAGTTAGAGATGGGATAAATGAAACCCGCGTTGCGCCATTTCTCTATCTCCTTCTTCACTACCTCTCGTAAATTTGGATTCAAATGACGTTGGAATTCACGAGAGGGTTTAGCTTCATTCTCCAAGTAGATATGATGCAAACACAGAGCGGGATTTATCCCGCGGAGATCGAAAATGATCCAGCCTATCGCCTTGCGGTTTTTCTCCATGATCTCTAGCAAGAGAGATTCCTGCTCCTCGGTCAATCGTGAACTGATGATGATCGGATATTTCTTCTCCTGACCCACAAGGAAGGCATACTTGAGTGTTATGGGTAAAGGCTTGAGCTCAGGTAATGTGTGATCGTCTAGAAAGTCTGGCTCAATCGAATCTGGTTCAGTGTTGAAAGTGGCTGGATCTGTCTCTGAAATTGCTGCCACCAAATTATTCAGCTCTAGGGTCGGATCGTCGAAGGTCTCCATGTGATCGGCGAAAGCCACATCCGACTCCTCATCCTCATCTTCTGATCGTCCTAAAGAGGGAAGGACTGACAAACCCAGCTGGGCTTCTAAGTCATCGAAGATGTAGGGGGATGCAGGTTCTGAGCTGTACTCGTTTCTAAGGACCTCGCAAACTGACTCATGCACTGGATCGTCTCTGGAGGGGAGGGACTCATTGGTGCTGGCTGGGTTCTGTCTCATTGTCCCAACTGTGTCTACATGGTGGCGGCCTGCTTCGGATGAAGAGTACTCGTTGCTGGATTCAGAATCCGGTCTCTGCCATCTGGTTTGCTTCATCTCAAGTTCCTCATCTCTGCCTGGAGTTTGGAACTGGATCTTCCCGATCTTGTAATCGAACAAGGCCCCCATTGTCCTGAGGAAGGGCCTGCCTAGGATGATATGGGAATCTCTCCAATTACGAGGGGTTTCCATATCTAGGACACTAAAGTCCACCATGTATTCTTGACCCTCGACTTTGATGACAACGTTCCTCAATTCTCCTTGGGACCTCTTGATTGATTTATCAGTGAACTGCAGGAGGGCTCTAGATTTTCTAAGAGGTCCGAGAGGGCTGTAGGCATAGAGGGTTGTAGGCATTAAGTTAATTGAGGAGCCATTATCTAGGAGAGTGTGTGCAAACTCAATGTCATCGACATGACTCACCACATAATGTGCACCCATATCTCTTCGTTTCCTTGGAAACGAGTTCTTTATTGCACAAGTCGTGGCTACTGACAGAACGTGTTTCTCAACACGGCTTTTGATCTTCCTGCTAACCCTAGTAGGTGTGCATCTCACCTTGAGGTATTTCTGAAATGCAGGTGTCATTTCCACGTACTTGTCAAAGGGGATCGTGACCTCGATATGTTTTTTAAGAACTCTGCCATCTCAGGTCATCTTTTTGGAATTTTTTAGTTTTCTTCTTTCCACCCTTAAGAGCTCGGGGGAAAGGGATTATTGACTCCAACTCAGATTCTGAAACTGAAATGTTTTCAATCAAAGCGGGAACTTAGTTCTGTACAAGACTCGGACTCTGAAACTGAATCGGACTCTGACTATGACGAAAACGAAACTGCTGCTGCGAAATCGGTGATGCATCTTTCGTGACTTCTGGACGGTCCTCCTCAGATAGAGGTGCGGGCTCTTCCTCAGTTTCGATGGACTTTCTGCTGGTGCGGGTTCGTTGCTTCTTTGAGGACCCAGAAGTCCTCTTCTTCTGCTAGTGGGGGTGATGGTGGTGCTGCTCCTCTTCTGCCTCAAAGTTCTCCTCAGGTAGAAACTTGGCGGTTGCTTCCTCTTGTGCCCGTGCCCGATCGAGTACGATTACGGTCCTTCCGCTCCTGAGGGACATATGGTTTACATTATCATACGAAAGGATCTCATGTTCAAATAAAGAATTATCTGAATAGTATACCTGATCACGAAGTCGGTTCTGACCTTGATTTAAGCTGTTCAGATTGGCCTGAACCTGGGCAGGAATTGGGGTCTTTGGCACCATCTGCTGGTCTTGGATACGAGAAACACGATTCAGATCGGTTCTCATATCCATATAGTCATTCTGGATCTTTTGGACCCTATCGGGCAGGGTCTGGATCGCCAAGGTGAGGGACTCCAATTCAGTGGGCTGGGCAGCTTGATAATGTCCTGTAGACGAGGTCCTATACTGGCCCTGCTGGTCATGCCGATACTGCTGCTGCGAATGGGACGGTGACGGGCCCTTCTGGCCTGAGTAGAACGTGCACTGCTGCTTGTACTGCTGAGGCTGGTACCCTCGTTCGGGCATGTACTGAACAAAGCGCGGTGCGGGGGCGGAGTTGGTTTCCTGGTAAGCTGGGGAAGGTCGGTGAGGCTGACCGTTCCCCATCCCCGACTGTCTGCCGACGGGGTCATGGCTGTACCACAACCCGTTGATCTCGAACACCTGCGGAGGCTCCTCGTATCTTGCTTCCACATGTGGGGGTGCATGCTGGTCCTTCTGGGTGTAAGTATGCTCGTCTACCCAACCACTCTGAGGCCCCAGTGTCTGTTCCTGTATAAGATGGACTCGGTGTACAGGTACAGGTAGTGCAGAAGGGGCAGGTAGCTTTATCTTAGCTACCCTTTCAGTAAGTTAATCCACTTACTTCGGCAAACACGAGAGAGACTCAAGGTCAGTGACCCTCTTGTGGATCTGCTCGACCATGGTTAACTTATCAGCTATCATCCCCATGCTGGGAATGAGGTCCTCTGTCAGATCCGCTATAGTCCTCCTAGTTGTCTCGTTGGATAGAATTGATGGAGACAACTGATAGGCCCTGGTGGCTTGCGACCTGTCGGTTTCCGCCATCTGCTCTAGTATCTTCCATACAACATCCTCATTGTTCAGATAACTTCCTCCACAGGCGGCACTTACTAACCCTTGTATCTTTAGGGTCAAACCGCAGAACAAGGTCTGGACTAAGATTGCCTTAGAAATGCCATGGTAGGGACATTTCTGAATTAGGTTATTAAACCTATCCCGGGCCTCATGGAATGGTTCACTGGGTCCCTGGGAGAAACTAATGATCTTCGTTCTCATTTGATTAGTCCTACTGAGGAGATAGAACTTCTTCAGAAAAAGGTCCTTGAATTGCATCCAGGTTGTACATATCACCCCAAGATTTTTCAACCAATGTGCTGCCTTATCTCCTAGGGCAAGTGGGGTGGCCTTCAATAGAATGTAATCCTGCCCAACCCTAGGATGACTAAGGTTGTTGCAAACCAGCTCAAAGTCTCCGAGGAAGGCATACGATTCTTCATTTACATGTCCACTAAACTTCGGTAGCAGGCTAAGGAAGTGGGGCTTGAGCTCGAATGCTTTGGGGGGAACCGCTGGTGCCAACCAACTGTGCATCTCGTTCTCTGCTGGGTTATAGGCATCAACCCTTGGTCGGTCGATTCCTCCTACCGCAATGATATGTCCCATTCTTGTTGTAAGATCCGCATTCTGTTGTTCGGCTGTGGCGAGGCGAGCCAAGATTTGCTGGAGTGGGTCATCTCGGTGTTCTTCCACATCTGGGGGTTGTTTAGGTGGCATCTTGTCCTCTAGTCCCGGGGAATGGAAATGATCTGGGTTAGAGGATAAATCAAGGAAGGGATTCTTACCAAGGCGATGGTCTTCCTCGGTGAGCTCAGAGGAGAGGAAAGGGTTGGTTTAAGAGTAACCACCCTGGGTGTGAGAAATCCAGAACTCAAGAGGGTCATGAGTTCTAGGTGGTCTAAGTTGTGCTTGATTCGGTGAAGATGAGTTTCATGGGGGACTCAAAGAGAGATTGGCGAATAATGTGTCGATATTCCCCCAGTCAGTCATCTTGAATTGGCGAGAAGAATCGGGAGTTCTAAGTAAAGATAGGATTTTACTCCTACCTGAAGCAAGCAATACAATCCAAACCCTGTACTTTCACACTCAACACGATGAAGGACCCGAAACTAAGTCCAATTAATCTGGTTGATTTTAAGTGTTATTTTCGAGCAAATAGCAAAGGTTACGTGGCCTAGAGGGAAGTCGACTCAAAGCCGGATGCGTCTTCCCTGTTTAACCTGTCGCCTTAGATACTTGCGCCCTTCCTTTCTTCACTCCTATCTCAAGTTGATGGATTCAAAGACCATGCCCCTATCTACCTGCAAGCAGGCGGAGGCTGACAAGGATGGAACTTCACCCCGAAGGGTTACTAGCAGCTTGTCACGGAGTAGCGCTGGTTCACCCCTGACTACCTGTAAACAGGAGGAGGCTACTTGGTACTAGTCGATGAACCTGAAAATATCCAACTCGTGATATTTGCTAGGATAAGTTGGTACGTGATATGGAAGGCGGGGATTTGGGCTCTGCCTTAAGGTATTCACACACACTCAAGTACCCTCACTCAACCTGAAAACAAGGTCGGGTTTAATCTCCCGCAAGCAGAATTTCCAATTTTATTGATTTTTTTGGTCAATAATGTTAGGCAGTCCCGATTTTAAGTTAAGTTTTCAATGGTTTAGTCCAATCCACACAACACGCCTATCGTACAGTCCTAATTTCCTTTAACTTAAGTTGGAAAACCAAGAGAGAGAAATAGAGAAAAGCCGATGCACAAAAAAACAATGATTCTTATGCTGAGTGAAGAGGACTTACAGTGATCCCTTCGCTTTTATGCATGATGCAAAACGGATATGAAATCTTTACACTACATGCAAATGCAGACGACAAAATTCGCTCCTAGACAGGTAGTTCTATTAGCGAGTGAAGCACATGTTGATTTCACTAGATCTGCGGTCTAAGTGCGTCTTTTAAGTGGTTGTATGGTCCTAAAATTTACGAGTACAAGCAAACCCTAGAGCATCTCGAGGAGCCGCTAGTGCAAGCCTATTCTAAAAATTCAAACCACACAACAGACGAGGACACATTTTTACTATGTTTACACTCGCGAGAACCCAAACGAGAACCGCTGGAAATAATGCAAAATCGAAGAAAATGAGAAATACAAGTCCTCTCAAATCACTCAAACAGCTCTGATGGTGGAGAAGCTCTGGAGTGCGGTGGCGGAGAAGCTCGGAAGCAGCTCTGATGAGTCTCCGACCAATCGAAATGGATGTACCTACAAGGGGTTAAAAGATAGCCGAAGCGTGCTATGTGTCCGTGGGGTGATCTGGAGTGAAGTGCGAGGCCTGTGAGGAAGTAAGGGGGCCCGGTGATCGAGCTCCGCCAAGGTGGCGGAGCCGACGTCGGTGAGAGGTGAAGCTCGTCGGCGGAGGGAACGAAGGGTTGCGCGAAGATCAGAGCTCCCTTGCGGAGCTCGGAGGATGGTTGGCGGAGCGAGAAGTGAAGAGATGACGACGGATAAAATAGGAGAAAGAAGAATAAAAATAAAGAAGAAGATCAGAGAGGGGTGGAGGTGTCTACCTGGGGTCAGAAGCTCGGAGGGAGCTTATGGGTCGTCGCTCGAAGGCCGGTAGGGGACCTGTGCTCTTGCAGCTCATGGATGAAGCTGCAGCACGGCGGTGGAGGGCTGTGGATCTCGCAGGAGGTGGTTCTCGATCTTCGCTCGACCTCAGGTTAAATCGTTGTCACCAATTTGAAGTTGGGAGCTCGAAGATACTCTCCGTGGTGGCGGATGGGGGTGAAAGTGGCCGAAGGCAACCTATTTAAAGGATGGAGGTGACAACATGGATGGCGAAGAGGTGGAGTTCGTGGGTATCGTGGAGCGAGGTTGAAAGTAGTCATGGAGATCGAGTGGGTTGGCGAGGATGAGGGACGTGTGGGCTGTGTAGTGGTGGTGTCAGGTAGCAGAGAAGGTGGTCGGTGTGGCACCCAAAATAGAAAGGGCGCGGCCCCTTGCGCACGGTGAGAGACGTGGGCGCGGGGTGTGCGGGAGGTAGACGACAAAGCTTCGACCGTTGGATCAGGCGATCCAACAGCCCAGATGGAGGTGCGGGTTAATGCTTGGGATCAGATCTAGGGAGCAAAATCAAAGGGCTCAGGACACGCCACGCGGCGGATGCAGGGCAAGGCGCTAACGGGCGGCCCTGATGAGGTCTGGGGTTTGATCGGAGGGTACGCAATGCACCACCGGCGTGCTGAGGTTGCGACGTGAAGGGACGGGTGTGATTAGATCAGATTTGCGATCGGATGGTAGGGAGTGAAGGCGGTGATGGACGGTATAGATCAAGGCGCTCACAGCGAGATTGGATGGCGCACAGAGTGCCATGTGGTGGACTGTGGGCGAGGCGCTAGCGGACGGTGCGGATGTGAGCTGGGTATGATCAAATTGTGGGGAACCAAGGGCGTGCGTGGAAGTCATTGGGACATTGGATCTGGATTGAGATCCAACGGTCAGGAGTGCTGGCGGACCGGTCAAAGGGACAGACCACGTGGCGCAATCAGAGGGCGCCACGTGGCCAACTCTGAGTGGCTGAGAAGAAAAAATAAAATTAGAGGGAGAAGGAGGCCGAATTTGGAAAAACACAAAACATGAAAGTTGTAGATCTCGATGAGATCTACAAGTTTCATGTTGACCAAAAATGGGGATGAGGTCAAAGATGATACAAAAATACAAGAGTACAAATAGACATATATGTAGTATACAAGGGGGACCCAAAAACCCAATTTTTGCATACGAGCTCCGAATTAAATGAAATTAGTCTCATTTTAAAGGTCTCTGGATGTGTATTAATATGAAGGTGAGTAGACCTAATTCAGAGTTTGTAAGAGAGATATATTGGCATTCTAAGGTCTAGGGGTTTGGGGCTTTATTGGGTATTTTATAAGAGAGGGATTTTGGCCTTCTTCCTTTAACTAATAGTGTACACATTATAAGGAAGGTGTGATTTGATTTTGGAGAGGATATAAAATAAAGAAATAGGTGGATATTTTACAAGTGTATTTACAAATGAATTGGCTTCTTATTTAATGCAAATATGAATGCTAAAATGCATATATTGTGGATTGATGCATGAATGCTATTTATGCAAGATAAAGGGAAATATGATGCTAAATACCCAGGGACAAAGCTCTATTTTCAACTTTAAGAGGGATGAATTACATATTCATCACATATGCATTTTGTGCCTTTTTTTATATTCTTGAAGTTTATTAAATGCCGGTGGCGAATGTCGTATAAAATTATATTTGTTTTTTTACGATACTTAAATTTTTTAGTTTGACATTTTTCCATCTTAACACGCTAACAATAGAGTAGTTATTTTTGGTATATCTTTGACTCAACATAACATTGTAGATGTATGAAATGTTGTTGAATTGTAATTGCAAAAGAAATAACCTACTTAAAGAGGGGAAATACAAATGTCTTTGTGAAGATACTAATGACTTTACACATGCCACCTTCAGTAAAAGCCACTAAATCAGGTTACATGCAACATACTTGTGCAATGAAGCCTTCTATACCTTTCCTTCTGAGAAATGTTTAAACACATTCATCATTTAGAGTTTTAGATACTACTTTTATGCATGCAAGAAAACGTTTCTTCTTAATTTGTTTGTTGAGAGTACCTAAAGAAAACAAGCAAATATACGAACAAGCAAATCACATGCACATGGATTTACAAGGTTCACTGGTAACTTGGCTACGTCCTTGGTTTCTTGATCAATTTATGAGATCAACCACTTTACCCTTTTGAAAAATCCATAGGGATTACTTGATCAACTCAATGGATCGATTTAGTAGAAAGTCATGATGATAGATTAGTGGAACACACTTGATTGATCACAGGGATAAGTGAGCGACAGATTGGAGCACGAGATGGCGGAATTGCGATCAAGTTTCTTGACAAAATCCTTCATTGATATATATATATGTAGAGGCCTCAATGCGAGGATATAAGTCTTGGAATTGAAAATTGATTGTGTGGGTACCCTCAATGTATATCACGTACATGAAGAGTTTCCATAAAATTTTCACCTAGTACTATTTAAAAACATTGAAATGAGAAAGGATAAGCCACCACAATAATTTATGTGGAAAATCTTTCTTAGTGAGCATTGGAAAATCTTTATCAATGAGCAGTGGAAAATCCTATCAAGCTCCTGAAGGCGAATGCATGGCTCCTTAGTGGAATACCCATGGAACTTGGACACGAACTGAATGTCTTGAGGCCTAATCTCAAATAACCCATGAATGATAAGACACAACCAAGTAGAGGGGTTGCTCCAGGGCTGTGGAGCTACCGCATAATATGGCCAACTACCCTAAGACCTCTCCCAGTTTGTAAATCTGCATCATGATATCCTCAAAAATATCTCGTCTCTCTCAGTTGAGTCAACTCTACTCTAACATTAGTCATCAACTTCCCTTGATCCTTAATAAGTTTCTGCATGGCTTCTAAGAAAGCAAGCAAGCTGGCGTTGATCGTCGTGTAATGTAGTACAATTATGATCTGCGGCCCTTTCTTAATCGTCATGTATGGCTTTGGGAAGGAAAAGGAAGTCAAGTTAGGTTAAGTAAAGTTCAACATGTAGATGTGAAGTAGAAGATGTAGGAATATAAATAAAAGGAGAAAGAGAAAATGAGGAGATAGAAACCTCTTCGAGGTCGAAGTGTAATGACCCGGCTCCAAGTGACCAGCATAGGCGTAAATACACACATGACAAAATACCATGTCAGATCCTTGCATTACTCCTGAGCATCAATTGATAGCACAACGGGCAATAAAGAACCATTTAAGCATTCTTTATTCAATAAACGTTCCATTTCTATAATAAAACCATGATCTCATGTTCCAGTGGACATATTGATATCCATCCATCACAACTAAGTCCCGAACTGTCTTACATTATCTAGTAACAATGAAACCGGTACTGTCATAGCTCAAGTCACCGTCTTCCTACTTAACCAGCCTCTTGTGCTTTCTCCTTTTATGTATCTGCGGCATGGCAAACTACATGAGCGGGACAAATGCTTGATGAATCTCCATTTCATCACCTTTTTTCTATCATTTTGGCCTTAAAAACCCTAGCTAATGCATGTAAATAGCATCAATTTGTCTATAATAGCATTCATTATTTATTGTATTAATTGTACATAAAATAAGGTTTTTAATGTCAAAATTATAGAATAAAGAGAAGAAAAGAAAAAAGAATAAAATATTGCAAATATTTTATGACCCTAACCCTGAGACCAAGTCCAGAATGGATCGACAAGGAATAAAGTAGGGGGAGATAAGGGCCAAAAATACAGTAAATACCTCATTTATTTATTCATCCATTTAAGCATTTTTGACACCTATTTTGTATATAATTATTTATTCATTAAATAGAAATATTTTTTATACAAAAGTTGTAGATAATAATGTAAATAAAAATACAAAATTAAGTATGTACAATATAATATATAATGTACATTTTATACACAGAATAAAAAACCATAATCTCAACTTCGCAGACCCATATCTTGCAAATAAAAACTCAAAATCCACCAAAATCCCTTTAATTGTATATAACTTCTCAAGAACTATTTAATAAAATTGGTTTCATAATTTTTGGAGTTCATCTGTGAAAGTTAGGTTTTTGGCCTTCATTGTACAGTCTACCTGATTAAATATTCATTATATTCCTTATTCATCATTTCTATAAATTTATATTTTTAGAATTTTGTAAATAATATACAAAATACATGTACATATTGAAATTAGAATAAAACCAAAAAGAACTTGTAAAATAAAATAAGTCTATGATATACATAGACAAAAATACCTATGTTACCTATGTATATAAATAAAAGAGGATTTCATTCTTTCATTCTTTATTCATCTATATTTTTATTAAGTTGTAAATATTACCTATATTCCATTAAAAATAAAATCCAAAATAAAACCCAATAAAATTCATTAATTAAATAAAATGTATATAAAATATAGGTAAAATACCTATAAGTATACCAACATAGTATATATACCTATTTATTTAAATATACAAATAAGCTCCTAAAAATCAAATAAAAATATATTTATACGTATAAAAATAAGTTATAAATATATAAAATAAGAAAATAAAATAATAAAATAAAAAATAAAATAAATCATACAAAATACATGTAAATATACTTATAAATACACCATTAAAATAAACTCATAATAAATTCATCAAAAAAATAAATAAAAATTATATTAAAATACAACAAAAAATAATAAATATTTTTTATTTTATACTTGAAAAATAATAAAATCATTTACTATTTTTTATAAATTATTTTCGAAATAAAACCCCTATTTTGTCCTTTAGCGCCCTGCGTGGACCAATCAGGGGCGGCAGACCGTTGACCTCTGGTCAACTGTCCCATCCGCGTATCTGACCCGTCAGACCTGGCGAATCCCTGATTTTATTGCATTTTTCACGCTCCATACATCGCTCAATCACCTTCGATCTCTTCACGAAAATTTCTCCTAGGACCATCATTATTCACTCCGAGTCCGATTGCTTGTAAACACATCAGATTCTTTGATATTAGCCAGACAAATAAGGGTGCCACGTTGCTTATAAATAAAGAACCTCTCCCTCGTCTTCAATTTTGTTCAGCCTTTATCCAATTCCCTTCCTCGTATTCGGTCCTAGAGGCGTTCCTCGTGACAGGAGGAGGTCTCCGACGCCTTGAATCGGTCGGAGGAGGAGGAGGTTGCACCCACGGCGGCGCTCCGGCGTTCGCCATGCTCCTTGGTCAAAACCCAGGTAGAACTCCTTTCTTTTACCGTCATTAGCTTATAATTAATCGTAGATTTTATTTTTAGCATTTTATTACATGATTTAGAAGGTTATTTAGCGTAATTGGTTGATTCATAGTTCGCCAACGAGTTCACTGTGATTTCGCCGTGCTCCGACCACCAGTCCACCTCCATTTCTTTCCTTATCACATTCTCCACCTCCCAGCCACCTTTGACCAACCGGATTCCTTCCGAATCCGCGAATCGAAGCTTTGACTCAGCCGCTCACCGGAAGCTTCGCCACCCCATCTATTTTTATGCTAACAGCTTCAAACCCAGGGTCGAGGAGCATCGCCTTGAGCCGTGTGATCTTTCTGGACAGGTTAGGCGCGCGATACAACGCCAGGAGTCGAAATCAAGAGTCGCCGGAGGCACCTGGAGCTCCAAACCTTCCCCGACCTCGCGGAGGAGCTCCGGTCCACCTTAGCCCCATCCAACACCTCCAGCCGATAGATCCATCTTCCAGGAAGCCAGAGGGACCTTTTGGAGAAGCAAAGACCGGTCGGGGAGCAAGATCTCGTCAGAAGAAGCTCAGGAGACCCTTCTTCCCTGTTCTTCCAGCCTCATCCCCTACCATTGGATGAAGGGAGCCCCTCCAGATCGAAGCACAATCTTCCGATGGAGCAACGTTCAGACCGCCCGATCATCCTGGATGATCTAATCTCATCCCTCCATCGGCGAACCGTCATCGTCGCACCAGAGGGCGACGCGTGTCAAGTGGATGGAGCCCAGCCGTTGGATCGTGCGCACTTAAGGGGTAAATTGCAGATCTAAACCCCTGCCTTTGTGTATTTACTAATTCATCCATTAAATATCGTGTAACATTTAAAATAAAGTGTAGATTTTTGCAAAAAGACCCTGAAGTTTTTCGTATTTACACTTAGGTCCTATCCACGTCAGCTCACGTGTTGCTCACGTATGTTTGGAAAATATCACGAATGCCCTTGTATTTATGTGCATTTTGTAAAGGTCCATTAAATAAAATATACAGTGTTATCTTTGTGAGAAATTTGCACGCATACCCCTATCCTTGATGTAATTACATTTTGGTCCCTGTGCGTGTGAGTCACGTGTAGTCCCACGTGATTGGAAAAATTACAATGGCCCCCTGATGGGTTTTGAACTATGTATTTGGTCCATAAACTTCATGATAACGCTCAGAAATTTTGGTATATTTACACAGAAACCCCTGGACATTATTTTATTTACACAAATGCCCCTGCCAGTGTTGGACTTTTTTTGTGTTTTCTCTATTTATTGCACGCATCTCTAAAATTCTAAAAAACACCAAAAAAATTAACATAGGTTCCTGTTGCGTTGCATTATTACGCTAGATTTTTATTTTGCATTTTTACTCATTTTCACATTTAAAAAAATTCAAAAACATGCATTTTCATCACTGTTTGCATTATAAAATCCATAAAAATTATAAAAACATCTCAGAAAATTCTCAAAAAAAATATATTGCGCATATTTTACTATCTTTTAACTTCAATCCAGAAATCACAAAAAAATATAAAAGAAAACTCCTAAAAATTATAAAATCCCAAAAATATTTATAAAAATATTAAAAAGTATACAAATATCCTAAAAATGCAATTTCAGTTTCTTTATTTTCTCTACTTTATTTTATTTAGATTAAAATTAATTTGAGGAATTTTGGACTCTTATTGATATTTTTCATCCTTATTTTAATGTCGGCCAACAACTCAATCCACTGTTTTCTAGTATTTTTGCCTTTAAAAATACCAAAAAATTAGGAAAAACCTAGAAAAATCACAAAAACAATAGCAAAATTTGAAAATTACCAAAATATTTTATTTATTGTATTTTGAGTATTCTCCCCTATTTTCACATCCTTCTTTTCTCTAGTATATCCATACATGTATATATATACCCTAGTATGTATTATGTGCCTATTTAAAAAAAATATATAAGAAAAAAATGCAAAATATAAAAACAAAATACAAAATCAGCAAATTAAAAACCGAGAAAAAAAAAATATTAAAACCCACAAAAAGACTTGTGTGCATACATGACCAGTTTGTACATGAATAGTTGGAGGCTACCAGTTTTTGCTCTCTGTGGTTCGACCTCTACATGCTTACACACTATTTATTTTATGGTAGAGTTAATGAACTTTAATTCACATTTTTGGGACTTAATTGACTTATTATGTATTGTGGGTTAATTGTTGCTTAATAGGAGTTTAGTGAGTGGTCGCTTCAGTGACTTCGTCCCCACCTTGTGTGGGGCGTATTTAGACTCTTGCCAAACCCTTGTTATCAAATGCCGTTGTCGGGGAGGCAACGGATTTTGTATAGTTGTTCATTCATTTATTTAATTCTTTGCTCATGTCCAGTATCTATTTTATTATTCATTTATTTGATTATTTATTGACATTATTGATTGACTATTATGACCTTCTTTCTTTGTCTTGGATGCGAGGGACCGCCAAGCGACGGAAGACCTCCTAGGAGGGCCAATGCACCCAAGCACGGTGGAGCCGACTTTCGGACCTAGCCGGTAGGAGAGAGTATTAAAGACAGCGGGAGAAGAAATTTTGCAGTCTGTCTCTATTTTTATGCATTTTATTATTTATATTTATGTGAGAGAGAGACTTAGAAACTTGTAATAATTCAGGACTCTCACAGGCACACTCCGACTTCCCGAGGTCCATTGCCCGAGGGTTTGTTCCCTTGGGGACCTCGACGGTTTTGACGCTTTTTCCTTTTTCATTTTATTATTTTGTGTGGATGAGCCCTAGCTTAGGAATTGTTTGTCGATAGATTAAGGTCCAAAGCCCCTAATATATTTGCATGTACCTATAGATGCGCTTTTAGGGCTTAGTCAATTTTGAAATCTGGTGCTTCACGACAATAGCAGTTACTATCCTAGGATGATTTGCTTGGATTGCATTTGCATATAGCATAGGTTTCAATTCTGTTATGCATCCCGCATGGAGAGAGCTGGGAAGCACTGTAAGTCTTCTTACTTGGCATGCATCATTGATTTTCGACTTGCATGGCTTTTCTGACCTTCTCCCTCTGTTTTTGACCACTTAGGATGCTAAATGGAAATTGGAACCTCGATAGGCACGTGCATTGAAAATATCCAAAAAAGTGATAACTTAAATAAAATTGGGACTGCTAACTCTGTTGGACTTAAAATAAAACGTAATGGATTCCGTTGTCTTGGGGAGAGCGATCCCCTCATTGTATGCGTTTTAATTGCTCACGTACACACTAAGGAGTAGAGCCCAAATCCCATCAAACCTCATAAGTGTTTGTACAATTTTTGTTTCCCTCTGCTTCACCACCTTCCTCGTATCCACCGTACCATCCCTACCTTCTCATGTTCGAGGAGAGCATGCTCTTCGGACCACCATTTTGACGGTGTTCCGCTTTGTGTGGAACACCCAAATTATCTCTATGCTCTGATCTTCTTGCCCGCCCTCCTCGTCCCCTCTGTATCACTCTTCTACCACCCGAGAATGTTGTGCATATCGATGAGGCCCGCATCAAGGACTATTTGTTATACATATTATTTGTGTAAACCGGGCCCGCTATTGAGGATGTTGAGATTGATATACCACTTTTGGTGGATCTGAGTTGAGACTTATGCCTCAGAGCTTATTGAAGATTTCTTTTATGATGCACAAGGATTAGGTGTGATTCTTTATTGAGGATTTAGATCTCGCACACCGGATTGAGGATGTGATATAATGTGATGATTTGGTGATGATTTCATGAGTATTGATTGATCTATCTATCTTGAGGTTCCACCCATCTTGATTTTGAGGATTGACTGATTATTTTGATTTGGACTTCCCGTTAAAGGTGTGCGGATCCTGCATGATCTCTCATCTTTCTGATTAAACCATCCTCGATCTCCTGATTCTATCATCTACCTTTGGCACCTAGATGATTCCTGATTATCTTTCATGCCATCTCAACCAGATTTGATTGACCCGATGGATGTTTTGTGATTGACCTAATTATTTGCTCCCTCACATGATCTTATGTCCACCGGATGACTGAATGATTGAATGCTTTTGAGGACCTGAGATGCTTTGCCACCAATCCCAATATTTCATTGACTTAGCTCACATGACTCCCCGAGGACTATCTGCGGGAGCATGTGATACATTCTTTACGATCGGTTTCACTCACTGCCTGTACTGCCACTCTGTTGGGGTACGAAACTGTATCGTCTGATTTCACATATTCGGCCTCACTCCTAATTGTGTGCCTGATTTGTAGGTGCACGAGGCCAATGGCCCGGACTCCTTTGAGTCTTCTCTCCTTGACGGTCCTCGCCAGGATGAGGGTTACATTTCTGATTATTCCCTTCCTAGTTCATAATGCTCTCCGAGGGTTATCTGCGAGAGCCTATGACACCTTTCTAGATTCTGTAGTCTCTTCTGTTGATCGGCGATTTGTCGCCTATCGAGACCATTCTGATTGACTCCTTTGAGACCGCTCACCTTGACGACCCTCGCAAGGACGAGATCTGATCTGACTATTCACTACCTAGTTTGCATTGTTCCTCGAGGACTATCTGCGGGAAAATACGACACATTCTTTACGCTCGGTTCCCCTTGCTGGTTGTGTCCCCTATCTGTTGGAGCAGGGAGCCGAGTCGTATGATATGCTTTGGTCCCCATTGCTTTGAGGTTCACCTGATCCGTTGTATCTTGGGACCCATTTGGCCAGACTCCTTTGAGTCTGCTCTCCTTGACGGTCCTCGCAAGGATGAGCCATCCACTCTGATTATTCGATGCCTAGTTGGCAGTACGCTCCTCGAGGGTTATCTGCGGGACGCTTCCACACTTTCTCGACTTGATGGTCTCTTCTGTTGGTAGCCGATTTGTCGCCTACCAAGACCATTACTATGATCCGCCTGATGGATCCAGCTCCTTTGAGCCTGCTCACCTTGACGACCCTCGCTAGGGTGAGCTCATGTTCTTATTATTCATTAACTAGTATGTACTTCTCCCTGAGGGTTGTCTGCGGGAGAGTACATCATACTTTAGGTACTCGGCTTCACTGCCGGTGTCTCCTATCTGTTGGAGCACGAAGTCGAGTCGGTGGATTTTTTTACTTGGTCTCCTTCCTGGTTGTGTCTCCTCTCTGTTGGAGCACGGGGCTGAGTATTTCGATTATTCTCTCATTCTGCTCGCCTTGTGGACCCTCGCAGGGTTGAGCCATGAACTGTGGTGTTCGGTGTTTGTTGTGAACTTCAGATTTTATGCCCATCGGATGCCACACCGTTGCATTAGGAATGTGTCATGTTTCACGCTCAGATCCTTAAAGGCCATGATTTACTTGGAGGGGTCTGTACTGCTCTTTCTTCCTTCGAGTCTTACGGTACCGGCTCCGCTCACCTCTTTCACACTTTATGAGCCGATCATCTGATTTAAGCTACCGGCTCCTGCTTTTCTTTCCGATCTATTTGTCCCCGGTAGCTGACAACCGCCTGATTGCATATCAGGGTGTCTTTTCACTATCTGAATGCGTCCTCGTTCTCACAGGGAGATGACGATGAGAGCACGGTATTCACTTATCAGATGCCGTCCTGTACCTCATCAGTCTCTACCTGTGGTATATATGTGTTTTGTCTATTCCTTCTTTCTTCCGTACGTCTTGTGTGCCCCAGATCTTGCGCCATATCTATATGTCTATACTTAAGACATACTTTGTCCTAAGTATAGGGGGGTACACACCACGTTGTTCTATGTTCTGTTTCATCACTCCTGTTGTTGCTTATACTTAGGGGTATATTACCCTAAGTATAGGGGGAGTGATGCGTACATTCTCCTCGATCTTCTCATAAGATCTTTATATTCTCTTATTTTCTTATTTTCTTCTTTTCCTGATCTTATTCTTTATTTTTCTAAAAGGTGTCACCCCTTTTTGACAGTATTCTATACTCAGGATGTACCTTGTCCTAAGTATAGGGGGGGTGTGCACCACCGATTGATTTATTTATTCCCGCCCCCGACCCTCCCTGCATATGTACAGTTTGCTATACTTAGGACTATTTCATCCTAAGTATATAGGGGACGGTCGACTTCTCATTTCTTCATTCCCTTCTTCATTCATTCGTTCTATTCATTTATTCTTTAGACTTTTTCTATACTCAGTACGAGTTATGTCTTCTTTTTCTCTTTTTCGATCTATGAGGACATAGCTCATGCTAAGTATAGGGGGGTCGTATATATTCTGTATATAATTTAGCCATAACTCGTACTGTCGTATAATTATTAATAAATATGGCTAAAAATAGGATATAATGCATTAATAGTGCTTCTTATTCCTCAAATTCTTGTGTATAGACTGATTAATAAATCAGGTTAAAATCTTTTTGCAAAATGATTTGAAAAAAGGTGTGAGCCGTTTGGAAAACTTTTTGTGAAACATTTTCAACCTTTGTAAAAATATTTTGATTGCAAAAATTCTTATATTTGTGTGAAATAAAGGATTTGAAAACCTATTTGCAAATGATTTTGAAAAATGTATGTAAAAATATTTTGAAAAATGTATATATAGTGCTTGCAAAATCTTTGCAAAATGGCTTTCAAATGCTTGTAAATATTTGCAAAAATTATTTTGTACTATAGTTTTCAATATGATTTTCAAATAAATTTGAGGAATAAAAGCGTCATAATAAATAAAATAAAATAAAATAAAATAAATGAAAAATAAAAATACATAAAATTCTTTATCAATTGTATGTACACCTAAATAAATCACTTTGTTAAAATCTGTAAACTCTTTAAGTCCTGTAAAATAAAGCGACACGCCCGTGTAAATAGTTGTACATATTTTATACTTTGAGTGCCAAAATTATCTTATTTGCAAAAATTCTTTGTATAAAATTTTTTCTCTTTGTTTTCAAAATTCTTTGAAAAACTACATTATTCTTTGCATATTTGTAAATAGCATTTGCATAGCATTCATATATTTTTTATTGAGCTTGATGATTGAACTAGTCCAATAAAGTCGAAGATTGGAGCTTGGTTGGACCTTACCGCACCTAACTGCACTGGAACCTTATGGGAACTAGGTTCAAGGTACTTCATGTCTATTCAGACTTAATTCTTTGAGAAATCAAGGCTGGATTCAAGTCACCTCAACTGACTAAATAGAACTTTTCGAGACACACGCATGACTTTTGTCGACCGTGACCTAACTTGGACAGTTGCACCTTTCACTTGGCTCAACTCAGTTGGAGTGGTGAGGGGGTTAGATTTGCCAGTCTGAGACACAACCGGGTGGAAATATTCGTCCTCGTCTAGGAGGGAAGTGCGACCCAACCTGGTCTAGTTTCAATGAAGTCGAATGACAGGAGAGTGTGAGTTGCGATAAAGCTTCAAAAGAGGGATAATCTTTTGGCTCAAGAGGAAAAAAGTCCCTTATGTAAATGCTGCTGTGAATAGTATTTCAAAAAAACTCCAAAAAAGTGGACAGGCTTGTAAATAAAAATAATAAAGTGCTTGCCGGAGTATGTATATATATTGTATAGAAAATAAGCAAGCTTGGGCATCAAAGTTATACCATGTGAGCCTGCAGCTGGATGACTTGACTACACTGGTCTTGCATCCCAGGATAGGTGGCTACACTGGCTACCATCCATTCTTTTCTCCATCTCCTCCTCTTGAGTCAGATGCCACTTGAACTTAGAAGGGAATACCCCGCTCCTCGACGGTAGAGGGCTGGATTGGGGAATCTTTGGGTTGTCATTCTGGAGAAGTCAGTTCCTTTGTCATTTCAGCTGGGAAGAGTCACCATCACTTACACCGTACAAGTCAGCTTCATAGTCATAAGGGTTTGCCTATGATGTAGGCTAGTTCTGACCTGGCTATTGAGGTAATTTGAACCAAGTTCTGTAACTCTCGAAGGCTGTTGTGTTTTAAATTTGGTTCCCGACCAGGTTCCACACACAATTTCACACTAATGTCTAACCTGAGCTTCAAACTTTGATTTTGTACAGATGAGTTTAATAATCATGATCAATTCAATTTATTCTTTAAATTCCTTATTTTTGCCTTTTCTTTTCTTCTTATTCTTTATTCTTTTTGTACTTATTGCATAAGTATTTGCTAGGGACTAGCAAAGGCAAGTATAGGGGGGTGATGAATCTCCATTTCATCACCTATATTCTATCATTTTGGCATTAAAAACCCTAGCTAATGCATGTAATTAGCATCAATTTGTCTATAATAGCATTCATTATTTATTGTATTAACTGTACATAAAATAAGGTTTTTAATGTCAAAATTATAGAATAAAGAGAAGAAAAGAAAAAAGAATAAAATATTGCAAATATTTTTTGATCCTAACCCCGAGACCAAGTCCAGAATGAAATTGGTCGACAAGGAATAAAGTAGGGGGAGATAAGGGCCAAAATACAATAAGTACCTCATTTATTTATTCATTCATTTATGCACTTTTGACACCTATTTTGTATATAATTATTTGTTCATTAAAAAGAAATATTTTGTATACAAAAGTTGTAGATAATAATGTAAATAAAAATACAAAATTAAGTATGTACAAAAACAATATACAATGTACATTTTATACACAGAATAAAAAGTCAGAATCTCAACTTCACAGACCCATATCTTGCAACTAACGCTCAAAATCCACAAAATTACCTTTAATTGTATATAACTTCTCAAGAGCAATTTAATAAAATTGGTTTCATAATTTTTGGAGTTCATCTATGAAAGTTAGGTTTTTGGCCTTCATTTTACAGTCTACCCGATTAAAATATTCATTATATTCCCTATTCATCATTTCTATAAATTTATATTTTTAGAATTTTGTAAATAATATACAAAATGCATGTACATATTGAAATTAGAATAAAACCAAAAAGAACATGTAAAATAAAATAAGTCTATGAAATACATAGACAAAAATACATATGTTACCTATGTATATAAATAAAAGGGGCTTTAATTCTTTCATTCTTTATTCATCTATATTTTTTATTAAATTGTAAATATTATCTATATTCCATTAAAAATAAAAATCCAAAATAAAACCCAATAAAATTCATTAAATAAATAAAATGTATATAAAATATAGGTAAAATACCTATAAGTATACCTACATAGTATATATACCTATTTATCTAAATATGCAAATAAGCTCCTAAAAGTCAAATAAAAATATATTTATACTTATAAAAATAAGTTATAAATATATAAAATAAGAAAATAAAATAATAAAATAAAAAATAAAAATAAAAAAGTCATACAAAATACATGTAAATATACTTATAAATACACCATTAAAATATACTCATAATAAATTCATCAAAAAAATAAATAAAAACTATATTAAAATACTACATAAAATAATAAATATTTTTTATTTTATACTTGAAAAATAATAAAATCATTTACTATTTTTTATAAATTATTTTCGAAATAAAACCCCTGTTTTGTCCTTTAGCGCCCTGCGTGGACCAATCAGGGGCGGCGGACCATTGACCTCTGGTCAACTGTCCCATCCGCGTATCTGACCCGTCAGACCTGGCGAGTCCCCAATTTTCTTGCATTTTTCGCGCTCCATACATCGCTCAATCACCTTCGATCTCTTCACGAAAATTTCTCCCAGGACCATCATTATTCACGCCGAGTCCTTAGATTGCTTGTAAACACATCAGATTCTTTGATATTAGCCGGACAAATAAGGGTGCCACGCTGCTTATAAATAAAGAACCTCTCCCTCCTCTTCAATTTTGTCAGCCTTTATCCAATTCCCTTCCTCGTATTCGGTCCTGGAGGCGTTCCTCGTGACAGGAGGCGGTCTCTGACGCCTTGAATCGGTGGGAGGAGGAGGAGGTTGCACCCACGGCGGCGCTCCGGCGTTCGCCATGTTCCTTGGTCAAAACCTAGGTAGAGCTCCTTTCTTTTACCGTCATTAGCTTAGAATTAATCGTAGATTTTATTTTCAGCATTTTATTACATGATTTAGAAGGTTATTTAGCGTAATTGGTTGATTCGTAGTTCGCCGGAGCTCCGCTCCGGCGAACGAGTTCACTATGATTCCGTCATGCTCCGACCACCAGTCCACCTCCATTTCTTTCCTTATCACATTCTCCACCTCCCAGTCACCTTTAACCAACCGGATTCCTTCCGAATCCGCGAATCGAAGCTTTGACTCAGCCGCTCGCCGGAAGCTTCGCCACCCCATCCATTTTTGTGCTAACAGCTTCAAACCCAGGGCCGAGGAGCATTGCCTCGAGCTGTGTGATCTTTCTGGACAGGTTAGGCACGCGATACAGTGCCAGGAGTCGAAATCAAGAGTCGTCGGAGGCACCTGGAGCTCCAAACCTTCCCCGACCTCGCAGAGGAGCTCCGGTCCACCTCGACCCCATCCAACACCTCCAGCCGATAGATCCATCTTCCAAGAAGCCAGAGGGACCTTTTGGAGAAGCAAAGACCATCCGGGGAGCGAGATCTCATCGGAAGAAGCTCGCCCAGGCGACCCTTCTTCCCTATTCTTCCAGCCTCGTCCCTTACCGTTGGATGAAGGGAGCCCCTCCAGATCGAAGCACAACCGTCCGATGGAGCAGCGTTCAGACTGCCCGATCATCCTGGATGATATAATCTCATCCCTCCATTGGTGAACCGTCATCGTCGCACCAGAGGGCGACGCCTGTCAAGTGGGTGAAGCCCAACCGTTGGATCGCACGCACTTAAGGGGTAAATTGCAGATCTACACCCCCGCCTTTTTTGTATTTAGTTTTTAATTCTGTAAAATAAATTTCATGTGTAAATAAAATGGTCATTTTGCTAAAGGACTCCTGCACTTTTTGTAATTACAATTTGGTCCTCTCGCGCCTCACGTGCAGTCTCACGTGAGGTGCGTGAATTTTGTGAGTATGCCCTGGCGGCTTTTGTATATTATCAAATGGTTCCAGAAAATTAAATAAATGTTACATTTAGTTGGCATATTTGGACTGTAGCCCCTGTCATTTATTTTAATTGCAAAATGCCCCTGTTAGGCTGTTTTATTTTATGTATTTCATGTATTTATTAAAAATACCTATCTTGCTCCTAAAAATCCACAAAATTTAGGTTAGATGTTTCATGCAGTTTACTTTCACACCCACATTTTTAACTTGCATTTTTTTGCATTTAATCTAATTATTAAAAATTGAAATAGGCGCCTTTAATCCCTGTTTAAACTATAAAATACCAAAAAATAGAAAATTCTTTTTAAAAAATTAAAAAAAATGCTATATAGTATATTTAAATATATATTGAGTCCAGAAAATGAAAAACCCAAAAAAATAGAAAAAGAAAATATAAAAATTTCAAGAAGCTCCAAAATCCTAAAAAATATAAAAACCCTTCAAAAATACCAAAAATATGTTTTCCTATTTTATCATTATTTATATATTATTATTTACGTATTAAAATTAATTTGGGTAATTTTGAGACTTATTTTATAATTTTAAAACCCACATTATTTTCAGCCTATATATTTAGTCCCCTATTAGGGACATTTTTGGAATTAAAAATACATAAAAATTAGTAAAATTCTATAAAAATAATAAAAAATTAGAAACATATAAAGAACCTAAAAATAATATATTTGATTTATTTTGACTATTTGTACATATATATCTATATATATACATATACTAAATATATCTCCCTCTCCTCTATATATATCTCTTTATATATATTATCTAATTAAAAATATAAAAATAAAATAAAAATATATAAAATATAAAAAAAAATTCATAAAAACAAAAATAAAATTAAAAAAATATAAAATTAAAAAACCCACAAAAACAATAAAGAATTGGACATGAACCAAGAATTGAAGTGTTCGACCTTTACTTGTGCTTACGCCTATACACATTTACATGTAGAGTTATAATAAATTTTAACTCCACATTTTTGATATTAATTGCATATATTTTATTGTGGGTTAACTGTTGATTAACCGATGATTTTTGAGTGGTCAATTCAGCGATTGGATCTCTCGTCTTGTGAGACTTCTAGTCCCTCGATCTTTCACAACTATTAATGCTCATAAGAAAAATACCTTAGTATGGTTTCAAAAGGTAATGGATTTGAGAATTACTTTTGATGCAATTCAGGAGAAGATTGATCATGTTACTTTTACGAAAAATTAACAATAGTAGTATAACTTATCAGAGTTTAATTGGAATTTTTAACATGTGGATAATTATAAGAAGGGATAAACAGATAACTTTATACTTATTGAACAAGAATAGCATCAATAATTATATCCATAAATAGATCAGATTAACATGTGTCTTCAACATGTATACCTTCATATTACTATTATTTGATCAATATTACCCTTGCATTCATGTAGGGTACATTTTACTTACTATCGACACAAGTGGTCATTAGAGAGTATTTACAGAACATAACATGATGACAATAATTTATCAATGTTTCACTTATTTTGATATTATAGTCATGCACTTGATCTTTTACCCTTGTCTTTGAATAGTGCCAATTTTACTTACCACTGCTACCGTGGTCGATCAATTACCGCACATAGTATGCCTTTAGGCATGATAATGTCCGTTAGACCTAGCATAATGGACTCTAGAGGTGGCTTCCACCTTGGCATAACACTTAGCTCCCTTTGGATTCTAAAGGTGGCTCCCACTTTAGCATAACACTTAGTTCCATATGGACTCCAGAGGTGGCTCCTATCTTGACATAGCACTTAGTTCCATATATCGTTGCAGTGACATTATTTATTCAGATTTTATTTTTTTGAGTTATGAACATGATTGCCAAAAATCAATCAAGCGGATAACATAAATTATCATATTTAAATATCAAACTTTCGTTGAATCAACACGATGTTGACTTGGAAGAAAATGTCCTTCAAGGTCGATGTTTAACAAGATCATATATAGTTTAAATTATGAAATTATCTAAGCATAATTATCATGAAATAATAAAATATCTTGCATGATTAAAAATAATGATTGCATGATAAAATTTGATCTACTTAATCATATAGATAAAATTTGATCTACTTATCATACACAAAAAGAAGAGAGAACCATACAAAAGAAGAGGAACCATACCTAAAATGGACCTTTTCTTATTCTCTCTCTATCTCGTTCTCTATCGCTCCCTCACACACACTCTCTCTCTTTCTTTCTCTTCCTCTTATTTTCTTACCTCTTGCGACTCTCATTCCTTCCCTATTTATAGCAACCATCAAGGGATACATGTTAGTTCTCCCCAACATGTGCACAAGTACACAACACCTGGCCATTACATGTTGGTCATGCAACCCTTCCTTGTATTATTTTTTTCATGCATGCCATCCTCTTTTTCTCGTTCTTATCATGAACATCAAACCTTTCTCATGTCTATCTTCTTTTTAATATATTTTATGTGCAATTTATGTTACTACCCATTTTCTTATAGGTTGTTACACAAAATCAGACATAGAGGTGGAAGAAGGATCAATGATTTTTTTGAAGTAAGGTTCTCTCGAACCATACTAGGTAGAAGACAAATGATCCTTAAAAACGACTATAGAAGGACTCAACCCTGGTTTGAAGAGAGGAGTCTTTCGAATCGACCTAGATGAACGGGTAGGAGCGCTCAAAAGCGATGCCATAGGAGTCGGTCTAAGAGATAGCCTGCGTACCCATCATCGTGACTCAAGAAAGAAAAAATGTATATAAAAAGAGAAGAAAACAAAGATGAGACAAGCTAGTAGACAAGACTCACAGTGGAAAAACGATTGCTAGAAACTCAAAGATAATGTAATGCATTTGAAGCAAACACAAATATAATCCAAACCGCCAATTTACCTACTCAACACAGTTGAGTATCATAAAGGATTTGTTGATTTTCTGATTAATTTTATAGCTAGGTGATCAATCAGATGTTTATTCCAAGCTCACAGGTGAAGTCTCTTGGAGTAGCTTGTGATCAAGTCCGTGAATCCCCAAGCAGAGAACTATGTTCCCATAAGAGTATGGGGCAAGCCCTAAAGAGATCCACTTCCTCTCACACTACTTACGTAATATCAGATGCAAGTGCTTTCAACATTAATGTGAGTCAGAAATCAAAGCGCTTATGGCACAAGTTCGGAGTTTTGGAATCCAACCCCTAAGTGTACGCCTCTCTTAGTTTGAGAGGCTCTTGCAATAAGAAGGGAGTTGTTCTCCCTAGCTAAAACAATGAAGTGTTGATGTCTATTACATTTATTTTTATGACAAGTGTGATTAACATTCCCAACTTTATTTTAGTTGTCACTTCTTTTTAATCTTTTTATTAGGAATCAAACATGTCTAATGAGTTTTTTGATTTCTTTTAATCCTAAGTACAACAACCAAGGATGGGAAACAGAAAAGTTGATGCGTGGCAAATCAATGATGCATGAAAAGTAAGAGATGCCTACTTCTCGTCGACAATCTACATGCAAGATGATCCATGTAGAGAAATGTAAATATAACCTACATGAATGAAATGAGAAAAAGAAAATGCATGACCTAGAAAGATTGAATAATTTCATGCATGGGATGAACCGATTTACTTTGACTAAGTTATATGTCCTTAGGTCTAATTAGCCTTTTCATGCACAAGTAAGTAAAAAATCCTATTAAACTCCTAGTCGATCACCATGTATATCCACAAAAATCAAAGGAAGAGAAGCAAGAAAATCGTGATAGGATCCCCCGACATCGACTAACGAAACAAACCTCGAAAAATGTTTAAAGGCCATATACAAGTATGAGGCCACTACATGGCCCCTTCAACTAAAAAATAAAGGGGTAAGTGCCCAACCCCTCACAAATAAAACAAAAAAGATGTTAGTAGAACACACCTCTCCTAGTGTTGCTCCTCTGCAATTGACTCACCAAAGAGCATCAATCTCTACATGTTAAGGCTGCTCGACTTCTGAAGAAGTAGATCTCATCACCTAGGCCTTGCAATACGAGTTAAGAAAAACAAATGCATAAGCAAAATGTAGAAAAAAAATAGATATGAAATGAAATAAAAGAAATAGGTTAAACAAATGGCTAATGAAAGAAAAAGAAATCCGTTCTAAATGCTTCTACATATACCCATCTCTGCTTTCTAGACAAAAGGCACCATATGATGTTTCGTCGAAATCGTTTCTCTAGGAGAAGAGAAGTATTGCTAAGTGAAATGGATGAAATACAAAAAAAATATGTTTGTTGATATTTCTAAGAAATGTGTGTATAATGCTAACTATGGAGTGTCGATCTCAGGGAGACAAGCAATTTTAAATCTAAGGTATATGTGTAAAATTATTTCGTGGTTAGGTTTTTTTGATTTTTTTACGGATTATGGGTTCTATATCCCTCAACTTTATTCTTTTTCCGACTAGGTTAATACTGATTTGATCTCGAGGTTAGGATAAATGTATACATATTCACTCACACACACACACACACGCACGCACGCACGCACGCGCGCGCGCGCACACACACACACTTCCTTCTTCTTTTCTTCTTCTTTTTTATTATTTTACTTTGGTATAAAAAATGTTAATTCTATATTCCTAACAAATGAGGTTAAGTTGTTAAAACAAGGAAATTAATGATTATTACCAAGTGCTTTACGAAGAGATTCTTTTAGCTGAAATAAAAGATTAACAGAGATAAATCATGAATTCATCGGTTCCCATCCCATGCACAACCATAAGTAGGGTTCAAATTGCTGCTAGGAAATACACGTGGAGAGACCAATCAATCTCTCGTACATGTGCATTAGTTAAAAATATGAGAAATGCAAATCAAAGGAGAGGAAATCATATCTTGTACATGAAACACTCATGCAAACTGACATCAACCTAACCGTATTCCTACATAGTCCCACAATCATGGCGACCTCTAGACCATAAGAAAATCATGGTTATCTTTCCAACCACCACAAGCCATGGAAATCACATGAAGAGGAGAATTTAATTTAACTTACCAATATTTGAAGCACACAAATCATGATGAGAGGGATTTCTTCTTCGAAAATGGTGGGGATTTGCCTTCTGGTGAACTTCGATGGCCCATCGTCAAAGCTCCAGCAAGCTTGATAGTAGGGGATGATAGGTAGACAAGTAGGATTCGCAATGGAAGAACGAACATCCCAAAAGATGCTTATAGATTTAAGTGGATCCTTAAGCCGATCCCTATCAATACATTGTTGCATTTAAACTCGATCCATGTCCTCTCAAATAAACACATCTTTCACATCTGATATCCAACTGAAAAAGTATTTAGTGTGATGCATTCCAAATGTCAATACACATCCAATAGATTGTTTAATGCATCATTTTGAAATCACTTGAATTACCTACTATCATTTTCATTATCTGTATGTCATTAAAAGAGAAGTTCATTATTGAACCAAAAATAAAGAGTTTCATATCATTGCAATCTGAAAACAAATCTCTGCCTTTTTTATCAGTCTCAGAATTAGACCTTGCCAAAGTGCGGGTCGGACCGAGGTTCTAAAACCCACTGTCTAAGGCCCAGGCCAGGTTGGCCCATGAGCCATACTCTAAGGCCCAAGCCCGGCCTAGGCTTGGGCCATGTCGGGTCGGGCTGGCCTATGGACCTAATGTAAAGTATTTTTTTCCATTTTTTAAATCTAATTTATAGAGATGATAATGTTTTTAGCATCATCTAATATTTTTAAATCTATTTAAACATAATAGGCATTACTTAGCACGCAAACTGTAAAATACGATAATATTGATAATGTAAAATAAAAACTTGAAGTATATTATAATAAATGTATATGAAATGTAATTTTTAAACCTATATTTTTATATGTGCATGTCGGACTGGGCCGGATTTTGTGGCACATGTCCATGGCTCGTCCAATTGACGGATGAGCCAAAGAGCGGTCCGGGCCGGGCCAACCCGTTCATGAAATCTCTTGGCCCAAGCTCGACCCATGAACGGACTGGACGAGCGGGCTCCCGACCCATTGTCCAAGTCTACTCAGAATTACTTCCCATCAACTTGAGCACACATGGTTTGGGGTCATTTAGGAAGAGGATGTGAAGACAATAGGCTATGAGGATTGATGAAAAAAATGGCCCATTTAAGCCAAGTTGGATGTTGCTTTTTTTGAGTGATTTTTTCTCCTGTCTTTGATTTACACATGTAAACCGATGATTCTCCACTTCATGAAGTCACAGAGAGAATCTTCTCATTTTCTAGCATTACTTCTAGAAATGATGTGAAAGAACCATCCTTCCTATGTTAAATGAGACCAAAAAGGCTTGCATTAGCTTCCATATACATGCCGTTGACTCTCCTTTCCTATTTAAAAGGAGGAATCATACATCAATCAAGGAAGATCTACTGGTTGAGTCTCCTTGAACAAAATAAATAATTGATATATGTATGTAATGCATCATATGATTGATGTTGCAACTCTTGTCCGACCCTAATTAAGAAGACTTCTTTGGAGGAATACAAGATGAATTTTACAGGTGTTTCTGCACTTATTTTCCTAGGTAATATATTTGTTAGGATACCCTCAAGATGGAAATTAAACTTCGTTTATGTGAGTGAAACTTGGTACTCTTACGCTTGATTTGAGATTTTGTATTATGTCCCTAAAGTTTTCTTGTGTTGTCTTAGCATATTTCTTGACTTGAAGGCATCATGGTCAATCCCATGATCATGTACCATTTATGAAGGGGATTAAGGGATTAGCTGTCGTCACGTTGGGGATGGAGAGGGTAGTTTTATTGCAAGTGCGGACTTGCTGATCGAAGTCATCGAGGAAAGGACACGAGGGACACAGAAGAAACAGAGAGGATCCTCTAAGATGATGACTTGATGAGGTCATCGCAGAGAGTGTTGTGTGAATTATTGTGCACATCCGCCTCGCACGTGACGTGAGTAGTTGGTGCCCATTGACCATTGATATATGGCAGTGATGTGTGCCATAAGCTCTGCCGGTGACATCGATCATCATCTTAGAGGATCTTGTCCATAGAAGAAGAAAAGTATGAGGTGGGGTAGGAGAATGAAGGGACATGCAGATCTTGATGATAGATTTTTAATGTTATCTCAAATGAATTTTGTAAGGGCTTTTCAATCTTTACGTAGAACTCACCATCCTAACTGGCGGACTTTGTCAGTAGTGGCCGACATATAAATTAGAGTATTTGTGAAGGGGTCATGATTTAGATACAAAGTTGGTAGAATTTTATCAAGAGAGCAATATAAACAAAGGTGTAAAATCTCTTTTCTCATCAAAAACTAAAAAGTGGAAACCAGCCGCTAATTAATGCATCGGAAACAAAAAAAGAGACCAATTAGTATTCGGAAAGGTTATTTATCCAACAATTGCTGCGTAGTCATAGTGCACTCTAGCAGTGTCTCTATGGGATGTTTGGAAATTTAGGAAGTAAAGAGAGAGGGGTTGTGCTGAGTTAAATTCGAGGTCGCTGTATGGAAACCTTTTACGGGTATCGAGCAATGGTAACATAATGTCGGTATCGAGGAGCAATGGTAACATAATGCCTAGTAAAGGCTCTTCGCCCCGCCGAGGCGCCACGAACACGATGGGAGCTCGCACGCGTCCTCGCAGATAAGAAACGACGACATGCACCTCCCAGCACAAATGGAACACCTGCTCTTCATGCACCACCACCTCCCGCCTTATATACTGCACGGATGCTCCTCATCAACCCACCAGTACCTCAGATCAACCTATACAACGAGCAGGTGCATGCCATGGCCAACGCGGGCTTATCCCTCGCTCTCTGTCTCCTCGTCCTGCTCCCCGTCGCCTCTCTTGCCCAGTGGTGGCCCCTCTTCCAAGGGCCTCAGCAGCAGCAGCAACGTAGGCAGAGGAGCGGCGAGCAGTGCAACGTAGATCAGCTCGAAGCCCTCGAGCCCACGAGGCGACTCCAGTCCGAGGCTGGGATCTCCGAGTTCTGGGACCACAACCACGAGCAGTTCCGCTGCGTCGGGGCGTCCCTTGTTCGCCATACCATAGAGCCCAGAGGCCTGTTCCTGCCGTCCTCCTCTAACTCCCCGAGACTCGTCTACGTCGTCGAGGGTGAGGGCATCGGCGGGCTGGTTATTCCCGGCTGCCACGAGTCCTTCCAGTCCACCCAGGAATACTCTTCCTCTCAGAGGAGGCAGTCCCACGGTGGCCGTCGATCATTCGGGGAAGAAGAGAGGCGGAGCACTCGTGAAGGAAGCCAACAAGAGGACGACCAACACCAGAAGGTCCACCGCCTGAGCCAAGGCTACATCTTGGCGGTGCCCGCCGGTGTTCCCGTATGGAGCTACAACAACGGAGATAGACCTCTGGTGATTGTTGTCCTCCTCGACACGGCCAACTTCGCCAATCAGCTCGACAACACCCCTCGAGTAGGTTTATTTATATATTATCAAGTTGGACTCATAAGTTTAATTAAAAATTTAGTAGTGTTTTGAATGTTCGGTTCCTATAAATTCACCAAGACGATCGAATGGTCCTTTCTTTTCTTTAATGTACGTACGGTTTTTGGTCTTATCACGACAGAGGTTCTTCCTTGGCGGAAGCAACCCGCAGCAGAGGGGACAACGCGGAAGCCAATCCACTCACCGTCGTGGTGGATCGTCTTACGGTCAAGATCAGTCATCTGGGAACATCTTCCAGGGCTTCGATGTGAAGCTCCTTGCAGAGGCCTTGGGCGTGAACGAGGAGACGGCGAGGAAGCTGCAGGGTGTGGAGGACGAGCAGAGGGGCTTTATCGTACGAGTCGACGAGAGCCTGCACACAATCAGGCCGAGGATCAGTTCTTCTGAGTACGAGGAATCAGAGAAAGGATCAAGGAGGAGGGAGAGAAGCAGCGAGAGGAGAGGATCATCGAGTGAGAGAGAGGAAGAGAGATCATCAGAAGAGAGGAGGAGGAGGCAACAGAGAAGGGGAAATGGCATCGAGGAGACCCTGTGCAACATCAGATTCTCGGAGAACATCGGGAACCCGATCTTCTCGGACGTGTACAGCAGGGAAGGCGGTCATCTCACTTCCCTCAACAGCGAGAAGCTCCCCATCCTGAGCTATCTCCAGCTCAGTGCCGAGAAGGGACACCTCCGCAGGGTAACAACCTATTCTTACATACAATTAACCTCATATAGTACCGTACATATAAGATGATGATGACGATCATGATGAGTTTGATGATATAATGAATGCAGAATGCCATCATGGGACCGCAGTGGAACGTCAATTCCCACAGCATAGTGTACGTCGTCCGAGGAAGTGCCAGAGTCCAGATCGCTGACAGCAACGGCAACTCGGTGCTCGACGAGAGGGTGAGGCAGGATCAGATCTTCGTGGTCCCCCAGAACTTCGTGGTGTTGGCGCGTGCGGAGGACAATGACTTCGAGTGGATCTCCTTCAAGACGAGCGACAACGCCATCTCCAACAACGTGGCTGGGAAGGGCTCCACCCTCCGAGGGATCCCAGTGGACGTGCTGGCCAACTCCTTCCAGATATCCAGAGAGGAGGCTCGGAGGCTCAAGGAGGGGAGGAGCCAGGAGCTGGCCGTCTTCGTTCCTCAGCAATCCTCCTCCTCTTCCTCAAGGGAGGAGCGCAGGGCTGTTGAATGAGCAGCCTCGTAGACGTTGTCCATGTAAAACGAGAGAGTCTGTGCCTGCGATGGAGGGGTTTGGAATAAAACAAGTGCAGTATTTCTACTTAGTTCGTATGATGTAGAGGATGCCAACCATTGCATAAATAAAATCGATGCATTCCTTCTAAGGGTGTAAACGATCCGAGCCTGAGCGAACCAACCCAAGCTCGATTCAGCTCGTTTAGCATACTTTCATGCTCGGGCTCGGTTCGGCTCGATAAAATGAAAACTGTGATCAGGTTCGGCTCAGCTCGGGTAAGGTTCGTAAAGGTTCGGTTCGGCTCGTTAAAGGTTCGTTTAAAAATAAATATTATGCATGTGTTTCTGCTCAAAGGGAAAAGCCGCAGTTGGAGGGGAGGGTTTTGTGGGGTTTCGAGAATAGGAAATAGGGACTTAGGGAGTGGATAACTGGATGAGTTTGGAAAAATAAGTGAATGCCTTTATGTTAATATAGAATGTATTTTTTTCTTGTATATATACAATATGTATAACTTTTATGTATGTATATATACTTTTATGTATGTATGTGTGGATATAATCGAACTTTTAACGAACCGAACCTAAGTGAACCTATGTTTTTGAGGTTCGGTTCGTTTATTTAATCGAGCCCAAACTCGTGTTCAGGTTCGGTTCATTTATTTTCGAATCGAATCTGAATCGAACTTTTAGCGAGCCGAATCTGAACGAATTCGGTTCGTTTATTTTCGAATCGAATCTGAATCGAACGAGTCGAATCTGAACGAATGTCGATCGAATGTCGAATCTGAGAGATTTCTGACAGCCTTAATTCCTTCTGTTTTCTCTGTTCTTGTTTGTGTCGAAGTGAAAGATGAAAGCTACGTGTAGCTGAATAAACACGGTCTTTGAAAACAACGTAATTTTACTACGAAAGGCGAGCTGAAATCACGACGAACAAACATCACATATTTTCCATTGTTTATTCATGAAACTAACATCATATCATGACATCCCTTAAATTTGATAAAAAATCCTTCGTGAACATGTTCTGTTAGGCATCGGGGATCTTCGACACTATGATCAAGTTTTAACCTTATTTAAAAGGTAGATTGCACTGTCCAAACAAATTAGCTCGTCGCAAATAATTTTTACATGGGCCGACTATATATCTACCTAATGACGTAATTAGTAGAATAGACTAAAATAGAGTGTGGTATTTGGGGCAATCTATAACCTTCATAAAGCTGATATTTACGGTGTGGTGCATCAATTCATTAACGGTTTTACATTTCTATCAATCCATTAAACAACGTTCCATTTCTGTTTATGAAATCGGTACAACGCATCAATTCGTGAACTGCACAACACATGGATATATGTAACAATAATTCATTCCGTAAAAATAATTTCTTCCCGAATATAATATATCTGGTTATATTATAACAAGGAAAAAATAGGGTGGCCTCCATAGACGCTTCCATCTTATTTTCAACATTTTTTTTATTTTTTTTATTTTTATCACTATATCCCTCTAATATGTCATTTCAATTTCGTCAGAAACAGAGACTTTATACCTTTCATTTAGAACATGTAATTTTACCGTCTTAGAATTTTATTGGAAAGAAGCCGAACCGTATGAATGAAGCGAGGATGGGGGACCGAGAGCGTGAGGGAAAGAGAGCAACATGCCAAATGAGGAGGGAGAGGGGCAACATGGGGCTGGGCGTAGCAAGGGCAAGGCCCGCGAGGTCAGAGGGCACACCGGAGATGATGGAGCTTCTGACAAAGGGAGTGCGGACGATGTCTTGAAGGAGGAGTTGGCAGGAGACGGTCCTTGGAGCGTGCCAAAGAGGAGGAACCGAGGGATGAAGGATCGCGGCCATGTGAAGGCATGGTGCTTCCGATGCGGATCTACGAATTACCTCTCTAAATCATGCGCAGCAGCGGAGCCATTATGTTTCCGGTGTGGTCAGTCGGGCCATCGAAGGCGTGATTGCGCGAAGAAGGGTTTGTGGGTGAAGAAGAGGGACCCAGACGACGTCTTGTCAGACTCTGAGTTGGTGTCTCTTTTGCGGCATTTATCAATGGGAGCAGCAGATGCGCAACCTCTGGAAGGGGTGGTCGTGGGGGAGGGGGCGTTGAGTCCCTATGGAGATTCGTGAGAGGGCGGTTCTCGTGAAAGATGACAACCATTTGCGTCGATGCGATCTGGTTGCCTAGGAATCTCATCTTTTGAGAGGTATGTCCACGGAAGGCATGAAAATGGTAACGAAGGGAGCGTCATCCTGTGTCTCTTTCAAGGCAGGGAGCAAAATCCATAGGAGGAGGCCTCGGTTCTTGGATGGTTGTTCGGGTGATGGGCTTCCGATTTGGAGGCTGCGTGTGACTGGTGTGCCTTTGAGATGTCGGAGGCTGTATCTTCTTCGTCACGCGCTGTCGAGATTCGACGAGGTTGTTGATTTGTGCTCTTCTGGGCTAAGACCTGGAGAAGGGCCCACGTGGAGGTGCTCTTACGAGGGAATAAACTTATCTCATCGTCGTATGTGGAGATGTCAATCGATCAGAAAATGGTTCCTCTTTGGGTTGTAACGTTGGGAGAACATAAGAACAATAGAGATGATGAAGAAGAGAACGGCGCGGCTGCGGAGCCTCCGTCCGTCGACGTTGGGAGGCCGTAGGCAAAATCGACGAAGGAGAATCCAGGTGCATTGAATGCAATCTCAGATTTGGAGATGGTGGAAGGAGTAACATTCACCATCAAAAAAGGAATCCCTAGCGGTAGAAATTTCCTGTTGGAGGCGATTTTAAATGGGTCCGAAGCAGTAGAAGATGACTTGGATTTGGGTCCTCTCAAAGCCGATTTCTTGAAGCTCCAAGTCAGAAGAGAAATGGATTGCACCCTCTCGGGTTTTCCCATTTCATGTGGAATGACGTGGCCAACCACTGTCTACGGGAGGGGTGCTCAATGGTATTTCAAGTTTAACACAATCACTATTGGCTGTCACGAGTTTGGTTCCGCTGGTCTCATCCTCCGTGGGGGCCATCACTGCGATACGGACCACATGTGATGTGTTCCAATGGAGGGGGGAGGATGGCTACCCGCAGGCACTTGGTGGTGATGCTTCCAACAGTCTAGGAGAACCCATCTCTTTGGTGGTCGACCTTGCAGGAGCAGGTCGCGAAAGTTAGGGATCAATGGTGGCTGGCGTGATTAGGGAGGAGGGAGCCCTTTCGTCGAGATGGATTGTTAGTGAGCCTCGTCGCGTGAAGGGGAAAGGGATCGTTAAGCGTGGAGGCATGGAAAAATGTCTGAGGTCGAACAAGAGTATGAGGAAATTGGTGGGTATGTTGGAGGGTGTTTGACGGAAACGTCGTCGTCAGGCGGATGCTCATGATTGGGATGTATCGATTCCAGAATGTGAAAACAAACAAGAGAGCAATGGTTCATGGTGCAGCAGGGAGTTTGGAGAAGGCTGATGAAGTGACGCTGGAAACGGTGAGGGGAAATGAGGGGAGGTCACAATTCGTAATGGTGTCACTTGAGAAGGAGGATTGGTTTGAAAATCAGACCGCAGCTGATGACAGGCGCATGGGAAATTTTGAGTTCGAGCGTGCGATAGCGCAAAGAGTTGGGGTTCAGGTGGCGGGGGATTCCCCCTTAGTTAAACAATGAAGTTTCTGACATGGAACATGAGGGGGCTGGGTCAACCGGATAAGAGGTTGGCAGTTGCGTCCCTGCTCACAGCATGGAGGTTGGATGTGGTTTGTTTACAAGAGACTAAGATTGATTCTTGGGATTCGGTAAGATGGAGCTCTGTCTCTGGCGTTCATCTCACTGAATTCAGATCTATATTAGCAAACAGAATTTCTGGAGGTATTGTGGTTGCATGGAATGACGACTTGTTTGAACTAGTGGATGATGTAATTTTGGCGCATTCGGTTACGGTATTACTGATCAACATGAAAGATCGCTCACAGATAATGGTGACTTTGGTCTATGGTATCTCAGGTGCTTCCTCCAACACAGGCTTGTGGGCGGAACTTCGTGCGGTACGAGCCCATTAATCTGAGGAGGCATGGATCGTGGGGGGTGATTTCAATGTCACTCTATATTCAGAAGATAGACCTGGTGGAAGGGGAGGTCAGGATTCTGGATTAGACTACTTTCAGGAGGTTGTAGAAGAGCTAGCGATGGAGGTTCTTGATGCAACAAACTGCAAGTATACTTGGCGTGGTTCTTCCTCGAGGTCACGAATCGATTGGTTCCTGTTATCCGCGGAGGCACTTGAGAGGTTTGGCTTGGCGTGTGTCACCTCTCGCCCTAGGTCAAGGTCAGATTATACGCCCTTATGCTTGGACACATGCAGCGACAGAGGCTACACATCCTATTTCAGGTTTGAGAGATGCTGGTTGACGGAGGATGGTTTCAAGAACATGGTGACATCCTTTTGGACCAGTTTGGTGGTGGAGGGTTCGACCAATGCGAGATTTTCCTTGAAGCTGGGTGCTCTACGTCAAAGATTGCTTGCACTTAGGAGGGACTCTCGAATGGAGAGGGAACATAGGAGAAGCCAGGCACAAGGGGAACTAGAGCGATTAGACTTGGTAGAGGATGTCAGGGAGTTGGACGAAGAGGAGCTCATGAAGCATGGGTTGGTACAGAAGATCCTTGAAGAGGAGGATGGGAAGCGGGAGATGGAGTGGCAGCAAAGATCGTGTCATAAGTGGTTGAAGGAGGGGGATGCAGACACTCGATTCTTCCACACGGTGGCAAATGGCAGAAGAAGGAGAAATATGATCCACTCGATCAAGGTTGGGGTTGATGAGTTTGTTGGAGAGGAGGAGGTTGCCAGTGCAGTAACGGGATACTTCAGGTCCATGAGCAGACACACACCTAGGTGTGGTGTAAGATGGTTGGGATTGGGAGTGACACAGATCTCTGACCTTGATGCGGACCTACTGACGAGACCTTTTGAGATGGAGGAAATCTACCATGTAGTTTTTGACTTGAATCTGGATGGGTGTCGGGGCTAGATGAATTCCCTGTTTTCTTTTTTAGGGAGTTCTGGGATTTGGTAGGTACAGAGGTAATGGATGTTGTGTTGAAATTTGCGGAAGGGAACTCTGGTTTTGAGCGTCTCAATAGATCATTCATCTTTCTTCTGGCAAAAAGGAGTACGGTACAAGGGTGGAGGATTATCGTCCCATTGCTCTGTCTAATGCGGTTAACCTAATTGTGGCGAAAGTGTTGGATAATAGATTGAGGGGCGTCCTAAACAAGATTATCTCTCCTGTTCAGAGTGCCTTCCTACCTGGAAGACAACTGATGGATAGTGTCGTGATGGCTACAGAAATTCTGGCAGATTAAAGAAGGAACAAAACAAAGGGGGTTATGTGGAAGGTAGATTTCTCCAAAGCCTATGACAGTGTTGATTGGCGGTTCCTGTGGACATCTCTGTATCGGAGGGGATTCCCGGGCAAGTGGATCTCCTGGATGAAACGGTGTGTCACGACAGCTTCATGTGTTGTTCTCGAGAATGGGCAGCCTATAGAAGGTTACTTCCAGCCGTAACGTGGGGTTCGCCAGGGGTGTCCTCTTGCACATCTACTCTTCGTTCTTGTAGCAGATGCACTGACAATAATGGTTGATCGCGCGACTACAGGAGGTTTTTGCAGTGGATACTCTAGAGGTGAGATATCCGTGCCCATTCTCCAATATGCGGATGGTACCATTATATTCGCGGAGGGTGGTCCGGAGAGCTGTAAAGGATTATCTGTTGTCCTTGACATATTTGGTGCGGTCTCAGGGTTGAAACTCAATAGAGAAAAATCAGAATTTGTTCCTTTTGGATCGACAGAGGAAGGGAGCCACATGTATGCGGGTTTACTGAGATCACAACGGAGGGAGTTGCCCTTGCGCTATCTTGGTGTGCCGTTGGTGGTGGGAAGGATGCATCTGGCCGATTGGCTTCCAGTAGTTGAGAAGATAGAGCAGAAGTTGGTCAGATGGAAATCTGTGTGTTTATCTAGAGGCAGTAGGCTAACTCTAGTGAGATCGATCCTATCTGCAATTAATCCTATATTTTTCTTGTCAGCAAGGATAATGCCTACGAGGGTGAGGAAGAGATTGGAGAGCATTATGAGATGATTTTTTTGGTCGTCCTCTGGTAGGTCTAATGGGTGGCCTCTGATAGACTGGAATATAGTTTCTCGACCAAAAGTAGAAGGCAGACTTGGGGTTCGTAGTCTGGAGAAGATGAATAAGGCTTTGCTTAGTAAATGGATTGCGCGGATCTGGGGAGAATGTGACAGTTTGGTGTGCAATCTAATTCGAAAAATCTATAACCTAGGTTCTTCCTTCCCGGGATCTGAGGAGGTAGGGAGTGCACCCTCACATTTTTGGAGAGGAATTTACTCTGTGGTGCAGGATATCCGACCCTTCTTGGGGCCGGTGGTTGGAAATGGAGTTGGATTTAAGTTTTGGGTTGATGACTGGAGTGAAAGCGATGCTCTTGGTGCGAGATTCCCACATCTGTGGGCATTGGCTGCTGACCCGATCTGCTCTGTGGCGAATGCTTGGGACAACCAAACCTTTATGCCGCAGTTTAGATGTGAGCTTTCGGATCAACGTTTAGATGAGCTGCTGGTGATGCTGGAAGAGTTGGATAGCGTGGAAGGGCCAATGGTTGGGCGTGATTGTTGGTGTTGATGTGATAGGACCTTCTCGGTGGTGAAGGCGTACAAGTACCTAAAAGGCCCCACAATCTTTGACCCAGGGGGTGCGTGGCAGACTGCAGAAGGTTGTGGAAATGGAAAATGCCGGTTCACGTGAAAGTTTTCTTATGGTTGTTTAGAAATTCTATTTGTCATCGATGTTAGGCGGATGTCGAGAATGCAGATCACTTATTTTTTAGATGCAGAAGTTCGATGGATGCATGGGACATGTTTGGAAATCCAATGGTAGCAACAGATGGGGTTTCTGGTTTCTGGGAATCTATTGGTTAAAGTGGAACGGTTCAGAGAAGGAGAGGGCAAGCCGAATTGCAATGATCTGGGCCATCTGGATGTCTAGAAATGGGGTGATCTTTAGGCATGAACGATGCTATGGTTAGAGTATTGTGGCACATGCAAAGTCGAGCTGAGTTATGGTCCTTGTAAAATTTTCTTGTTGATTTCTCGCTTTGTACTATATTTTGGTGAATAAAAGGTGAAATTTTTGGGCTCCCACCTATACGGTGAGGCCCTTTTTTCTTTCGAAAAAAATATATTAATAATATATTCTGATGCAAGCTGTTTTTAAATTGTTCATATACACCCTTAGAAGATAAATTATATTCGGGTATATAATAACTAGGTTGCACCACCTCCGCCTCATTTGATACATCATGTATGCACATGGAAAATGTATAAAAAGCTAATAGAAATCCAAACGAATTATCGAACCGAGTAGTCAGTTGAGTATGTCCAAATTTCAACTCAGCTCAAAAACTCTAACCTGCCATCTATCCAACTCGGAGTAAGACTCAATATCTTCTTGAGATTGGTTCACATGCTCTTATCGGGTTGAGTCCGAATCAGAATCATCGAGCATGTGATTTCTCAACAGTACCTACCCCTCATGACACATTCATACCTTGATCTCCTACCCAACCAAATGATTATATTGGCATCATTTTGATAGTAGATTTATAAAAATAATAACGTCACAATAACTATATTGTTCTTCAAACTAATTACCCACTATATGTATATCATATTGCTGCTCTTCTATGACAAGAGACCATGAATATGTAAGTATCTTTTATGTAGGATATATGGACTAGCCAAGCTAGTTTAAAAAAATTCAAAAGGCCAGTTTGAGGAATTGGGTGCCTGCAGAGTTTGCAAATGCGAATCACTTGGTTAATGCCATCATCGGCTGATGAAACACAATTTCCCGTGTAAAACAACATGAAAAACAATTGCGCCCTATTAGTCCATTACTTTCCTTACTTTATTATATATTAAGGAGGGGTGCATTACCTCCTTAAAATTCCAAAAAAATAGAAATTCAAAAAAAAATTAAATTGCGTCATTAATGGAACTTATAATATTCTTAATATCTCCAGATGTCGTGAAGTATGGCATCGTTAGTTTGCAACTAACCAGCAAATCATGAAAATGGATGGGAAGGCGAGCACCAACGACGTGATCAAGATAGCCCGAAAGCCATGGAAACCTTCCCAATCGAACTTCCTCCACAATATAAGCACGTAAAGTTTCACGTGGGTGGATGGAGACGATCTAATACCCTACATTAAGAAGGTACATATCTGGACCAATAACTATCTCCTACACGGGAATCCAAAGAGTGGTCTGGTGGTAGTGCAATGTGCCTACATCTTAAAGGATTCAGATTCGAATTTCAAGAGGACACTACGAACCCTCAAAATTACCGGACCTACTATTAAAAAAAACTAACTCCTACACGGTTTGAGAAATCAACATCCATAGATGTTGCAATGAGAGCCTCTCTACTACGTTGTCATGTGGAGGCATGTCTGAATATAAGCATAATGTAATATATAAAATTCAAAAAGAAATCGATTTAAATTGCTGTTAAGCATTGATGATATCACAAACTCCTTGGGTGAATGATATTATATCATTATTAATTAAATCAAACAGACTTTCTCGTAACTCATTCTGATAAGCAACTTGATGTTTGATAATTCATCATTATCATTGATGTTGAAAAATCTCTTGATATTGTTTTTACCCTGTGTAATTCATTCATTCGTAATATTACCTGGCAAATAAAAAATGTCAACTTGACTAGAAAATGTAAAAGGCTCGTTCTTTTTTCAACCTCCTAGTGTACAACTAAATGTACCATTATATTGAAAAAGGATGGCGGAATAACTTATTACAACTTGCTTAACATGGTCATGACGTCATCTTCTAACTACATAACATAGCTAAATCAAGTATTTTTGAATGTATTACTGTAAAAAATATGTTTAATTTTATTAAAGATTTAAATAGATCATCTTCAACGAAATGCTTCAAAAGAGGGATAGTCTACTGACTCAAGAAGAAAAAATCCATAATGCTACTATATCTAGTATTCAAAAAATGGAAAAATCAAAAACTTCAAAACACTGGATAGGCTTGATTAAAAATAAAATGCCTGTCGGAGTGTATATATTTGTATAGTCAATAAGAACGCTTGAGCTTCAAAGCCATATGTATGTGAGACTACAACCAGATGACTTGGCTACATTGGTCAAGCATCTTAGGATAGATAGCTACACAGGCTATCGTCCATTCTTCTCTCCGCCTCCTCTTCTTCATCTAGTTGTACTTGAACTAGAAGGGAATACCTTGCTTCTCGAGGAAAGAGTTGTTGGATTGGGGAATTATGATCAGCATGTTGGAAAAGATTGACTTTTACTGCTTCATTCGAGGAGAGCTACATATCACACACACTGTCCAAGATAGATTCATAGTCATAAGGATTTGTGTATGAGTTGACATATTCTGACCTGACTATTGAGGAGATTTAAGTAGAGTTTTGTGATTCTCGAAGGTTGTTGTGTTTCAAATCTGTTTCCCAATAAGGTTCTGACTGCACCTAAAATTCAAAGGTCTGTCTTAAGCTCCAAACTTTGATTTTATGAAGATAAATTTAAGAATTAAAATCAATCCAAGTTCTTTTTTATTTTCTTTATTTTATTTTCTGCACTTATTACATAAGTGTTTGCTAGGGACTAGCAAATGCAAGTATAGGGGGATGATGAATCTCCATTTTATCACATTTATTCTTTGATGTTAGCTTAAACCCAAACTAAATGCATGTATATTTCAATATTTTTCATAAATTGACATTCATTATTTGTTGTAAAATATTGTATGAAATACAATGTTTAAAGTCAAAATAAAAGAATAAAGAAAAGAAAGGAAAAAGAAATAAACTGCCAAAGATATTTTATGATCGTAAACCTTACATGAGCATCTTGATGACCAAGTCATCAAGGAATAAAGTAAGGGAAGATAAGAGTCAAAAACATAATAAAACCCTAATTTTTATTCTTCAGTAAGTCTACTTTGGGACCTATTTCATTCTTTATTATTTATACCTCAAATAAAGAAACCTTGTAAATGAAAGTTATATATAAAAATATATAGGAAAATATAAAATTGATTTCAACAATAATAATATACAATGTACTTTGAGTCGTACTACAACTATCAAGTTTTCCTTATACTAAAAAAAATCAAAGCACCAAACTTCGCATACTCATATCTTCTCTAAATGAATTCAAAATGCACCAAAATCATCTTAATTGTATATAACTTTTAATAAGCTATTTAATAAAGATAGTTCTATTTATTTTGGAGTCAAGATGCAAAAGTTAGGTTTTGGACCCTATTGTACAATATATATATGAATAAAATATTCATTTTATTAATTCTTTTTATTTTTCATTATTTGATAATTTTATAATTTGTACACATTATATAGTATGTGGTATCCAATCCGAGCTGTCCATCCTTGAGTGATTGTAATCAGCCTTCTCCGGGGTCTCCGTATGGTGAAGATCAACCAATGCTCGATGTTGCAGATGTACCTCATTGTCCCATCCCCACTACGAACGAGGATCTAGTTACACGTGGATTCTAGAGTTCCTTCCTGATGGTGATGGATATACTTTGTTCATTTTCATAGTTTACTAAATTGCATACATGTCCAATGCAATATGTTATGGTTATTTCTATTTAATTAGTAGATTTTGGAAATTATAGAACCACTATGATGTCCTTTCGACGAGAAGTATGACTCAATTTCTATCGAAGAGCATACATAGTTTAAGCTAAGATATGTCTGCAGGTGATCACCCAGTGACAAGTGGGGCCTAACTGAAGACAAGCATTGGGAGAACTCCACTCCAGATTTTCATCGGAGTCTAGTTGTGGAACTCCAGGGTCATCAAGTGTTTACGGACCACTCCCACCACAGATACTAAAACACTTGTAGGTGTAGACTCGACCTCGATTAATCATGTGTCGACTAATTTTGATAGTTTTTGAACATGGTGGGCACTATGCAGTCCAAACTCAACATAGTGGAGACAATATTGATTGCTCGATAATATAAGTCTCAACATAGTGGAGACTTATATTAGATGGATTTGCTTTCGTAGTTGAATGAAGTAGGTCTGGAAAGAAGGCTGTCGATGAGAGGATGGGAGTGACGATGACGACACAGATGAAGAGGAGGAAGATATCCATGATTATGTGGCGCAACGATGATTTTCCGCAGGTTCATTATCCACGAAAGGGATGGTGAGGCAGAGCAAAGAGAGAGGGAAATGCAAAGGGAGAGAAGAGAAGAGAAAGATAAGAAGATGTTGCGAAGGTGGAAGAAGTGAAGTAGCTAGGCTCATTGAACTCGTTTCTTGATTTCATTTGAAATCAATGTTTATGGTACTCTTTGAACTCATTACTTGGGTTTAATTTCAATATTAGCACCTTACTTTTGGTATGAATTAGTAATTGCTTCTCATCTTGTGTATGAATAAATTTATAATTTTACCTAACTTGTATACTCGAATAGAGATGCATTCTATGATTGAATGGCGAGGGAGATCGATGTGAGCTCCGGCGATCAAATGGAGGATGTATGCTATGATCCTTCAATATGCTTGAATGGTTGGTTAAATCATTTGTATATGCAAGTATATGTTTGCAAATTATGAATATGCATGTGCTTTGTGTTTGTGAATTGTTGGCATATCAATTCAAATGGTAGATATGAGAATATGCATGTGCATTTGATTCATGTGTCGCAAAGTAGGCTACAAGTAATCCAGCTATTGTTTTTTGGGATTTTTACCTACGAACCTTATAAACCTTGTAAATTACCTCCTCGACTTTTGAAACAACACAATTCCTCTCTCGACCCCGTAAACTTGCTAACTCTTACCCATGAACCTTGCGGTTAATATGTTTGAAGCTCGTAGGAGTTTTGGGTAATTTATGAAGTTGATGAGGTAATTATATTGTGCAAAAGATTGTAGAGGAATTTTAACAAGTTTCTAAGGTTCATGGGATAAAAATCCCTTTTTTTACAGTTTGTAGTATATGTAACTACTTGTAGTCATATATGTGCTATGTCTAGTACTCGTCCATTTCATTGTGTGCATAAGACTACTGGCCACTACCGTGCTCATAAAGTGCTAACACAATGCGACTACGTTGTGGTCGTACCTCCATTTTCAGCCCCATAGATACGAGCACATAACTTTCGATTACATGTAGTCGCAAGGTGATGTTTTGACCATTTGAGGACTACAATATGAGCATAAATGAATACAATTGTGCTCACATTTAGCTTTGATTCTTGTAGTAAATAATAAAACATAAGGTTTAAAATATAGTTCAAATACATGGAGCTTGCAAATTGAGTAAAAGTTAACAATTAAAGAGATTTTTAATCTACAAACCATAGAATCATTGTAAACTACCTTCTTAACCTTGTAAATACCATTTATCACCATAAATTTGCTCCATCTTACCCCATGAACCTTACCGCTAATTGGAGAGTTCTTGATTAACTTGCCTAGATTAAAGTTGAGTTAATCAAACCACACCAAATACAATAGTATCTTGTCTTCCACACACTCTCATTACTTCCTCTCTACATTTTCTTCCTCTTCCTCTTTCCCAATGGTGCACGAGGAGGGGGCGAAGATTGGCAGTAGCAGCACTGTGGGAGAGGGGATTGAGATGGGCAGCAGATGCGATGACTTGCAGGTGATGCGAAGCTTCTTTTTTAGATCTCCAGATGTAGTGCTCGATGCGAAGCTTCTGTTTTCTCCAGGAGACATGATGACTTGCAGGAGAAATGAGGGCTCAAGTTTTGTGGACTAAAGGAGAAACTGGAGGGAAAGGGGGTAGGAGGGCGAGAGGCGTAAGGGTTTGTAGTGGTACGTGGTCGATAAAAAACTCGAGGGCTTCACGTTTGCCTCCATTTCTTGAGGCAGGAGGTATATCTCGCTAAGGGCATGGGGGAATGAGACCAAAGATGAAGCGGCATGGAGAGGAGAGACGGAGTTCGGGTGGTGTTGATCACAAGCTCGAGAACTCTGTGTTCGTCTCCATTGTTTGAGGCAGGAGGTGGATCTCTCTGAGGGCGGGGGGGTTGAAGATGGAGCGATACAAGGAGGAGGATGGGAGGCCGGGAGGTGGGGGAGAGGATAGGCTTTGGTTGGGTGGCGTGTGGGGGGTAGGGGAAGAGGAGAGGGGAGAAGATCATGTGGCGTTGGGACAAGGTGGTGCTGGGATGACTGAGAGAGGTGGAGGGGAAGGGAATGTAAGGAGGAGGGTGAGGGAGGAAGAGGGAAGGCATCTTTTGTAAATTTGTTAAACAAAGAGAGCAATATGCACTTGTTTTTAACAAAATCTAGTTAAATTTAACGGGTAATTGGATGATATTTAACCACATGATATACGGGATAAAAGTTAACAAGTTTATGGGGTTGATGGTGTAATAACAATGTTAACATGGATGAGAAGGTAATTTACAATGATTCTAGAATTCGTCGAGTAAAAATTCCAATCTAAAAATAGCAAGATGATATATAATTAATCATTGTAAACTACCTTCTTGACCTTGTAATCATCATTAGTACCCCCTCAATCTCGTAAACTTGTTCTGTCTTATCCAATGAACCCTATCGTTAAGTAGATAGTTCTTGGGTTAACTTTCTTGGGTTAAAGTCGAGTTAATCAATCCACATCAATTCCAACGTTATGTTTTCTTCCACCCTCATCATTCCTTCTTCTCTCCCCCTTCGTCGCCTTCCTCTTTCCTTCTTCTCTCCCCTTCATCCTCTTCCTCTTTCCAATGGTGCACTAGGAGGGGGCGGAGATTGGCAGTAGTAGCAGTGCGAGGAGGGGGTCGGAGATGGGTAGCAGATGCAATGATTTGCAGAAGATGTGAAGCTTTTTTTTAGATCTCCATATGTAGTGCTCGATGAGAAGCTTCTGTTTTCTCCAGGAGACGTAATGACCTGCAGGAGAAATTACGGCTCAAGCACTACAAGCAGATGACCCTGAGGGGACGGGAGAACCGTCCTTTTTGCTATAATAACCATCCCTTCTAATCAGAGGGGACGGTCACGAGACCGTCCCATCTACCACCGTCTCATTTAATCAGAGGGGACGCTTACCGTGAACGTCCCTTTTATTCAACCATTGGGGACGGTTGTAACCGTCCCTTTAACGTTAAAGAATGGGGACGGTTACGACCATCCGTAATACCATGCATAAAAGGGAGGGTTTCCACCATCCTCGTTATAAGAACATAGGGGACGGTTATAACCGACCCCTATGCTCGAAGATCATTTCGGGACGGTCACAGAAGACCTGTGGGTTAGGTCCCATGGGTCGATATCGGCGACACAGAGTCGATGTCAAACGGATGCGACAGTCGCAACCGTCGCCTATGTTAAGTAACGGGGACGGTTGCAACCATCCCCTCTGTCAAAAGGACCTATAGCGATGCCAACATAAGGTTTTAAGAGACGGTTAGAACCATCCCATTTAATCCTCTTGGGTACAAAATTGAGACAGCCAGGTCTTTTCAAGAGGAAGGGACGGTTGAAACCGTCCTCCTTGATGATCCTAGGGGACGGTTTTAACCATCTCTCCTACTTGATAGGGCCTATAGAGACGTTAACAGAAGACCTTTGGGGACGGTTTAAACCGTCCCCTTTAGGTCCCATGGGCACCAAAAGGAGACAGCGAGGGCCTCTCATGCGGAAGGGACGATTAGAACCGTCCTCCTAGATAATCAAAGGAGACAGTTCGAACCATCCCGTCCTCATTGGGGTCTATAGCGACACCAACAGAAGAGCTTTGTGGATGGCTACAACCGTCCCCTTTAATCTTTGAAAGGTAAAAATACGTCCCGTGAGCTATTTTGGACAGATGGGACGTTTCTGTAGGACAATCGGGGACGGTTAGAACCTAATACTCTTGCCATCATTATTTCGTTCGAACCGATCGAATCTAATACTCTTGCCATCATCCATATACATATCACAAAATGTAATACATTCTTCACAAAAATATCCCTCAGTAATGCAACCTTCAGTTGAAGCTTTATTAAACACCATATTTTTTTAATTTCTTAGATATCTTTCAACTGTAAGACATATATCATCATAACCGTTGTACATCGATTCTTCACTTTTATCATAAACAACTCCAAAAGAAAACGTAAATGAGACATTTTGATTCCTGAGCATATTGGCTTTTCTGCATCTTGTATCTTTTCATGTAAGGTATCCGGAAGCAATTCCATCATTTCATCAGTGTTATGTCCTCGAATATTGTCTATCATCTCAAACATAGCACCACGGTCATCTGTTTCAGACATATCTCTTGCATTATCCACTGGGGCATTATTGACTTCTTCTAAATTGACTCCTACACCATGATACGTCCAATTTGTATAATGAAGCCAAAAACTGTTTAATATCAGATGCTCGTAAACTATGGTTCGATTTTGGGTCAGAGTGTTCTTGCATCTTATGCAAGGGCAGTGTATCCTATCTCCTTCACCTCCTAACATATGATAGAGTGACTCATACTGAAATGCCCAATCTAAGAATCCGACTCCTTTGTTATATGTTCGATAATCATCGAATCTTTTATTCATCCAACTTTTGTCCATTTCTTAAAGGTAAAGATCCAAAGTTAATTACAATGTCAATATCTCTTATGAATCACTTCTACACCATTCTTCCTATATTTTTAAAGTTTTAATATCCCATAGACCATACCTAAGTTCTACTAATGTATGCAAATGGAGAATGTATGTATTAAATTAGAAGTCCTAGAAACTAAGTTATTTATCCTACAGACTAAACTATTAGGCATATAAACAACTACATTACATTTACTTCATTGTTCAAAACACTAAGCTATTATTTAAAAATTCTAAAAAATCATAAAGAAGCATATTTTAATTAAAAATTTAATAAAACTAAAAATAATTGAAAAACTCACAACCGAATAAGAGGAGAAACGACGGCGGCGCTACAGGAGTAGGGCGGATGGAGGAGGGCGGTGGAGGGATGAAGATGGCGGATGGACGAGGGTGGCGGAGGGAGGTGGCGTTGGATGGAGGAGGGCAGTGGAGGGAGGAGGGGTCGGAGGGAGGAGGACGTCGGAGGGAGGAGGCTGGTGGAGGGAGGCTTCAACGGCGAGCCGACGATGGAGGGAGGAGGCCGCGCGGGGAGGTTGGGCGAGCCGGCGGCGGAGGGAGGAGGGTGCGCGGGGAGGTCAGGTTCAGGAGGAATGGTTGAAGGGAATGAGGAATACATTCGGCCGAGAGGATATATGACCATCGGAGATGGTCGTTCGTCCGTCCCCTATAATAATGATCGGTGATAGTTATAAGTAAACCGTCCCCTTTGGTGATAGATATTTGGCGGAGCGCGCCAATTACACAGGCATCGGCGACGGTTATGCAACCATCCCTTATACCCAACTATAGGGGGCGGTTGCAATCCCCCCCTAAAGTTTGGTATACGACGACAAGAGTGGAGTATTGGGGACGGTTATGACCGTCCCCTAAAGTACCCGGATATAGAGAAAACAAGCTGGGGCTCTACTCGTAAGGGACGACTATATAACCGTCACCAAAGGGTCAATTAACTGAGATGGTCAGTAACGACCATCGCGAATAATCGACAGAGGGGACGGTCAAAATACAACCGTCCCCTATGCTACTATAGGGGATTTGTTGCTCATTGACCGTCCCCAATAAGCGTCCCAAAAGGCCGTCCAGTTTGTAGTGAAGTTTTGTGGACTAAAGGAGCAGTCGAAGGGAAGGAGGTGTGAGGGCAAGAGGTATGAGGGTGTGTAGTGATACGGGGTCAATAACAAGCTCGTGGGATTCGTGTTTGCCTCTATTGCTTGAGACGGAGGTAGACTCACTGAGGGCGCGTAGGATGGAGACCGAAGATGGAGCTGTACGGGGAGGAGTGTGGGAGGTCAGGCAGTGTCTATCATGAGCTTGAAGGCTCCATTTTCGTCTCCACTGCTTGAGGCAGAAAGTTGCTAAGGGCACAAGAGGAGAGAGCCGAAGATGGAGCGACGCGAGGGAGGAGGGGAGGTCAGTCGGTGGAATGGAGGATAGGCGAAGGTTGGGTGGCGTGCTGGGACTGGGGAGGGAGGGGTGGAGATCGGGTGGCATTGAAGAGGAGGTGGTGCCGAGACGGTTGGGGATGTGGAGGGAAAGGGGATGTAAGGAGAAGTGTGAGGGAGGAAGAAAGATTGCATCTTTTGTAAATTTGCTAAACAAAAAGGGTAATATGTGCTCGTTTTAAACATAACCTAGTTAAATTTAACGGGTACAACATGATCTTTGAGATAAAAGTAAACAAGTTTACATGATTGAGGGAGTAATAACGATGTTTACATAAGCAAAAAGATATTTTACAATGATTATAGGATTCGTCGGGTAAAATCCAGTCTAAAAATAACATGATGATATATGATTAGTTTTTTTTGTCTAAGTTTCATTAATTTTGTTTTATGTTAGCATAAAAACTGCATTAAAAAAACCTAAAAAGTTCATCCATATATATGCATCTTAATTTAGAAACATGTAAAAAATGCGTTAATCACCCATCGTGATTTCAGCATGCCTTTCATAGTAAAATTATATGCATCTTAATTTAGAAACATGTAAAAAATGCGTTAATCACCCATCGTGATTTCAGCATGCCTTTCATAGTAAAATTATGTTGTTTTCAAAGGGAAGAGGATCTCTGCTGTAGAGGGTATTGCAGCAGAGGTGCTGTAAACCCCAATAATTTTTTTTTGTGATTTAGATTCCGAAATGGAATTCAAGTTGCCTATATCTTGACTGATTGTTGAGCATTAACCTAATATTCAATCTATAAGGTTGGAATTTAGAATCTAAAATTAAAAAAATTATTGGGATTTACAGCACCTATGCTGCAATACCCTCTGCAACAGAGGATCTTCTCCCTTTTAAGACCATGTTTATTCAGCTACACGTAGCTTTCACCTTTCACTTCAACACAAATAAGAACAAAAAAAGGAGAAGGAATGCATCGATTTTATTTATGCAATGGTTGGCATCCTCTACATCATACGAACTAAGTAGAAATACTGCACTTGTTTTATTCCAAACCCCTCCATCGCAGGCACAGACTCTCTCGTTTTACATGGACAACGTCTACGAGGCTGCTCATTCAACAGCCCTGCGCTCCTCCCTTGAGGAAGAGGAGGAGGATTGCTGAGGAACGAAGACGGCCAGCTCCTGGCTCCTCCCCTCCTTGAGCCTCCGAGCCTCCTCTCTGGATATCTGGAAGGAGTTGGCCAGCACGTCCACTGGGATCCCTCGGAGGGTGGAGCCCTTCCCAGCCACGTTGTTGGAGATGGCGTTGTCGCTCGTCTTGAAGGAGATCCACTCGAAGTCATTGTCCTCCGCACGCGCCAACACCACGAAGTTCTGGGGGACCACGAAGATCTGATCCTGCCTCACCCTCTCGTCGAGCACCGAGTTGCCGTTGCTGTCAGCGATCTGGACTCTGGCACTTCCTCGGACGACGTACACTATGCTGTGGGAATTGACGTTCCACTGCGGTCCCATGATGGCATTCTGCATTCATTATATCATCAAACTCATCATGATCGTCATCATCATCTTATATGTACGGTACTATATGAGGTTAATTGTATGTAAGAATAGGTTGTTACCCTGCGGAGGTGTCCCTTCTCGGCACTGAGCTGGAGATAGCTCAGGATGGGGAGCTTCTCGCTGTTGAGGGAAGTGAGATGACCGCCTTCCCTGCTGTACACGTCCGAGAAGATCGGGTTCCCGATGTTCTCCGAGAATCTGATGTTGCACAGGGTCTCCTCGATGCCATTTCCCCTTCTCTGTTGCCTCCTCCTCCTCTCTTCTGATGATCTCTCTTCCTCTCTCTCACTCGATGATCCTCTCCTCTCGCTGCTTCTCTCCCTCCTCCTTGATCCTTTCTCTGATTCCTCGTACTCAGAAGAACTGATCCTCGGCCTGATTGTGTGCAGGCTCTCGTCGACTCGTACGATAAAGCCCCTCTGCTCGTCCTCCACACCCTGCAGCTTCCTCGCCGTCTCCTCGTTCACGCCCAAGGCCTCTGCAAGGAGCTTCACATCGAAGCCCTGGAAGATGTTCCCAGATGACTGATCTTGACCGTAAGACGATCCACCACGACGGTGAGTGGATTGGCTTCCGCGTTGTCCCCTCTGCTGCGGGTTGCTTCCGCCAAGGAAGAACCTCTGTCGTGATAAGACCAAAAACCGTACGTACATTAAAGAAAAGAAAGGACCATTCGATCGTCTTGGTGAATTTATAGGAACCGAACATTCAAAACACTACTAAATTTTTAATTAAACTTATGAGTCCAACTTGATAATATATAAATAAACCTACTCGAGGGGTGTTGTCGAGCTGATTGGCGAAGTTGGCCGTGTCGAGGAGGACAACAATCACCAGAGGTCTATCTCCGTTGTTGTAGCTCCATACGGGAACACCGGCGGGCACCGCCAAGATGTAGCCTTGGCTCAGGCGGTGGACCTTCTGGTGTTGGTCGTCCTCTTGTTGGCTTCCTTCACGAGTGCTCCGCCTCTCTTCTTCCCCGAATGATCGACGGCCACCGTGGGACTGCCTCCTCTGAGAGGAAGAGTATTCCTGGGTGGACTGGAAGGACTCGTGGCAGCCGGGAATAACCAGCCCGCCGATGCCCTCACCCTCGACGACGTAGACGAGTCTCGGGGAGTTAGAGGAGGACGGCAGGAACAGGCCTCTGGGCTCTATGGTATGGCGAACAAGGGACGCCCCGACGCAGCGGAACTGCTCGCCTCGTGGGCTCGAGGGCTTCGAGCTGATCTACGTTGCACTGCTCGCCGCTCCTCTGCCTACGTTGCTGCTGCTGCTGCTCAGGTGCTTGGACGAGGTGTGACCCCTGGGCAAGAGAGGCGACGGGGAGCAGGATGAGGAGACAGAGAGCGAGGGAGAAGCCCGCGTTGGCCATGGCACCTGCTCGTTGTATAGGTTGATCTGAGGTACTGGTGGGTTGTTGAGGAGCATCCGTGCATTATATAAGGCGGGAGGCGGTGGTGCATGAAGAGCAGGTGTTTCATTTGTGCTGGGAGGTGCATGTCGCCGTTTCTTATCTGTGAGGACGCGTGCGAGCTCTCGTCGTGTTCGTGGCGCCTCGGTGGGGCGAATAGCCTTTACTTGGGTTCTACAAAGAGCTCCGTTCCGGATATTATATTACCATTGCTCGCTAAAAGTTTCCATACAGCGACCTCGAATTTAACTCAGCACAATCCGTCTCTCTTCACTTCCTAAATTTCCTCGCATCTCATAGACACACTGCTAGTGCACCATGACCACGCAGCAATCGTTGGATAAATAACCTTTCCGAACAGAGTGCGGATCCTCTGCTGGCCAGCAGGGATCTGTGCTGTACACAAAATCAGGGGCTTTGTGGACCCTTTGCATTGATCGGTCTCTGTTTTTTCCGATGCATTAATTAGCGGCTGGTTTCTTCCTTTTAGTTTTTGCAGAGAAAAGAGGTTTTACACCTTTGTTTATATTGCTTTCTTGATAAAATTCTACCATCTTTGTAACTAAATCATGAACCCTTTACAAATACTCTAATATATGTGCCGAGCACTGTTGACAAAGCCCGTGTGTTAGCATGATGAGTTGCACATAAAGATTGAAAAGTCGTTATGAAATTCATTAGATTACATTAAAAATCTATCATCAAGATCGGCACGCCCCTTCATTCTCCTACCCCCACCGCTACGGTCTGATCGATGCCACCGGCAGAGCTTATCGCACACATCACTACCATATATCAATGGTCAATGGTAACCAACCACCCACGTGCGAGGGGGATGTGCACAATAATTCACACCACATGCTCTGCGATAACCTCCTTATCTTAGAGGATCCTCTCCATTTCTTCTATGTCCCTCATATTCTCTGCAGTAGTTATTGTATTGAAAACAAAAATAAAAGAATAAAGGAAGAAAAGAAAAAGAAATGAGACACCGAGTGATCCTATCCCCCGAGACTCGATCGTCACGCTGATTTAGTCGATAAGGCATAAGGCAGGAGGAGATTGGAAGACCAATTATGCATATTACACAGTCTGAAAATCCTACAAATATAAGCTAATAATTAACCTCTGGGACCTATTTATATTCTTATTTTTACACTTCAAATAATAAAACCCTCAACATGAAAGTTGTAGGTAAAATACCTAAAAATACAAAATATTTCATTCAAATATAATGCAACTTGTACATTCTACACCTAGAATAAAAATCCAAAAACCATAAAATACACTAGAATAATTCATTGTACAATATGCCTGAATAAAATATTCATTTTATTATTCTTTATTAATTATTTTATATTTTTATTATTTTGTAAAAATATTCTATATAGTGCATGCACATATTTTGAATAGAATAAGCCATAAAAATACACTAGAATAAAATAATATATCAACAACATAGATGAATGCACTATACTTATACATATGTAATTTATACCTATAATTAATAAAGTGTACATCTTATATAAGAAAAATACAATAAAAATATATTTTTGAATATTCAAATAAGCTATAAATATAAAATTGAGTGTATAAAATAATAAAATTTAAAAAATAAATGGAAATAAAATACACTAAACATCGGTGAATATACATATACTTATACTTGTAAATAATAACTTTTAACGAATCACCTCATAAAAATAAATAAAAATAGGCATTAAATTCTACATAAAATTAGGAATACTTTTATTTTATAACTCAAAAATAATTAATTCATTATTATTTATTTTTTATTTTCTAAGGCATTTTTGCCTTGAAATTTCCTAGTTGGTCCACGTTGACCAACCATGAGTCTTCTGTCATTGACCTAGGGTCAATAGTCCGACCCTCTAATGACTTCTGTCAGAAGCTCACGAGGAGCCCTCCTTCTCCAAATTTTCACACTTCTTACAATGTCTTTTTCACCTCGAGCCCTCCACATTTCTTATCCCCCCAAGGTTATCCTCTACATCGTCCATATCCTACTCACCAACCCCCTCAATTTCTCACGCAATCGAGCCTCCAAATTGACCCAAATCTCCATCTATAAATATACATCCAAATCCTTTTTGCAAGTTTTGATCCCTCTTCCATCATTCGTGGCCCCTCAGAATGTACTCTAGAGCTCTGTCTTGGTGATAACAAGGTTGAGTTGCCTTCTGCAGGGAGGAGGAGCTGTGTAATAGGGGATCCACCATCTTCGGCAGAGCACCGTCGTGAGGTTCTACTATAAGAAGAGGCACCTCTTGCTCTGCAAGGAATATGATCAATCCATAAGCTCTCTCTCTCTCTCTCTCTACACGCCAAAGGTCCTCTCCCTCTCTATCATTGTGGATGTCCACCATGGAGCCTGAGAGAGAGTCACCATATATTTAAAATCACTAGTAAAAAATATTGCATTAGCCACACAATCAAGCCACAATAAATACTATTATGGCTAAAACCTATTGACCACGGTAAAGTACTATAACCTGAAGTTAATTGCAACATTAATTACCGTGGCAAAAAATGTTAGACTACAGTATTATTAACATGACAAATATGTTTTGAGCACGGTATTATTGCCATGACTAATAATTTGAGACCACAGAATTTTTATCGTGACCAAACATAGTATGCATATGGATTATTTAATCCTACCTTTGTATTTGCAGGTACTAAAATATCGGACTTCGATTCTATAATTATTAGAAATGCAATGACCATTATATATGATTCTGATTTTTTTAAAAGAAAAATAAGATTTTAAGTAATGTAACTAAGAAGGAATTGATCGACAATTTTATCTTTGCTTCCATACTCCAAGACAATGATCCTAAAGATAAATTCTATTGCTCCTATTGTTACGTTAAAAAAACATGGATTCTAATTGGAAACTAAATTATATACACTATCAGAATTCTTTGAATTTACCTTGGATTTTTTTCAACCAAATTGGACATATATGTTATTATATTTGTTTCTTTATGAATGGTCATGGAATTCCTAGAATAATGGCCGAAAAGACTAATCCCCGATTCCCTTGCCCTAACTCGAACCCTCTCTCCTGAAACCTCTCTCCCGAAACCTAAAGCCCTCCTTGACCCTCGTCACCAAGCACTCTGCCAGTCGTAGCCCTTCGTCCTCACGGACCCACCTCGCCGCCCGCACCTCTGCGACCCCCCTCGCGGTCTCGCCACACGGCCCCGCGGTGATGCTTTGCCCTTGCAGCCTCGCCGCCCCGCCTCGCCGCTCGCATCCCCGTACCCCCCTTGCGGCCCTGCGACCACATCTTACCCTTGCAGCCATGGCCCCTGCCTCACCGCCTGCACCCCCATGGCTCCGCTTCGTACACGCCTCCTGCATCCCCACCTTGCCTCATGACCCTCACCGCACCCCTCCCTTACCCCCTGTGCCTCCTCGCCGTCACCAACTTCCCCGGCGCCGCCTCCCCATCGTTGTTGCCCTCCCGTGGAGCAGTTGTGTATAAGACATCACATCAGGTATATTTTTCGACTTTGATGTTTATTTTGAGCTTGTGATTTTGAGCTTATTTGTTGCAACTTTGATATGAAGTGTATGGTTGTAAAAAAAAATAAAAAGAAGAAAAGAAGGGAATGTCCGCAGGGGAACCCTTTTTTATGATTTTTATCAATGAACTGGGTATGACCTTTTTCATTTCAGTTAACAAGGAATATTAGAAGAGAAGCTATAAAACTAACAAGGTTGGGGTGATCATCATAAAGTAAATTTGGTATAGATATTTTAAAATTACTCTGAGATATAACCTAGAGTCTAATTTTTCATGACAATAGTCTAGATTTTTACCCAATAAAAAATAATGGAGCAATTTGTTTCCTTTTAATGCAAAAAACTTAAATTTTTAGTATACATCTATCATTTAGTCATATTCGTGGTGACTGAATATTTTAGATGATTCCTTGGAAGAATATTAGGAAATGCATAAAGTTTGAAGTACTAATTTTGTCTTCTAGTCAAGACAATGATCTCAGGATAATATAGAATTATCAATAGTAGTATCTGACTTGACAATGGCACAAGTTGTATTTGGTGTGCTTGAGATTTTTATATCTTCCGAAGCTCACATGCAGTGACTTTGATGTCACCTTGTTAGTTATAAATTGTCACGCGACTAGGGTGCGCTAAATCATGGTTCCTCTATTGCCCTAGATTTTGTGAGTGACATGTCTTTGGAGATTTGGATGTATCGAACTCATGTTTGAATGCCAACAAGAGCAAGATGCACACGTACAATATCTTGTAACCACATAATTTTCTGGATCTTCTACAAGATAGAGGTTTTGTAAAAAATAAAGATGGTATATATTAATTTAAATCGAAGTCATGTATTGGGGACATAAGAACCATTTGAACTTGCAAGTTGGGTTGAACAAGTTTTTTTGTTGACGATATTGAAAGTCAAGGATGGATAATTCCGATCAGAATAATACCACGAGCCTATTACAATATGCATGAAAATGATATAAATGATTCAGATGAGGAAAGTGAAGCATACCAAGAAGCAAATTCGAGCTAGTAAAAGTAATAATATATGCAATTGTTGTTTCTATGTCTAATTATTATTGATTTGGGTGCTACAACATATGAGATATGCTTTCCAAATTCTTTTCAATATAATGTCATAATTGTTGTAATGCAGATGCCTCCCCGCATGGGTCGAAAAAACACCAGAGAGTTATAGCATGAGTTAGTATGTAATTACTTTTTTTTTTAAAATTTAAGCAATCTTTGTACACTAACTTGTATATTTATTTATAGAATTAAATTCAGGTCAAAAAGGGCATTGATGTTGATCGATGCAATCTTTTTATATACTCAAAAAGTAGAGAAGGAAAAGATGGCTCAAGAATGTGGCATGATCAGAAATTGCAAAAGAAACTTGTAAGTTAATTTAATTATGTTTGTTTCAAATTCATTTTAATATATATATATATATATATATATATATTAATATATATTTAAATTCTTTTTATTTCATTACCTCAGAAGCACATGATTGCACTGCAACACCCTAATGATGGGTCTCCTTCTATCTCTCCAGACGCAACATATCTACAAGCTATTGGACCTGAACATCCACGTCGCATGAGAGGAGTAGGTCGGTGGGAGAGGGGGGTTAATCCATCCAAGTACTATGAAGGTAGATGCCAACCAGATCGTAGCTTACATGATGGAGTCACAAAATTAGAGGTCATGCTTGGAGAGATTATTGGATTTCAAAGTTCAGATACTTTCTAATATTTTATTAGCTAAATGAACCTTAGTAACCTCTTATTTTGTTAAAAACCTTAGCTTTCCACTATTGTTTTTGGGTCGAGGCATCCGCCTTAACCACCTAATCTTTTGCTGCAGGAACAATACTTCGCGGAGCATCTGGAACGCACATCGAAGTCACCTTCCCTCTTTAATTGCAAATATATCCCCTGCAAGTTAAACTTATTTTTGTGTTTGTTTTCTAACTTTTAAAATATCATCCATGCTCAAAAAATCGTGTAAAAATATGGTAATGTGTATGATGCAGATGTTTTTCATGCCATAAGTTTTATTTTGTATTTCACGCATTTTTCATATTTATTAAAAATCAAAAGGTGCACAGAAATATGTTGTTAAATTAAAAAATCAAAAAAATATAAAAAATATATAAAAATTCCAAAATAGTATTTTCTTATTATAGTATTTAGTACCCTCATATTTATAGAAATAGAAAAAATGATAAAATTAAAAGCTCTAAAATCCTATAAAAATTCTTCAAAAATCCCATAAATCTTAGTTTCTATTTGATAATTTTATTTGTATATATTACTACATATTAAATTTTGTTTTGAGAATTTTTAACCTCATTTATTATTTTTAAATATCAAAACAACTCTACCTATTCAGTCCATGTTTTGTTATATTTGGGACTTTAGAAATATCTAAAATTATAAAAAATACCAAAAAATCACAAAAAAACATTAGAAAAAATAAAAGTACATTTTATTCTGTTTTTTATTATTTATAGCTATATTATAATTAGAATACTCTATATTATATTTTATATCTATATATAATTATATATAGTTACATTTACTATGATTATTTTTAATACCTAAATATATTTAGAAAAACTTAAAAAATATAAAGAGACTGATCTGGAAGTTATTTCCATATTTTATATATTTAAATATTTATTACGTATATTATACATATATTATCCTTATTATTACATATAGACGTATATATAACTATTATATATTTTGAATACAAAAAAAGTAAAAATTAAAAATAAATATATAATATAATAATTATATAGATATAATAAAAAGGATAAATATATATTATATTATAAATACATTAATTAAAATTCACATTCCTTTGATTAATATTGTGTATATCTATATGCACCCACACATATATTATTTATTCATTATTTATTTATAAATAATATAAAGTGCTACCACATATTGCTTCCTGAGTTCGACTCCTACCTACTTGTCTACTATACACCTGTTTGTAGGGTATAATAAATTTTGATTCGCACCTCTACTTCTTCATTGCTTGATTATATTACGTGGGTTAATTATTGATTTAGCCATTTGATCTTCAAGAGTGGTTAATATAGTGACTGTTGGTCCCGTTATGTGTGGACCACAAGACCACTCTTGGGATTAATCTCACTATTTCAAATGGTGCCATTGCTAGGGAGCAACGGAGCATAGCGCATATTGTTGTATACATACTGCTTAATATTCCTCTCTTATTCTTTCTATTTATTTCTGAAAATTATTTGACTTTTCTAATCCATATTTCTTGTTGATCTTTTGTGAGGGATCACTTGGAGACTGCTATCTCTTAGGAGGTGGGTGCACCAGAGACGAGCGAGGGTTAGCCTTCTACTTGTGAGCCAAGCAGGAGAGAGCAAGAAAGAGAAGCAGGGAAGGAGAAAAGCAGACTGGTCATATATTTTATTTTTGTTTTATAAGAGAGAGTTTAATTTTTATTTCTAAAATTAAGTTGTAATAATTTGAACACTACCACACTTAGCAAGGTCCAGTGCCCCGATGTATGTTCACCTGGGGGCATTGTCATGATTTTTCGTGTTTTCTTCACCTTTCTTTTATTTCGTTTCTCACATTTTGAGCTTTCTGCCTTTGTTTCATTTGTTTTGTAGAATGAGCCCTTAGACATTAAGATTTCTTGCCCGACTGCCTTGTGGAATGAGCTAAAAAATAGTTTTATCACATTTATCAATGATTGATACAAACTCAACCATGGATGCTAGTGAAGGAATCAAGGTGAAGATTGGAACTGAGGTGATTGATTCTGTCCCACAAGAGATACTGTGGAGAGTTCCGGAGAAGAGACAAGCACTTTCCCTATACATTAACCTTATAAATGATATATATGATGGGACTTCATCTTGTATAAGGATCCAATTTGGGAAGATTGACTATTTTGATATAAGCATCGGTCTGTATCAAGGTTTAGGTTTGAGTCCCTTCCTTTTTGCTTTGGTTATGGACAAGTTTACGAGTCACATTCAGGATGAGATACCTTGGTGCATGCTGTTCGCCGATTATACTGTGTTGATTGGTGAGACTAGAGATGAAGTAAATGAGAAGATTGAGATTTGAAGACATGCTTTAGAGACTAAAGGATTTTGTATAAGCAGGTCTAACACTGATTATATGGAGCGCACATTTGATGGAAGCAGTATTGAATCGATATGAAGATTGGAGATGGTAACATTTAGAAGAAATATTCTTTTAGATACTCTGGATCTATTTTGCAATATGATGGGAAAATTGATGTTGATGTCACTCAGAATAAATGCAAGATGGTTGAAGTGGAGATGAGCTTCTATTGTTCTATGTGAAAAAATTCTTTTGAAAATCAAAGAAAATATAACAAAGCAATAGTGAGACTTGTTATGCTCTATGGATTTGAATTTTGACATGTAAACCATAGACATGTGCAGTGAATGACAATAACATAGATGAAAATGCTAAGGTAAATAGGGGGTTATACATGAAAAGATCAGAATCTGAATGATGTGATCATAATGGAAGTTGATGTAGCTCCGATAGAGGATAAGATGAGAGACAATCACTTAAGATTGTTTGGCCATTTGTAAAGGAGGTCGGCTAATGCACCGGTTACAAAATGTGAAATCTGGGACGTTAAATCGACTAAGAGAGGGCTAGAAAGGGTGAAGAAGTGTTGGTTTCAGACTATCCGAAGCGATCCTAGTTATTTGGATCTAAGCTCGAGAATGATCCAAGATAGTCTAAATAGAGGTAAAGAATCCATGTAGCTGACCTTACTTAATGTAGGAAAAGATTTGTTGTTGTTGTATCAATGATTGATATAGATGTGTGTTTATTTATTGGAATTTTTACCCGGCAGACCCTATAATCTTTGTCAATTACCTAAACGACCTTTGAAACAACGTAATTCTCCCCTAGACCCTGTAAACTTGCTCTGTCTTACCCCCCAAACCTTACCGTCAGTTTTAACTTTATTTGAGTCAATTATCTGGGTTAGTCTTGAATTAATTTAACTGATGGAAATCCAACGGTGGATATTCCATCCCCATGTTCTTTCCATAGGCTGGAGAAGAGGCTGCCGATGAGGTCGAGGACCGAGGGCTGGGAGTCGGGAAGGTTGCTGGGCATCAAGCGCGAGGGAGTTGGTGGCTGCGGGGGCTTAGGGATGGACATCGGGATGCATGGGGATCGTTGGCTTTTGGGTACACCACGATTCCAACGAGCGTCCCACCATTCCCAGGGAGACCAAAGTTCTCGATCGCACATTTGTAAGTGTCGTTCAACGAATCCAGCGACATCACCTTCAAGTTGTTCTTCTCCACCACGAATTTGCCCAAGCAGCTCCCCCACAGGAACAAAACCCAGACGCAAAACCCTAGCGTTCCCTTTATCTGGGCATCGACAACTAGATCCGGAAGGGATCCCTGTGTGGAAACAATCAAAGATCACATTTTTCTTATGTGGGTAAGTTATATCGCAAGATAGTATTTCGGAAAGGCAGAATATTGATCAAATTCGTACCAAGTACGGATGAGGGAAAGTGCTCCAGATCGAGAAATTGAGAGAAAAAGATGGGATGTTGGCCCAAATATGAAGGAATCTGGGCTATGGATCAGTGGACGAGGATAGGAAGATTCCAATGATCGACATTTGCGCGGGGAAGCTCGATCCCGTCTTTAGATTTGGGTTCGAAGAACAACACCTGGAGTGAGGTTGATGGAGCTTCCTGATAAATAATAGCCACACGAGATGGACAGGATAATCACGAGAGCAACATATGTGAGGGTATTAAAGATGAGGTGGAGGAAGAACAACAATTGGAGTGAGGTGGATGAGGGAAAGAGGTTGGAGGAGGAGGGTATTGAAGAGGAGGGGGAGAAAGATGCCATTTTTGTAAATTTATCAAACAAAGAGGGTAATTCACACCTCTTTTCACGGAATCCGGTTAAATTTAACGGTTGAATTGATGCAAGTTAACCGCAGGGTCTATAGGGTAAGGTTTAGCGAGTTTACATGGTCGATGAAGGAATTATGTTGTTTCAAAGGTTGTAGAAGTAATTGACAAAGATTGTAGGGTCTGCCGGGTAAAAATCCCTTATTTATTTACTTAACAGATCTATAATCCCTGAACCAATTTGACACATCTATATGAATACCTCATCCACAAAAGATGCCAAGGAATATCTTGGCTTAACTTGTAGATTTTTTTTGTAAGAAGAAGCATTTTTAGACCTCCTTCATATGCTAAGTAAGAAGGCCCCAATAGAGTGGATTTCCAAGAGAGAGAACCGGCATTTCTTATATACTGGTATAATATCTATATACTAGGGTCATTTGCCTAAACATCGGTAATATGTGACCTCTACAAGTGCTTACTTGATCAATGACATGCCTTCGAGTGTGCACAAAGGAAGGGATCAAGGAATCACAGTTTAGAATATGAAAATAAAAAATACAAGGCCTACTTATACATAAGTTGGAACTATAGACGTTTTCTTTCATCTAGTTCTTCTACTTTGGTATGTGGAAGTTGATCCCCTATGGCAATAAGCCATACTAGAAGAAATGAAGGCACTCTACAAGAACAAGACACGTGTTTCGAGGATATCTCAGACAATGATCACACTTCATAATTTAAATGAGTATATACAATAAATTATAGTGCGTATGAGAAAGTAAATATTTAAAATCAGACAGTTTGCATATAGATGTACATAAAAAAATTAAGATTGGTTATCTAGAGCCCTTTGCTTTGTAGAATATGTCTTTCTCTTGCAGTTACTTTTGAATAGAAATATGATGGGGGAAATATGCATATGCATAAACATTATGGCAATGAAAAATCGTATATGGCCTAAGGCGTGGTTTCATTTCCTGTAAGAAACTACGAAGATAGGAAGAAACATGGATATAAGCAAGGAAATGGAGATTGCACTCTCTTTGTTAAGCATGATCAAGGAAAAGAGGTGCTTCTAATTATCTATGTTGATGACATAGTTATCACACATAATCACGATGACGAGATTAACAAGATTAAGATAAGCTTGCTAAGGAACTTGAGATCAAGAATATAGGAAAACGATGTCATTTCTTAGGAATTGGGATTGTCAGGTCTGAAGAAGGTATGTGTATTTATCAAACATAACATATCGTTTAACATGTTGTACGAGACGAGCAAGTTGTGTGTCGTCCTGGAAAAAAAACCCTAGTTCAAGCCTATTACAAGTCGAGCTTTAATAATGAAAAGGCCCAATATTAATCTCTCAAGGAACATCACTAAAGGTGCATTTGGTTGGCGGGTTAAGGCGGATTAAACTGGTAGAGGGTAACCCGTTTTTGCATTTTGGTGTTTGGATAGAGGGTTAAACTGGGGGTGTGTTAGAAGTGGGTTTGGGATGATATGATTGTATTGAAATTTGAAAAAGTGAGTAGTTATTGTGATGTGATTGTATTGAAGTTTAGAAAAGTGAGTACAAGTGGAGTAGTTTATAATTTTTATATGAAATGATGGTATAATATATTATTTTTTGATAGGATTGATGATGTAAAATTAATTTATTTAATTTTTTTTAAAAAAAGAATAAAGTGGGGCCCACAGGGAGAGAGGGGGATGTGGGTTAAGGGACGTAAACTCCCCCAAGAGGAGGGTAACCCGGTAGCCAAACACTACCTAAAGGATATATGTCACCCTCACCCAAGTTTGACATCACTTATGTCATGAATGTGGCGAGTCAATTCATATGTACTCTAACCGATGTCCATCTCATCATGATCCATGACATCATGTACTACTTAAAGAAAAATCCAAGCATGGGACTATTCTTAGAGAAAGAAAAAGAAGTTGATATTAAGGTTTATACGTGTTAATGTGACTTGAATTCTAACCACTTGTTAGGCCGTTGATGTAGTTGATCTGTAACCTGGCTTCTAATTGGCTGAGAGCTGTTGGGTTAGGATTGCTGACATGTCTGATCTGTATCCTACCTTCTGATTGACTAAGGGCTGTGGGTCAGGATTGCTGATATGTTTGATCTGTGTCCTGCCTTCTGATTGGCTGAGAGTTATTGGGCCAGTATTGCAGTATAAAAGGGGCCTTAGGGCCACTAGATACTGTACTCCTGATTCAGTTCCAATTTCTCATCTCATATATGTACCTACTCAGTACCCTATGTAATACCTTTTTCTCCATATAGTGAAACCGATCACCGACGTCCAAGGACTTCACCCATTTACGGGTGAACCTTGTAAATCCTTGTGTTTGCATCTTGCTTGTTTGATTGTGTTTGTGCATGTTTACTTCCACGATTAGCAAAAAAACTGATATCAAAGCTTCAGGTTCCGTCAGGATCATCCAACAAGATGGCATCGCACAATCTGAAGATCGAGAAATTCACGGGGAAGAACATATTCAGTTTATGGCAGATCAAGATGCGCACCCTTTTGAAGCAACTGGGCATCTGGGCACCGTTAGATCAAGAGCGAGCGAAGGAACTTGAGCCATTTGAGTTGTTTGTGCAGGAAGAGAATGCACACTCGACGATCATGTTATGTATGGCGGAAGAGATTATCACAGAGGTTGTTGATGAGGATTCCGCGGTCGGTCTGTAGTTGAGACTAGAAAGTCTATACATGACGAAGTCTCTCAACAATAAGATGCTCTTGAAGCAGCGTCTGTTCTCTCTCCGCATGCATGAAGGTACATCTCTTAAAGAACATCTAGATCGATTAACTACATTATTGATGGATTTAAGAAACATAGATGTTAAGATTGAAGATGTGGATACTGCCTTGATTTTATTGGTTTCTCTTTTATTATCATGTGAGAATTTTGTTCAATCACTCATTGTGGGAAGAGAATCCATAACCTTAGAGGAAGTTTGTGTGAGTCTGCATACACGTGAACTTCAACATATGGCTATTGGGATGCAAGAATCTAATATTACAGGTTTGGTTATGACTCATGAGAAGAGTCGTACCGGTTCTGACTACACAAAGAATGGAAAGTAGATGTCCAAGTTGAAGAATTACAATGCTAGGGACATCTGCAATTACTGCAAGGAACCTGGACATTGGAAGAAAGACTGTCCAAAGAAGGTCACAATTGCTGCAATGGCTCAAGGTGGCAGAGATTCCGAAGATGATTTCGTTCTCACCGTCACAGATCATAAGATGACAGATAACACGTGGATTCTTGATTCAGGTTGTTCTTACCATATGACCCCTAATAAATATTGGTTCTGCACCTATGAGAAGATAGATGATGGAAATGTCATCACATGGAGTAATACAAAGTGCAAGATTGTAGGGATCGGTTCTGTGAAGATCAAGATGCATGATGGAGTCGTGAGGATTGTGACAGAAGTATGACATGTTCCTGATCTGAAGAAGAATCGATATCCCTTGGAGTCGTAGATTCTAAAGGACACATGTACAACGTTGAAGGTGGAGTCATGCTGGTTGTCAAAGCTGGGGTTATTGTCATCAAGGGCAACAAGCAGAAGACCCTATATGTCTTGCAAAGGTCTACAGTTCTTGGGAGTAAGTTCAAGCATTGTTTGGACTTGCTCAATATCGAAAGTTGGCAGTAGCCCCAAGGAGGGGCTAGCGGCGGCACGATGAAGCTTGGCAAAGCTTCTTTGAGGATTTAATTCAAGGTGAATATTGTTTATAATTCATTGATTCCTATTATCTAAATTTCAAGTGGTGAAGTATAGTAGTGGTTAATTATGTTATATGAGAATTCAACCCTCGTGGAGTCCAGTATTGGTTAATTCTACTAGTGGAGAATTCAACTCATGGTGGAGTATAGTAGTGGTTATTCTGCTATATGAGAATTCAACCCCGGTAAAGTCTAGCAGTGGTTAATTTTGCTAGTGGAGAATTCAACTCATGGTGGAGTAATAGTAGTGGTTCATTCTGTTATACGAGGATTCAATTCAAGGCGGAGATTGCTAATGTGACTTGAATCCTAACCACTTGTTAGGCCGCTGAAGTGGCTAATCTATGTCCTGGCTTCTGATCGGCTAAGAGTTGTTGGTCAGAATTGCTTACATGACTTATTTGTGTCCTACCTTCTGATTAGCTGAGAGTTGTTGGGTCAGGATTGCTGATATGTTTGATCTGTATCCTGCCTTCTAATTGGCTGAGAGCTATTGGGCCAGGATTGCTGACATATCTGATCTATGTTCTGCCTTCTGATTGGCTGGGAGCTGTTGGGATGGATTGCTGAATACAAATGTTATTCCTTTGTTGTAATATAAAAGGGATCTTAGGTCCACTAGATATTGTACGCCTCATTTAGATCTGGTTTCTCATCCCATATCTTTACCTTCTCAATACCCTTTGTAGTACATTTTTCTCTATATAATGAAATCGACCGCCACCACCCAATGACGTAGCCCATTTACATGCGAACCTTGTAAATCCTTGTGTTTACATTTTGCACGTTTGATTGAGTTTCTGTGTGCTTGCTTCTGCAATTCACAACAATAGAAATGTTGATTGAGATGATTTCACAATGATCATGGACCTAATTCAGTTTACTGAAGTTACTACTTCAGAGGAATCTTGCATATAGAAATACTCCATATTTACATTGTAATCAATGATGTGGGCATCCATCAGATTACTTTCCCGATGAAGCTCTAATACAACAAAGTTAACAACCACCACATTTTCTGGTGATTTTTATTGTGTTTTTTTAAAAATACCGCTATGTATTTTCATCACTATATCCCTCTAATACGTTATTCTAATTTCGCCAGAAACAAACTCTTATGCCTTACATCTAGAACATGTAATTGTAACAAACTTACAATTGCTATAATCGATATGTTCTAAATGAAGGGCATAAGAGTCTATGTTTTTGACGAAATTGAAATGGTATATTAGAGAAATATAGTGATAAAAACACATGGCAATATTTTTGAAAAAAAAAGAATCGCCAGAAAATGAGACAAGAGCAGCCACATTGAACTATTTTTATTAACCATAAGTTCAAAATCAATTAATCGGGACTTTCACCAAGAGCATTTACTCCCCAACATGAGGTGGGCAAGTAAGGCAGACATCCATGGCTAAATTGAAGAAGTATTTAGTGTTGTAATTAAAAGTAAATTGATCTTAGATTTGGATGAACTCCATCTTATATTTATAAATATTGAACTCAATGCATAACTGATAGTATAAAAGGAAAAAATCTAACTGGATGTGTGATCTACGTCATTCGCTCTCTGATCCGTGTTTTTCGTTCTTGTTTGTTTGGATGCTTGTTTTTCCACTGAGCTAAATGCGAACTTCTCATACACGGTGGGAGCGTACATCAAGATGAACAACAGTAGAATCAACAAAAGGAATGAACCATCTCTACCTTCCACAATTGCTTTTTGTTTGCCATACAGGTAGTATGAGCTTATGAGCTTGGTCTTTCTACATCGAAGTCCTCCACACCTGAGGCAGAGTTAAGATTGAATGGAACCTCTAATCTGGTTTAACTGATGCACTTCTTTTGAATGCTTTTGCTGTCACATAAGAAGCAGTAGGTAAAAACAGGATGTTAAAACACATAATATATTGCGATCTTAATTCACTACTACTTGGCATCCAGAATCAGAGGTATCTTTACATCTCAAAGGTTAAAAGAGAATTACCATGAGACAGCCCTTTAAGTGAGAAAGGCAGCACATACAATAAAAACATAGCTATATCAGTTCAACAGCTGTAGCTTTGAAATAAAAACTGAACAATAGCCAAAATGCATTATAACTATTTCTATCATAGTTCCCAACACCCATAATCGTGCCGACTAACAGTTGAGGACAAGGATGGGTAAAAACCTTGAGATTGACCAGTACTGCCACAAGAGAAGGCATGATAATTTGCCAACCTGGGTAGCCACGGGACGATGCAGATGTATCATCTGTTTCGAACAAGGAGATGCATTTCCAACCCGAACCTCTCACCACTGTATCATAGCACATGAGTATGAGCGTCACATAGACGCTACTATACAATTGAGTCATGGGCCTAGTTTTGACATACAGCACACATGCTTACGAAGAGACTCGACTAATGCGAGCGCACCTGACTAAAATAAGCAGGGTGCTCGTCGGATGATGAGTACGGGTATTCGATGCTTCGTGAAGTTGACTTTCATCCGTGAGATATCCCAAAAGTTGACCTTTCATGAAGACATGGTGTCTGCAGATGATGCCATTTGTGATTCTTCTCTTTCTTCAACCATGGGCCTCCTTCCTGAGTCCACATCACCTAAAATGGATGAGAAACAAATAGAGGGTTAAAAAAGCTGAACATGGTAGCCACAGAAATGAAGAAAAACTAAGATCTCAACCCTTAGCTGATAACCCTACCCAAGATCAAAATTTTGAACAAAAATTAATATAACACAAGCAGTAGAAGGTGGTAACAAGTACCAAATATAGAACCGATTGGTGGACGTTTTGCTGGTGAGGAATTCCTTTTTAAGTCTGAAAAAGTAAAAAGAACACAAGCAAAGGAGATTACATCCACTGAACTAAGGAACAAAACATCTATTCGGAACAGACATACAGCTGTATAACTCCAACAGTGTGGATAAATGCAAGCTAGGATAATGAGCATATTTCAATGTGGTTGATCACAGAATTGGATATGCATTAAGGTACCTGCTTTTCATTTTGGTAACTACAATTTTTTTAATATACAATCTTAAACCTAGCCAATCCTAGATGTCTGTTCATGCTGCTTCAGACGAGAACTTCACAATTGCTACAGGAAAAAAATAAGGCTTGCAAATACTGTGATATATGTCGATGTAATCCATGCATCTCAGATCAATTATAGGATATGAATTTATCCAATCATCAATATCAAGAAGAGAGCTTCAAAATGGGCTATCAGATTTGTGGAGAGAAAAAGGAATCATCTGTATTGATCTTGGCCACAGGATTCTTTTATATAGAAAGTAAACCGAAGAGAGCGAAAGGGAAAATTACACAATCAGGATTGAAAAAATAAACAATGCGAATATATGAAAATCTCTTGACACCTCCCCTCAAGATGGAATATAGATGTCTATCATGCTTAGCGTGCAACATCTCTGGAATGACCCTCTGGCTAGAGCCTTGGTGAATATGTAAGTTGTCTGATACTCTGAGATAACGTGAGAAATGGAGATGACGTCCTTATGGATCATATCACGTGTATAGTGACAGTCATCAGTCTACCTCAATATGTTCGGTCCTCTCATGAAATCAGGGTTGTTGACACTAAAGAGTGATGCATGGTTATCACACTGCAGTCTGCAGATGCATATGAAGAGGTACATCAATGCCTAAGTCAGTCAGAACAGATCTGACCCACATCATCTCAGTACTAACCTACGCCATGGCTATGTATTCTGAATTAGCACTGGACCTAGCAAGCATTGTACGTTTCTAATTCTTCCATGACAATAATGAGCTTCCTACATATATGGTGAAGCATGTGGTAGACTTTTTGTCCTTGAAACAACCAGTGTAATCTACATTTGCGCAAGCTGTGATGGCAAGAGAAGTCCATCCACTAAATAGTAAACCCATACTAGGAGAAAACTTCAAATACCTCAAAATCATGTGCACTGCATCCATGTGCACATGTCGTGGTTGCTCCATAAATTAAATAACCTTCCTCACAGCAGAAGAGATATATGTCCGGTGATCGTGACATAGAGGAGCTTCCCAACCAGCTCCATATACCTCTATTAATTTACCTCTTATTTACCACCTCATGTAACTTCATACTGGAGGTTGGTCTATAATCTACAATACATGTCTCTGAAAGGAGGTCTATAGCATACTTCCTTCGGATCATCACAAGATCATGTTGGCGTCTGATGAAGTCAAGACCCATGAAGTAACGCAACTCACCCAGGTCCTCGGTGACAAACTGCTACACCAGGAAATTCTTGGCCGCACCAATGCCCCGAATGTCATCTCCAGTAACAATAATATCAACATACACCAAAATGACAATAATAACTTGTTTAGTCCTTTGAACAAAGAGTAGATGATCTGTAGTTGATCGCTGGAAACCTTTTTGTTCTATCAAGACAAAGAGTTTCTGGAACCAAGCTTTAGGACTCTGCTTCAGTAGCAAACTCAAGTGGATATTGCATATAAACCTCTTGTAGATTACCATACAAAAATGCATTCTTAACATCAAGCTATGAAAAAGTCCAGTCACGTGCCACAACAATCGATAGCAGGATCCATAGTGTAGAAGGTCGAGCCACTGGAGAAAAGATGTCCAGAATCTCCCTATAATCTACCGTGTATGTCTGACTGAATCCTCTAGCCATAAGTCGAGCCTTACACTTCTCTACAGTACAATAGGTCATGTTTCATCGAAAATACCCATTTGTAGCTGACTACAATGTTGTAAAAGTCACACGACTGGCCCGACTAGTAGGTCCGACTTGTCTAGTCAGTGGGGTGGCCGACCGAGTACCGACTAATTCCGACTAGGTACACTAATCGACCAATTTTTGCTTGGAGATACCATGTTTTTTAAACGTTTTGCTTTTTTATAAGCAAACTTATTACAATATGCTTAATGTTTTATATAAATTCAATTACGTCTTTTATATTATTATGGTAGTATAAAAATGTACAAAATGTATGTAAATATATGTATAGAAATGAGTTATATATTTAAAATAATCATAAAATTCAAAGCCGATTAAAGTCCGACTAAATCCGATTAGTCGTCCGACAGCCGATTAATCCTTAGTCAGTGACCCAACCGACCAAATACCGACTACCGACTTTTGCAACCTTGGCTGACTACAAATGCCTCTTCTGGAGTAGTATACAGAGCCCATTTGCCTCATAACTACAACACAACCATCTCCTCTTCCATAGCAAGAAGCCAGTGGCTCTCTCATGGCACCCTAGTATGTGTGTGGGATTTCAACAACTAATAATCCCACTACAAACTTCCTGAATTCTTTAGATAAGAATCCCAGTGAGACACCCAACAAGTGGGTATTTAGCACATCTCTGTCTCTCCTTCCCGGGATCAATAGGTTGCTGCAAATCATTGTCTTGTACAGTATCCTCCTGAGGTGTTCCCTACTCGACTAGCATATTTTCATGCTGATCATCAAAACCACTAGTGCCATCAGCAGAAATCAAGGGTTCAGTATTTATCTAGGACATGCTAGATGACGAGAAAGGCACAGGAGCTGAGGAGGTTGTTTGAGACCAGCGAGTAAAAACATGGGGGGAAAACTAAGGTCAAGATGAAGGTTAAGCAGACGTAGGAAGTGGAAGATGGACCTCCTCCCCATATTTAGAAGGGCTCATCTTGTCAAATGTAGGAGTGAAGTACATAATGGACTCAAAGAAGGTGGCATCAACACAAATATAGTATTTCATTTAAATAGGGTCAAAATAACAACACCCCTTTTGGATAAGAGAATAGCCCACAAAAACACATTTGATAGCTGTAAAAGAGCTTGCGGCATCTACGGATCAGAAAATGAACAAAAACCACACCCAAAATACGTCGCGTAAGAGAAAATGTCTTTCAGGAAATGCTATCGAAAAAGGGACCTTCTCTCCCAGGATTGAGGATTGCATACGGTTAACCATGTAATATGCAGTTAGAACCGCGTCACCCCAAAAAGAGTAGGGAGTTTGGCTCTCAATGAGGAGAGTCATGGTCATATCAAGAAGATGACGGTGTTTGTGTTTGGCAACACCATTCTCCTGAGAAGTACACTATAGTACCGTGGGACCTGAAAAAGTGAGACAACTCAATAGTACAAAACTCCAAAGCATTATTGGAATGAAAATATTTAAAGTAGCAGAAAAATATTCTTTATTTCATGAACAAAGCTTTGAATCAAAGAACATGCCACAAACTTATTCTTTAACAGAAACACCCAATAAAGTCTAGAATAGTCATCTACTACCACAAGATAATACAAGTGCCCCTGATTGTCAGAGACGTGACTTGGGCCCCAAATATCTTAGCTCAAAAAGAATCTGGAATGCTAGAGCGGTGATGCTTTCCCGAGCTGACATGCTTCACGCTGGAACATGGACCTGAGAGAAATCTGAACAAGTCTACATATCTTCTGCAAAGGGAGATGGCTAAAATGCAAATGCCACATAGCTCATGCATATGGGGACTGGATAAATGTGTAAAGCCATCCATATTCACGACCACATAGAATCACCCAACCCGTGAGTATATTCTGAACACAAGGGAAGTATGGTCAAAGATGGCACGTCAATAAATTTTTTTAGTAATTTAACTAATGGATAATAGATTCATGGAGAATTCTGGTGCATGGAGAACATTCTGCAGGTGCATGGACGGAGTTAAATGTATCTCCACCTATCCAATGATAGGGGAATGTGCCCAATCAGAAATCACCACTAATCTTCTAGGATGTATTGTATTGTTTGAATGAAATTGAGTTCTGTTTCCACAGAGATGATGAGATCCACCAAAATCCATTATCCATTATGAAAAATCTGTACTGGAGCAACTGACAAGTGCATAGATTGTACCTGAAGTACTGGCAGTGGCCGACATGCCAACATCAGAAGAGCCTGAAGAGGCATTGGTTGTAGTAGTAGGTGTTATGAGCGCTTTGAGGTGAAAAACAATGACATCTATCCTCTGAATAATAATCCTAGAATTAGTTGTTCTGGGGTCGATGCTCGAGCAGTTAATGGGGATGTATTGTAAATTCGTTAGCGATATGTCTACATTGGTTCAAACCCAGCTCGGCCTAATAATTCGTCAATCCATGAGTATGATATAACCAATGTGTCTTCTAATATATTGATAAATAAAATAGATGCAAATATAGTTGTATACATGATCTAAAGCAGCAACAAAAAAGATGTACGGTATTTTTTAATTGTAAAAAATAATAGAAAAAAGATATAAAGAATATTTTACCTAAAATTTTGATTCATTTATTGTTACTTGTTCGATTGATATTTTATTTCTATTTGTTAATTGTTCGATCAATTTAATTTTACAATTTATAATTTAAATAATGATTCTTATCTGTTTTCAGTGTGTTATTACAAAAAGTATGATCTGTTTTTTCTTAATATATTATATCATTATAAATTATCGAAATAGTACAATCACTAAAATAATTATATTAGATTATATGTCTTGATAAATATTTTCCTTTAATTAATAACTAAATAATGATCTTGATCCAGTTATTTGAACATATTAAATAAGCTAGTTTTGTTGCATCGTCGTCCGGATATAGTACAAAATTTGGAAGGTACTCGTATGATGGACATATACAAGTAAAGAAGTTAGTCCAAAGAGGTTGCAAAGGAAGTTGCGGATAGGTAGTTGGAATATTGGCACTATGACTAACAAATCGATTGAGATAGTAGATACGATAGAAAGAATATTCAGATATTATGTCTCCAAAAGACAAAATGGATTGGAGAGAAAGCAAGGGAGATCGAGAAAACAAACTTTAAACTTTGGTATCCAAGTAAAGATAAGGGCAAAATGGCGTTGGAATGGTTGTTCATAAGGATTTGAAGAATTGTGTGGTTGAGGTGCAAAGATTCAGGGATCGGATTATTTTGCTAAAAGTGGTGCTCGAAGAAAAAATTCTAAATATTATCTCAGTTTATACACCACAATAGTTTAGATGAAAGGACCAAATAAGCTTTTGGGGAGGATTTTGATAAGATTAAGTAAGGAGTCCCACAAAGAGAGAAGATTTGCCTATGTGGAGACCTTAATGGACATGTGTGAAAGGATGTTTCAGAGTAAATAGAAATGAAGAGGGAAAAGTCATTCTAGATTTTGCAACGATTTATGATCATTTCATAGCAAATGCTCTCTTTAAGAAGAGGAATATTTAATTACTTATAAGAGTGGCCCAACTAGAACACAAATAGATTACTTTGCATTGAGGAGACTAGATCGGTTGTGTTGCAAAGACTGTAAAGTAATTCGGAGAGAGAGTTTGACCATCTAACATCACTTGTTAGTCATGGATGTGCAAATAAAATGGTAGGTAAAGAAAAGAGGGGTTTCCAAGATCACTAGAACTAGATGTGGAATCTTCAATTAAAGCAATCAAGCTTCAGGGAGAAGATTTTAGAAGACTTATGCTGGGATTGTAACAGGAGTGCAAACGAGATGTGGGAGGCTGTAACATCTTGTATTCGAAGGGAAGTCAAAGAGCGAGCTCCAAGCCAAAAGAAGGTTTGGTGGTGAAGTGGAGGGTTGCAAGAGAAGCTCAAAATAAAAGAGCATGCTTTAAAACTAAGTCTAAGGATAGAACAAATGAAGCTAAGACAAGAGGAGATACAAGGAGCTAGTTGGGAAGCTCCTATATGCTACCATCACTACGCCAGATATATGTTTTGTTGTTAGCAAGGTGAGCCAGCTCATGGAGCAGCCCAGGAAGGTGCATATGGATGTTGTTTATATGATTTTGAGATATCCGAAGTCTTCATCAAGTACTGATCTCTTATTCTGTAGAGATATGTCTACTTTTATGTTAATTTCTTATTTTTTCCGTTCTTCTGTCTTGTGTAATTTACCCATAGGCTGTTCTCCTATATAAGACGGCTTAGGGCTCCATGGAATGATTATCTCTCTTTATTTTTCCCAAAGATCGCAGCTACTGTACCGAACCCTAACCCTAAACCCCCACCCGCCTAGGGCATAGCCGCCCAAGGCCCTGCCATACGACCCCATCGCCTCAGGCATCCCCTCCCAGGCCCCGCGCCTTCCAGACCCTCTGTGCAGGTCTTATCGCTCGGCCCCGCCGTGCGCACTCCACCTTGCCCCCCCTCCCCCTCCCCCTTGCGGCATGGCCGCCCCCATCTTACGGCCTGGCCGCTGAGGCCTCGCACCCACCTTGCGGCCCCAACGCCTCAGCCTTACGACCCCTGAGGACCTCCCGTCGTTCTCTTCCTTGAGGGGATTCCTCTCGCATCTCCATGTCCATGGGTTTGGTTGTGTAAGTTTACATATGCAGCCAAACTTCTTAATGTCAGTGTAGACCAAAGATCATATAGTCTACAACCCTGGTTTCTCCAATCATCATGTCAGAAAGCAAGGTAGAGATCCCCACCACAGGTGCATTTCGAGGTCCCGCGCCTACTGTGAAAATGGATGGGTCGAACTACAAATTATGGGTCTTGCAGTTCATAAGCCTAATGAAGTGGATGGGTAAGAAACATATTCTTACTGAGGAAGAGCCAACGGAGAAGACATGGTTGTATGCCTCATGGGAGGTTGATGATGCATATGCTCAGGTCTTGTCTGGTACCTTGATTCCATACATTGCGAATGGTGTCTTGCATCCATGGAAGGTTGTATCGGCGATATATCGGTTTCGACAGGGTAGGGGTTTCCAAGGAAGGCCATATCGATACCGATATCATTTCGGTCCGCCCGAAAATGGATATATCGGGATATATCACCGACATATTGACGATATCGGTGTAAATGTTGGAAATGGATAAAAAACAATTTTTTTGTCATTTTTCAAAAATTAAGATCATCCAAGATATTAAAACAACAAATAACCTACAAATACACACTTATGTCACACATATCGGTCATTTATATCCCATATATCGCACATATCGGTCATATCGAACATATCGATGTTAATGTTTATTCCTGACCTATAGATATTGGAAATGAATTCCATTCAAGTTCTTATAACATTAAATAACTTACAAAATACACTTAGATGACACATGTAGATCATTTTATGAAGACTGTGATCTTCATATTGCACATATCGGTCATATCGAACATATCACTGGTACTGGTACTGTTTGTGTTGACCTATATATATTGAAAATGGAGATCATTCAAGTTCTTATATCACTAAATAACTTACAAATATACTCTTAGATCACACATATCGATCATCTATGAAGCTTATATTACATATGATGATCATTTCGATCATATCAATATTAATGTTGATTCTCGACTTATAGATATTTTTTAGAGAATTGACTTATAGGTATTGGAAATGGATTTCATTCAAGTTCTTACAACGTGAATAACTTGCAAATATACACCAAGTTGAAGAATCATTGTATGCACCCTCCTGTCACACCATACCCTACCAGTATGAGAGTCTCGTTGCATGTTTGTTTACAAGAGGTGTATGTTTACATGTTATTCATGTTTTAAGACTTGAATGAAATCGATTTCCAATATCTATAAGTCAATTCTTCAAAAAATATCTATAAGTCAAGAATCAAACATTAATATCAATATGTTCAAAATGATCGATATATGCGATATAAGCTTCATAGATTGATCGATATGTGTGATCTAAGAATATATTTGTAAGCTACTTAGTGATCTAAGAACTTGGATGAAATTTATTTTCAATATATATAGGTCAACAACTAACAGTACCAGCGATATGTTCGATATGACCGATATGTGCAATATAAGGGATCATAGTCTTCACAAATAATCTATATGTGTCATTTAAATGTATATTTGTAAGTTATTTAATGTTATAATAACTTGAATGGAATCCATTCCAATATCTAAAGGTCAGGAATAAACATTAACAGCGATATGTTCGATATGATGACCGATATGTGCGATATATGAGCTATAAATGACGGATATGTGTGGCATAAGTGTGTATTTGTAGGTTATTTAGTGCTTTAATATCTTGGATGATCTTAATTTCTGAAAAATGACTTTTTTGAGCCATTTACGACATTTCCACCGATATCGTCTATATATCGGTGATATATCCCAATATATCCATTTCCCGGGCGGACCGAAACGATATCGATATCGACACGGCCTTCCTTGCTTGCATCAGCCCACTGCCAAAGCCATGTGGGACATTCTTGCTGCCACGTATTCACAGGCCAAGAATGAAATAAAGCTTTTACAACTTTAGCATGATATCTTCACGATAAAGCAGAATGGTCGACCCATGCATGCTCACTACATTGCATTGCGGGGAATGTTTGAGAAGCTTCATAGCTTCATGCCCCTTACAGCTACTCCAAAGCAGTTGAAGACATACCAAAATGCCATGATGGTGGAAGTCTTTCTAGCATCCCCTGATTCACAATATGAAGTTGCTTTTTCTCAGATTCTGGCAGATGCTACCATTCCTCCCATGGATGAGGCCTTTCAAAGATTGAGCAGAATCAATATCTCAAGCCCTATACATGTGCCCCATTCTTCTGTTGTGGCGGTCTCTCGTGGTAGAGGCAGTCCATCTCATTTTCGTAGATGAGGATCACGTGGGAGAGATGGTCGTGGTCATGGACCACTGTGTACCCATTGTCATCGGACTGGGCATATCGAAGATACATGCTACTCCAAGCATGGTTTCCCAACATCTGTCTGCGTAGCAGAACAAATCCAGCATCATGGCGCTCCACTTGCATCAGATCAACGATATGATGAGCTTTTCTCTCGATTGCGCGATATCATGCCCCCAGCCAGTACTCCTTCACCTGTTTCAGAGAATACCTCAGACGTTGTTGCTACTGCAGGAGCTAGTTCCTCAGGTAGTGCTCATACTTCTACTTCTTATCCGGGTTCAGGTACCTCAGAATGGATTATAAATTCAGGGGCGACACATCATTTGTGTGGAGACAGAGGTCAGCCTATATCCTACAAGCAGGCTTCTCCAGGAAAGATGGTGGTCATAGCAGATGGGACTCATTCTCCCATCACAGGACAGGGGGAGATTACCTTGACACATTCTATGAAGTTGCAGAATGTGTTACATGCTCCTAGTTTCTCAATGAATTTACTGTCAATTAGTCAGATTACTAAAGAATTACATTATCAAGCAATATTTGACCCATCATTTCTTGTGTTTCAGGACATTTTTATGGGCAGAGTGATTGGTTGTAGCCGTGAGCAAGGCGGGTTGTATTGATTGGTCCACACACCTTATGCTGGAGCATCTTCTCATTCTACTGGACCTGTCTCTCCTTATCTATGGCATTTACGCTTTGGTCATCTTCCATTTCAGAAACTGCGTCAAGTTCTCCCTCAGATTTCACCTCGCTCGTCGTTCAATTGTGAAGCATGTCAGTTAGGGAAGCATCATCGGTCTGTCTTCCCTAGTCGTCAAAGTCGGAGCAGTAGCTGAGTTTTTCCATGTTGACATTTGGGGTCCGAGTTGTGTTTCTGATCATAAGGAACACATGTTTTATTTAGTTATTGTGGATGATTTTAGTCGTTTGTCTTGGTTGTTCTTATTGAAAAGTAAATCAGAAGCATACAATACTATTATGAATTTTATTAAAGAAGTGCAGAATATTTTTTCCACCACTGTCAAAATTGTGTGGACCGATAATGCACTTGAATTCTGTACCCATATCCTATCTCAATTCTTTTCATCTCACGGCGTCCTACAACTAACATCTTGTGTTTACACGTCCCAACAGAATGGTGTCGCAGAAAGAAAGCACCATCACCTTCTTAATGTCACGCGTACGCTTCTTGTCCATAGTTGTGCGCCGCACTCATTCTGGGGTGATGCGGTTCTCACAGCATGTTACCTCATTAACCATATGCCCTCATCGATGCTAGGGGAGAAGATACCTTTCTCCCTTGTTTTCCCTGACAAAGAGTTGTTTTCTCTTACCCCTTGTGTTTTTGGGTCTGTTGTGTTCGTACATCAGTTGTCTCCAAGAATTGACAAGCTCTCTCCTAGGGTTGTCAAATGCATTTTTGTCGGGTATTCCAGAACTCAGAAGGGTTATCGTTGCTATGATCCGTTGCGTCGGAGGTATTATATCAGTGCAGATGCCACATTTTTTGAGTCTGTCATGTTCTTCTCTCCTACAGGCGACAGGTTGGCACCATTAAATTCAGATGATGAGATTTATACTCCACCTCCACCCATGTATCCATCATCACCTCCACCACCTCCACTAGTACATCCACCATCACCACCTTCACCAGTATTACCTCTCATTATTGTGGTTCCTCCTCTACCACAGCATTACAATCGACACCCAACCCCTGCTCATGATCCTGGTCAATCATCAAGCATGCCCCAGGTTTGTTCTGACAACATTACTTCTAATGATGGATCTGATGATGTTTCTCAGCAGGGGCTATCTCAGGAAGGAAATGATATGGACGTTGGTAAAGATATTGCAACACTTGATTTACCTATTGCTCTGAGGAAGCAGAAGCGTTCTTGTGCTTCATATTCGATTGCTTCTCATGTCACCTCTGAGCGTCTGACGGGTGACTTCAGGAGGTTTGTCGTTGCTTTGTATGCTATGGATATACCATGAACATACCATGAAGCATTGGTTGACAGTAGATGGTGCCTGGCTATGGAGGAAGAGATGGCTGCTCTTCAGTCAAGATGTACCTGGAGCCTTGTTCCAGCTCCTACTGGGCACCTATAGTAAATTGCAAGTGGGTATTTACAGTGAAGCAAAATGCAGATGGTAGCATTGACCGGTACAAGGCTCGATTAGTCGCCCGGAGGTTTACACAACATATGGGGTTGATTATCTTGACACATTTTCTCCAGTTGCTCGTCATTCTACATTACAAATTCTCTTATATGTTGTCGTAATTCGAGATTGACCCCTGTTTCAATTGGATGTCAAGAATGCCTTTTTATGGTGATCTTCAGGAAGAAGTCTACATGCAGCAGCCGCCGAGGTTTGCTTCTAAGGGGGAGTGTTCGCAGGTGTGTAGACTTCATAAGGCCATATATGGCCTTAAGCAGAGTCCGAGAGCTGTGTTCCATAAGCTCTCAAATTTGTTTGAGATGCAAGGGTTCCAATGGTCGAATGCAGATCATTCTCTTTTTGTGCAGAAGACATCCAGAGGTTCAATGATTATTATGGTATATGTTGATGACATACTGGTTACATGAGATGATACCTAAGGGATAAAAACGGCGAAAGAATATCTTGGCAGACAATTTGTCACCGAAGATCTTGGCACCCTAAGATACTTTCTGGGGTTAGAGTTTGCCAAGAATCAGCAGGGCCTTGTAATGGCGCAAAGAAAGTATGTCACTGACATGCTAGGTGAGATAGGCATGCTTAGATGTCGACCTGCTACTACACCCATGGATCCAAGCATGAGGTTGTATGATGATGATACAGATGAAGTCGATAAGAGAAGATATAGAGAGCTGGTGGGAATGCTTCTCTATGTAACCATTACTAGACCCGACATCTCCTTTGTTGTCAGTCGGGTTAGTCAGTTCATGAAGCAACCACGCCGGGTACATATGGATGCTATACATATGATATTAAGGTACCTAAAATCATCTCCAGGTGTAGGGTTGCTATTCAGAAAAGGGAGAGATATTACTATTTCAACCAGTGCAGATGCAGACTATGCAGGATGCCCTATGGACAGAAAGTCCACGACAGGTTTTGTTATATTTGTTGGAGACTCATCTGTTTCTTGGAAAAATGAGAAACAAACTGTAGTTGTCAGATCTAGTGCAGAATCTGAATATAAAGCTATGTCACAAGCAAGTACAGAAATGATGTGGGTTCAAGTTGTACTAGGAGATCTACACATAGATGTGTCCCTTCCTATGTCACTGAAATGTGGAAATCAGTCTGCTTTGTTCATAGCAAATAACCCTGCATTTCATGAAAGAACAAAGCATATTGAAGTTCACTGCCACTATATACGTGACATGGTTCAGAAACGGTTCATCTCTACTTCTCATGTTAGCTCTGAAGATCAAACAACAGATATTTTCACCAAGGCATTGCTCAGAGGACCATTCCAGAAGTGTTCATCCAAGCTGAGCATGATTGATATCTATGCTCCATTTTGAGGGGGAGTGTAGAGATATGTCTACTTTTATGTTAATTTCTTATTTTTTCGGATTTTTATCTGTCTTATGTAGTTTACCCGTATGTCGCTCTCCTATATAAGATGGCCTAGGGCTCCATGGAATGATTATCTCTCTTTATTTTTCCCAACATATTCAGCAGAGGCAAGTCCCTTGACGTCATATCATGTGCAGACGCAGAATATGCAAGATGCCCTGGGGACAGGAATTCCACTTCTGGGTTTGTTATATTCGTCGGCAAATCACTTGTGTCATGAAAAAGTAAGAAGCAGACATTGGTTGCTAGATCTAATGCAGAGTCCGAATACAGGGCCATGACTCAAGGATGCACAGAGATGATGTGGGTCAGGACAGACTAGATAGTTCTGATTGATCTTGTTGTTGATGTACCTCTTTCTATGTAGCTTCTATGTGCTAATCAGGCAACACTTTTTATTGCAAATAATTCTGCATTCGTGAACGTACATGATTCAGAAAGGTCTCATATCTACCTCTCATGTTTCTATGGGAGACCAGACTTTTGATATATTCACTAAAGCACTTACTAGAGGCCCTTTCCAAAGATGTTGTTCCAAGTTGAGCATGATAAACATATATGATCCAGCTTGATGGGGAGTGTTGAGATTATTATATAGCTTTGGTATTATTTTTCTATTTCATTTCTTCATGTACTTTTCCCGCTATTTACCCAAGAGCTTTTCTCAAGTAATTCATTTTCTCCAACAATAACATATCAAACATGAACTTCATATTTAAATTTGATGTCTTAAGAACCAAACAAGAAAATAAGGTATATCTGTTCAATAAATGTTTGAGTTCAATAAGAGAGATATATGCAATATAATATATAAATAAGATACACAATATATATTACAATATTTTGTTGGATAGAGAAAGCTCCAATAAACTCTCTCACAACCCATGTTTTTCCATCCCTGCCTCTATAATCTACACCAAATTTATATGCCTCTTTTTCAAACAAAATCAATTTTCAGAGTTTTATTTTATTTGTCCAACATTTTGTTGGAGGTGACAAATCTACCCCCACCCCCGTCTCTCGTGCACACAAAGAAAGAAAAAGGGTTAAATAGGTTGGGTTTGGGGGAAGAAGCTTAAGCTTCTAAATTAACGGTAGATTTCACCTTTAATCCCAAAATATATAACTAATTTACTATATAAACACGTAGTAAGAAACATTTAAAATGAGAAAGCATAAATACGCATATTAAATTCAAGGGAAAATATGGCAACACCAATGAAGTCTCCATACCATGTTTAGCCTTGATAGCATCGAAATTCTTGTATGTGTACCCCACAAAACTTATATCATTGGGATTCTGCAACATCTAACCAATCCAAAAACATTTTGGTTAAACATATGCATGGATTCCACTATGATCACAATACAATATCTATCCACAAAATAACAATCATAGAATGAATAATATTCAATAATGATCTTAAAGGTTATATAAACATCTGGAAATGCATTTTATAATGTGACCTCAAACCAAAGAATGAAAGGGCTCAAGGCATGAAAATGTGGGATCCAGAAAACCCAAGTTACATTGCAAGTAGAGACAGTTTGTACTAACAATGTCTCAAATACGAAATTAAAAACATCTGTGCCAGCATACAACCGAAAATTCCAAAAAAAAGATGGGATCTCCAGAATATGCAGATGGACCTTGATGATCAGAGCTATAACAAGGCTATAATTTTAACTTTCAAGATCATGTTGGTCAAATAGGCATATGAGCTCTTGATGAATTACAAATGCAATTTAGACAATAAATGCTAGCAAAATGGAAAACCTCCAATTTTGTCACTGGAGCAAGGTAGGCAAGAACTAAGCAACGAAACAATCAAATGTTACAAAAATGCACATTACAGCATTTCGTATAGTTGCCAGTATAAAATCAAAATTAGAACTAAAAGAGACAATAAAAAAATATACAGTACTATAACAGCTTCGATATATGTAAAGAGAATCTCACAGTAGAACAGGAAAATACCTTACGATAAGGCCCAGAACCTGTTCGTTTTGGTGGAGGATCTAGCTGTAAAAGAAAACAAAAAACAATGTATAAATAATATATCCAGCAATCATTCGAAAAAATGCAATGGATAAATACCACGTGTAAAAGGAATGTCATGATAATTTTGCAGAAGCTATTGTCGATTGGCATGAATGCACATTAAAGTACTATTAAACCCATAAAATTCTTTTTGCATTAGAAAGGCAAGCTGCGACAGACTTGCATCTCTAAACACCACATTAATGCTTCTTAAAAAATGACACATAACCAGCAAATATCATGTCACCTGTTCAGAGAAAAATCTTGCAAAAAGGCAAGCAAGCTGTGAATGGCATGCACTACAAAGCGTCCCACTAATGCTTCTAAAAAAACATCATATAACTAACTAAAATCATATGACACTGTCCATCAGAGAACTTTATACACAAGTCAATGATGATATATGCACATGCAAGTAGGGTGCTGGAAGGCTTCTTTATGAGAACATGAAATGACCTTTTTATTCATCACCAGCCTTTGTCTTCATCTGATATGCTCGACAAAATCTATAGATGTGGGGGTGGAATTTCAATCATAGTTTCAGATTATGTTTGTGGAAAGGTGAAAGGACGGCCATTAGAAGAGGTCAAATTACATTGCAAAAAAATCGACTCCGTCACACCTGTGGGTCCCAAGTAATAAGAATAGGACTGACATAGGAGTGGAGAACTTCCACAGGGTCGGGGAATCAGAAAACCACATCATTCCTTGCAAGCAAATAGTTCAAATCACAGCAAAAGATCCTGCCCTTTCCACCCTCTCTGGCAAAAGAAGCTAAGGACCCTTCACATTGACCCCCCCCCCCCCCTCTCTGAAGAAAATCCAGAATGTATCACAAGAGATTGTATCCAACCACAGAATCACACTCATCCACACCTTCCATGAGATGGGACACCAAAAGAACATATACTCGGTATCCTCTACCCAAACTACACAATCGGGAACATAAGCTTCTTCTTTTGAGGAGATCATAGGTGCACATCTATAAAAGTAGAAATTAAGTTTTCTTTTTTTTGTTATTTGAATAGAGTACCCTAGGGCTGTATATATAGAGTGCCCTAGGGTTAGGGCTACACAATTAGACTATTCTAACCCAAGGGTTAGGGTTACACAATTAGACTCTCAACACTCCCCTTCAAGCAGGAGCATATATATCAATCATGCTCAGCTTGTTACAACATTTTTCAAATTGTGTGCGACACTGCGAGCAATTGACTTGGTAAACATGTCTTCAATCTGATCTGTCGGTACGCTGTGAGTTTGAAGTAGCCCTCTCTATATCAGATCTCTAGTATAATGTCAGTCAATTTCCACATGTTTGGTGCGTTCAAGGAACATGGGGTTGTTGGCTATGTACATAGTTGTGTGGTTATCGCATCTGAGCTCTATAACATTGGTAGGAGCAATAAGAAGATCTGTGAGCACGGATCAAATCCATACTAGTTCTGCAGCAACATGAGCCATGGCTTTATATTCACTCTCAACACTTGAACGAGAAAGAACTACTTGTTTCTTGCTTCTTCAAGTTACTAGATTTCCTGCTAGATAGGTGCAGAAACCCGTAGTGGACTTTCTATCTATCATGCATCCTCCATAGTCAGCATCTGAATAGGCCATGAGGTTGAAGTTATTGCCTTTAGTGAATAGTAAACCTTTCCTTGGGGAGTTCTTGATGTACCTAAAAAACATCATACATGCATCGAGGTAAGCTGAAGTGAAGGGGTCCATAAACTGGCTCAACTTCCTAATTGCAAGGGGAGGTATCCGGCCGAGTAATGGTAAGGTATAATAGCTTACCCACTAGGCATCTGTATCGACCGGTATCTTCAATGTCGCATGACTCATATATGTGTCCCTTAGGATCCATGGGTATATGTGCTGGCTTGGATCCCAACATCCATGTTTCCTGAAGTAGATCAGTGGCATACTTTCATTGTGACATGACTAATCATCGCTTGGACCTTGAAATCTCAATTCTCAAGAAGTACTGAAGTTTTTTTTTGAGGCTCAAACAAGGGGGAAACACTCGTTGGTGCTCGCCCCAGAGGTATACATTAACCAAAGTGAAAGGCGAAAGATACTTACAGTGGGTAAGAGGGGAGGGAAGACGACTAGGGAGAATAATAATACAGAGAAGACAACCGGCAAACAAACGCCGTGACCCAATTAACTACACCACTCCGATATAGATCTATTCGCCATAATGTTCATGTTCTCCTTATAAAAACGCATGCCCGAGAAGATAGCCTCGTTTCTAGCACGCCAAATGGACCACAGCCGCGCGATGGGGCCCAACAAATCAGATCTATCCCTCGTCCTGTTGGACCACAAGATGCCGCACCAGTCTTCAACATTAGCCGCACGAGCCCAAGCAACGTCGTCCCAGAGCGTCGCGACCGAGCTACAATGAAAGAACAGGTGATCGACCGTTTCTTCAGCAACCCCGCAAAGTTGGCACCTGACGCTAGAGTGAGGAATGAACTTCGCGCAGCGATCCCGGGTCATCAACCGTCGATGACGAAACACCCATAAGAAGAAGGCGATGCGCGACGGCAAGCGAAGTCCCCAAAAGAATGCACAATCGCGCACCAGTGGAGCGGGCAAAGCAGGGGTGGGAGAGAGCAAGGCCCTGAATGCCTTGCGAGAGGTGAACACCCCCTCCTTCCAAGTCCAATGGTCCTGCTGAGCAGAGGGAGAGGCCGTAGAGGAAAGAGTCTCCAGCAGAGAGGCGAATTCCCCCGCGCGCTGATCCGAGAGAACACCCGAGAACGTAGGGCACCAGCATCCGTTGGTCCAACAGTCCCCGACAGAGGCGAACCGATTCGACGCCATAGCAAACAACCTCGGAAAGCGCGTCTGTAAGGGGCCTCCCCCCGACCAATCGTCCAACCAAAACTTGAAAACGTCCCCCGTCCCAAGCACCGGTGTGAACAGCGCGCGATTCCGTCATAGTGTATCATAAACACATCGCCAAAAATGAGAGGAGTGGGGATGTAATGCCCCCGCATGAGGCCTAGCCATTCGCTTCCCAGGAGCGCCCGCAGAACGTTACAAAGAAAAGAATCATCCTTGCCCCAGATTTTACTCACCCATTTCAACAGTAATGTGTCGTTGACGCGATCCAAGCTACGAATACCAAGACCACCGGAGCTCTTTGGCAAGGTCACCACGTCCCAAGAGACCAAATGAACCCCTCTGCCGCTACCGTCCGAACGGCCCCATAGGAATCGCCGCATACATTTTTCCAAGCGTAATCGAATTCCCACGGGCATTTTACGAACCGATAGGAAATAAATCAGGATTAAAGAAAGGACGGATTTCAGCAGGACAAGGCGACCACCCCGGGAAAGAGAGGCGGCCCTCCACCCCGCTAGGCGCGCCTCCATCCTCTCCGTGATAGCCCACCAATCATTAGATCGGGCCCGTCCAACCGATAGAGGAACGCCAAGATAAGGGAGAGGAAGCTCCCCAAGCCGAGATCCAAGCAGACGGCTACACTCCTCCACCTCCGCCGTCGACATGCCGAAGGGCACCACGATGCATTTGGCTGCGTTAGTCGACATCCCTGAAAGCTCGCAGAAAATAGCGATAATATGAGCCATCCCCGCCACCTCGTCCGGACCCCCTCAATAAAGAAAATCGTGTCGTCCGCGAATTGAATTAAAGGCATGCAGAACTCCCCCTTGCGAAATCCCTTAGTGAGGCCCGCATCAATGACGCGATCAACCATACGAGTCAACACGTCTGAGGTAATAACAAATAGGAGGGGCGCCAAGGGGCAGCCCTGACGCACCCCCCTGCGAGGCTGAAAAGACCCGCCGACCGGCCGACCGTTGATTAGCACAGAAAGCGAGACCGTGGAGACACATCTGCGCATTCAAGCAATCCAAGGATTAGGAAATCCCTGTCTACGCAGTGCGGACCAAAGGAATCGCCAACCGATGGAGTCGTAAGCCTTTGCGAAGTCAATCTTCCAAAGAAGGCCCTTCCTTTTATCCTTCTTCCAATCAGCGACGATTTCCGACGCGACAAGAATGCAATCCGCAATATGCCGACCCTTAATGAAGGCCCCCTTGAACAGGCGAGATAATACCCTCCAAGATCCGAAAAATCCGGTTGGCCAAAGTTTTGGCCACAATAAGATAAATAGCATTGGAGACGGAGATAGGCCGAAGATCGTCAAAGTTGAGCGCCGGGGTCTTTTTAGGGATAAGCACAATATTAGCCCGATTGATACGATCGAAGCCGAAGTTACCATCGCAGAATTCAGTGACCACCGCGAAGACGTCCTCCGAGACCACGTCCAAGAAGTCCCGGTAGAAGGCAACGGGAAAGCCGTCAGGTCCCGGAAAAGAATCAAGATTCAACCCCCAAACGGCAGCCTTGATCTCCTCCATAGAAATAGGGCGGATAAGGAATGCGGAATCCTCGTCCGAAAGAAGGGGAGCCATCGCCCCGAGCCAACGCCACCGCCGAGGAGGCAAAGCAGAAGAAACACGCCTGAAATGGTCAGAGATGGCGTTCCCAATCTCGCCATCCCCCGTGAACACCACATCATTGATGGAGATGGACCGAATAGAATTAGAGCACCTTCGGTTGCTGGTCACCCGATGGAAGAACGTCGTGTTGGCGTCGCCCTCTTTTATCCATCTTTCCCGTGAACGTTGACGCCATTCAATACTTCTCTTCTTATCCTCCTCCTGAACCCGAGCAAGGGCGGAAGAGCGTTCCCGAAGCTCGTCCGTAGTAAGCTCGCGTTCGTTCTCCACGAAATCGAGATGCATGATAAGTTCCTCCGCCGCGACGCGAGCAGCACGCCGGGCATGTCTGGTGGTATTCTTGAACTCAGCGAGGATCCTCCTAAGAGAGGATAGCTTCTGAAGTCGAAAGGCCGCCGAGCCCGAGACAGGGACCTGGGACCAATGATTCTGGACGATCTCTTTGAAATTTGGTTCTAATAGCCAACATTTTTCGTAGCGGAATAGCCCCCGAGGGTTAATGCCATCACCAAAGTCCCAAATAATAGGTGAATGATCCGAGAAGGCGCGGGGCCGCGAACCAACGTGACAAAGAGGGAAGGAGTCCAAAGCCAAGCCATTCGCAAGGAAGCGGTCTATCCGAGAGCGAGAAGAGTTATTTCGCCAAGTGTAGGAAACGTCATTCGGAACCAAGCTAGCAAGCTCCAAATCATCAATCACATCCAGAAAATCTTGAGAGCCAGGGTCGCAGCCACCCCTCCCGCGAGGCCGATCAGAGGAGTGGATGGTGACATTGAAATCACCCCCCACAATCCAGGGCATCCCCGAGAAAGAAATAGCAGCTTCACGCATGTCGTCCCATAATTCCCGACGTAAAATATGACAAGTTGGCGCGTATATGCATGAGAAAACCTAAAGCCTTGGTGAGCATGCATGCTGTCTGATCACTTGAGTTAAAATGAGATGACGAAATGAGACCCTTTTGAATCTTGTCTCGAGTGTAGTGACCATCTATCTCGATATGTTTGGTTCTCTCATGGAAGGTTGGATTCTTGATAATAAACATTGCAACCTGGTTGTCGCATTGGAGGTGCATGGGAAGAGGCACCTCAATAGCTAGGTAAGTCAGAACAGATCTGACCCACATCATCTCTGTACTCCCTTATGCCATAGCACTGTATTTTGATTCTGTACTAGATCTGGCGACAATTGTCTGCTTCTTGCTCTTCCATGATACCAAGGAGTTCCTTATGAACATAGCAAAGCCAGTAGTAGACTTCATGTCCTTGGGGCATCCCACATAATCTGCATCTTCACAAGCTGTAACCACAAGGATGTGCTTATGCTAAATAAGAGACCAATGCTAGGTGAAGGCTTCAGATACCTCAGAATCATATGGACTGCATCCATATGTGCATGGCTAGACTCTTTCCAAAACGATCGAAAGCATGTGACGACCTGCGAGCATAGATCTTAACGAGAAGGAGCGAGATTGCCATGTCACAAGTAATCCCCCGGCGGATCCTACCGCGTTAATCGCACGGAACTCATCAAAGGGACCAACACCAAAAGAACGCCACGTATAGTCATCGATAGCCGCCATTTTCGTTTCCTGTATAAAGGCAACGTCACACCCCCATTCAGAGAGGCGGGAGCCCAGAGACCAACGTTTGACCACGTCCCCGAGGCCACGAACATTCCATGACAGGACCTTCATTAAAAGAACCAAAAACAACGCCCAAAAACACGGAGGAACAACAAAGGATCCACCGATCAACAACCGCCAGCATTCATCCCCTGTGCCTCAACGTCCGAGCCTCCATCGCCGCCCTCCAAACCGCGAACGCCCGCGGCCTCAGCCACGGCCTCCCGCAGAGTAGGACAAGATTGCAGCACCCTAGCCGCTTGAAGAGAGGGGTTGCGCCTGTTGTAAATAGATCCAAAGCGTCTGAAGGAAGAGTCCAGCCCTGTACCTGAAAGGAGACCTCCCGAAGGCCTAGGGGAGATAGCGTCAAGCAAGATAGGGGAAGTTCGCATCGGAGTCGACGGCACCTGAGGAGGGTTGGCTTCCAATCGAAGAGCCTCAATTTGAATCACAAAAGAGTCGGGCAGAGACGTCTGAGTAGCCCTATAAGTGGGCCTCGGCCAAGATCCGCGTTGAGCCGAAGAACCGCCCCGCGAGAAAGGGAGATCCGCCGAAAGATCCGAATAGCCAAACCGCATACCTGGGGCGGATCCGAACCGAGGGAAGAAATATAGCGAATCGATCTCGGGAACCCCCACGACAGGGAGTTCAGAAGATACGGTCGAGATCCTCAGAACCTGAAAGGGCGTCTCGAAGAAGCCCACCACATCATGAGTGCAAGGCGCCTCCTCGGGCAAAAACACAGAAGACTCCACGTGGCAAGACGGAAATGAAACGTCACGTGCCACGTGAGGCGGCGGAGACGAAGCGTCGTTGCGGCCCGGGTTGGCAGTGACCGGCGAAGCATGGAAGAGCTCGTCGTCGACCAACGCCGGAGAAGGTGAGACCGACGAAGAAGGAGGAATAACTGTGAGTTCAGGCTTGAACCTCCATCTGCCTATCTTGAGAGACCCAAAGAACGACCGCCCATTCGCCTCACGGAGGAAACCCGGACTGCATTCAAAGAGCACCTTCAAGGAATGTCAGTCGGCCAACGGAGCGAGGCCGTCATCGATGATGGCGAGGACTGATCCCCACCGGTGAAACGCCTTATTGAGCAGAGGGATAGACCTGGAAAGGAAGGGAACACCTGCAATGGAAGCCAAGCAAACCTCGATCGCAGAAGAAACTCCATCAGCCACGCAAGGTGGCCGCCATAAAACGACGTCGTTAGGGCCTTGACGCAATAAGCAATCCCGAAGCTAAGAGGAGAGCCCGCGAACGCAACAGTGAGAGGCATCTAGCACGCAGAAATCCCCAACGAAGGAAGGGCCCAGAGAATCAAGAACACTCGTCTTCACTAGCTCCCAAACGATGCCGGGACGACGAGCAACCCCGATAAGCACCGATCGGGGGTAGCCAAAGCCCTCATCCAGCGCACGCGAAGACGAGGCCGAGACATGCAACCCCATAGCACGAGAGATAACCGACATCGAAGCAGCCCCATGCGCGGAAGAAGTTGCACCCAGCGCAGTGCCGCTCCCCGCGTCCTCCCCTCGTGAATGGTTGTGCTCCATATTAACCAAAGAAACCGTAGGCGTCGGAAGAGAACGAGGGGCCACCACTTGTGCGTAAGTGCGAGCAGGGGCCTCACCTGAACGCCACGTGGATTGGTCGGGAAGAGGATCAGGCACCGACCGCACCGAGAAGCCGGAGGTTGGAACCCCAGACTGGACCGAGCTGCGATGCCGCACCCAACTGCAAAAGGCTCGATGGTGCCCCGTAGCCCCGCATGCAAAGCAACGTGGAGGCTGGGGACAAGCGGAGGCAATATGACCCCGCTCCCCGCACCTGAAACATCGCTTGCCAGCCTTCTTTCGAGAAACCGCCGTCCAACCGCCCGCCGCAGCTTCCTCCTTAACCTTAGAGCCCTCACCAGGAAAGGCGGCTCTCTTGTCTTTCACAGCTCCCACCGCTACCTTCGAGCCACCAGCACGATCCCCTTCAGAGTGCGACGCTACCCGGAGTGTCTCGTCAGAGGCACTCGTAGCGTCCGCTCTCGAAGTCCCAGCAACCACCCGAGACCTCGCACCGCACTCGCCGCTCCCACTCCCTCTCGCACTCCCTCTCGCACTCGCCATCTGCCTTCAAGAAGTACTGAAGTTGCCCTAAGTTTTGATTATGAACTATTCTGCAAGTTGTGTCTTTACTTCAGAATACCATCAGAGTCATCTCTCGTGAGGATAATTTCATCAACATATATAAGTATAGCTGCAGTTTCTTTTTCGTTCTTTCGTATGAATAAAGAATGGTCTGCCGAGGATCAGATGAGGCCCAAGTTCTCTAGTAACTCTGATAGTTTATGGAACCAAGCACGGGGGCTCTGTTTGAGGCCATATATAGCCCAGCGTAGTAGGCACACCGTCTGACACTCCCCCTGAGCCTCGAAACTAGGGTGTTGCTGCATGTAGACACTTTCCTGAAGGTCTCCATAAAGGAAAGCATTCTTGACATCTAGCTGATGTAAGGGCCAATCAAGATGTACTGCCACAGCCATACCAATCAAGATGTACTGCCACAACCATAAGGATTCATATTGTAGTAAGACGAGCAACCGGAGAGAAAGTATCGAAGAAATCGACACCATATGTTTGCTTGAACCCTTTTACCACAAGCCTTTCCTTGTAGCGAGAAAAAAATCCATCTGGTTTGTACTCTATGGCGAATACCCATATGGATCCCACAATCTTGTTGTCATTAGGAGGATCAACTAGCGTCTATGTGTTCCGAGATATTAGAGAAGACATCTCTTCTTCCATTGCTAAGCACCATCTAGAATCACGAAGTGCTTCTGTATAAGTACGAGGGATAGATGTAGCAGAGATTGCCTGGACAAATTTTTTGTATGAGGAGCCAAGACTAGAAAAAGACACAACTACAGAGATTGGATGCTTAGTACTATATCGAGATGAACATTGTTTGGTCCCCTTGCGTAGAGCTATTGGCATGTCTATTGGATCATCCCCTAGGGTTCATTTGGTTGCAGGGTTAGGAAGGGTTGGGTTGGGTTGGGGTACCCCTGTGAATAGTAAACTGTGAGGAGGATTGGGATGTTTGGAAGGAGGTGTACCACGGGTTGGACCAACCCAACCCTGCCCAACCCTGCAACCAAACGAAGCCCTAATTAATCAAATGTACATGTACCTGTATCCAAAGTGTCGGCAGTTTGTAAAGATTCAGGTGAAGGACATACCTGAGGAAATGGTGCCAGCTCAGAAGGGATGTCGGTTTGAGTACTAGTCATTTTGTAAAGATGAAACTCTAGAGTAGGAACATGAATGGGAGATGTAGACGGTGGTGGAGGATTAACAAATAAACCTAATCTGGAGTAATAGGGAAGAGACTCAAAGAATGTAACATCTGCACTGATGTAGTGCCTCTTGTATTTAGGATAATAGCATATGTACCCCTTTTGATTCCTAGAATATCCCAAGCCAAGGATATGGACAAAGGCAACACACCCAAATACCTTTGGTGGAACAAGAAACAAAGACTTCCCTGAAAAAAGAACCTTAATGAATACATGTTCATCAATGGAGGTAGACGGCATACGATTAATGAGATAGGTGGCGGTTAGAACGTCACCCCAATAGGTGGGAGGCATATGATAATCAACGACCAGAGTTCGAGCAATATCTAGAATATGCCTATGCTTTCGCTCAGCCATGCCATTTTGTTGTGAAGTATGGGCACAAGTAGTCTGATGAATAATACCATGTGTTGATAGGAAAGATTGCATATCATGAGAAAGAAACTCGCGAGTATTATTGAATCTTACACATGTGACGATAGTGCCAAATTGAGTATTCGCATCATTAATAAACCGAAAAATAATATGGAAAACATCAGACTTATTCTTTTAAAGGAAGGTCCATAAGACACAAGAAAAGTCATCTATTAGAACTAAATAGTATATGTTTCCCAAATAGATCATGATATCAACTGGGCCCCCAAACATCAAGATGAATTAACTCAAAAAGACTGTGTATTTATGATACCGAAAGATGGAAAAGAGCTCCTATGACCTTTTCCCAGTTGGCAGGCCTCACACTCTAAGTTGAGAGTGGGAGGAAGCTGGGAAATGACATGACGAAGCTTGTAAATGGATGGGTAACCCACTCGTTGATGCCAGAGGGTACCGGAAGAAGCACAAAACTTCCAAAATACACAGCGGTCACAGATGAGTGTAGTAGATGATAGACATCCCATTCCTTACGACCCGCACCAATCTTCCTCCCAGTCAGAATGTTCTGAAAAACACATGAAACAGCGTCAAAAGTAGCTCTGCAGTTCAACTCCTTGCAAATCTGGCTAATAGAGAGAAGACTGATGAAAAATTCCGGCACAAAAACATTATTGAGCCGAATGTTAGGGGTGAGATGTACATCCCATGTCCTTTGATAGGAGAAAAAAGACCATTTGCAACTTGTAATCTTCGTACGGGAGGTACGATTTTCATCTCATTTAGTAAGGTTTTTTTGCCACATAGATGAGTAGAGGCGCTTGTATAAATCAACCATTCTGACTTCGCAAAGTTATTTGCAGAGGCAATAAAGATACTTGTATGAGCGATAGGTGCCATTTCTGGGGTGTCACTCAGATTCGGAGGAATAGAATCTCCCGGACGAAGTCTATTCAAGCATTGCAACAGATCTTCAAAGTCGTGTCTGGGAACTTCTATTGTGGCAGTATCGCTCTCAACGGTAACAACCCTAACCATAGGAGCATGATGTCTCGATTTATTGTAGCAGACGGCCTCGACGTGGCCGAACTTGTGATAATATGTGCATTTTTTTGTGCAGGGGGTACGGGCTAGGGTTATGTGTCGGGGCAACAGGGGGGACGGGCTGGGGGCGGCAGGGGGAGGGGCTGGGGAAGGCAGCAGGGCTGGGGAAGGCGATATGGGGCTGGAGGCGTCGAGGCAGCAGGACTAGGGAAGGAGATGCAGGGTGGGGGGTGTCAGGGCGACAGGAGGGATGGGTTGGGGAAGGTAGCAGAGCTGGGGGCGTCGGGGTGGGGCAGGGCATCGATGCGGGCTAGGGGCGTCGTCAAAGAAGAGGAAGGCGATAGCATCATCGGGGGGAGAGGGGGGTGGGTGGTGGGTTGGCTATGATACCAAGTAGAAATTAGGATTTCTTTTTCTTGTTATTTGAATAGAGTATCCTATGGATGTATAAATATATAGTGCCCTAGGATTACAGTTACACAATTAGATTATTATAACACTAGGGATAGGGTTACACAATTAAATTCTCAACAATAAAGATGTCGTGGATGCTTCTGTGACATTACAAGAGGACTATGCTATTGATGTTCGTATTTACCTCTAATATGTTTTTTTTGCTTTTGGATTTCTTAATGTCAACTCATCGAAAATGTGCATCTTCAAGTTTATTGTGAGGTTCATTTTTTTACATATAATTTGAGTATTTCAAATACGTTTCTTTAATCAGCGTACATATGCTGATATAATATGCCAAAATCGAGTTCTTTATGTCGAATCCAAACATTATATGTAATATTATGTTGATGTATGTTTTGCTTTGTTGTTATTGCATGTGTCGTCACATTCATGTTGAAGAGGTGAAATCCTAATAAACACTTTCTCACTTGGTTTTATTCACTTTTGTCCTTGAGACAACGAGCCAAGAAAGTGGAAATAGAAATAGGTTAAACCATAATTAAGCACGCATAAGGGGCAAGATGAAAGGTCTAGGTTCGATCTTACTCTAAAATATGTGGAATGACTTGGCCTTTCCCTTTTCAAGGGCATCCACAAGAGGTCGAGCTTCGAGGAAAATCCAATTAGATCTTCTCTTTCTTGGGTGCCTATGAAAGAGAAATGGTAGGAAAAAGTCTAAGAGGTTGCCGACAATCGACACTTTGGTTGTAACAGAAAATTATCGCATGCAGATGTGAGATGGTGTATGTTGAGAATAGATGCACTTTTTGTATACATTTATCGATGGTTTTGGTCAAACGGAAAGAGGGGCTTATAGTAGGGATGCAAACCGACAGATGCCAATAAAGGTGTTGTCATATCCATATCCATTATGAAATATGGATAAAGTTACATAAATGGATATCTTGCAGATATTGAAAATTATAAACCATATCCTTAAATATGGATATAGAGATGGAAATGGATAATTGATATTCAGATACAAATACTTTATGGATTATCCGATGGATAATAAATGTTCCCAAACATTTAGATTCAGAAGAAATGTTTTGCAAAGTTGAAGCTAATAACTGCAACAACAAATCCTTTCCCATAATAGGAAGGGTCGACTACATGGATTCTTTGCCTCCATTCAGATCTATATTGAGCCATTCTCGGACGTGGATCTAAATAACCAAGATTCCCTCGAATATTCTTATTCCAACACTTCTTAGGCCTTTATTGCCTTCTCTTAGGCAGCTCAACATCCCAAATCTCGCATCTTCTAACATGTGCATCACCTGACCTTTTTCGCAAATGGTCAAACCATTTTAAGGGATATTCTCTCATCTTATTCTTTATTGGAGTTACGCCAACTTTCATTCTATTCACATCATTTCGAAACCGATCCTTTCCTATATGACTAGACATCCACCTTAACATTTTCATTTCTGTTATTGTCATTATATGCACATGTCTATGGTTCACGGGAAGAAAATAAAGGAAAATATGAAACATGTACCAATATAATAGCTAATTAAATAAAATTTAAATAAACTACAAATAAAACGGGATAGAAAAAAAACAAAGTAATATACTAAAATAAATAACTTGTGTAATAAATAACAAAGGCATATATATATCATCTACTTGAAAATTACACTAAAATACAATATATTATGTGCAACCAGTGAAATTTGATATGTCTATGTACGCAAACACACTGAAATATCTCTATACAACATACATACCTTGATTCATTAACACAAATATCCAAGTCGTGGCCTCAAATTTCAGCGAAATTTGGTCGAATTTCTGTCGAATATTGATATCCAGTCGAAATCGAAATTCGACCGAAATGACCGAAATATGGGGGTCCTAGTACAAAAAATGACCGAAATTTCGATCGAAATTCCATCAAAATTCCACCGAAATTCTGTTTTGGTCGATACCGAAATGGTGACCGAAATCGACATTTAGGGCCTTGATCGAAGTATCGATAGAAAAAGAAGATATATATGCCTTATTTTGAGGGATGGTTGTTCGTTCAAGTTATGGTTGAATGATTGATAGGTTGATCCCGGTGTACTCGTTCTCAAAATTATTCGCCTTCGCTCCATGCCTGGACATGCTGGTATTTGAGGGGAAGTCTAATGAAGCATGACTCCTCATTTTTCATAATGTGTTCTCCGAGCAGATGTTTTTGGAGCTTCTGCATCTGTTCGAGGAACTTAATCCCATTTCAGGGCCTTGTAGGTGCATAAACCATTGGAGGTAGGAAGATGGTAATTTCTCGTTGAAGAGAGCATGCATAGCTATCTCGAGCCATTCATTGTTTGATTTTGGTGAAGATGATTTGAAGATGGACCACCTTTTTATTTCTTGTGATCTTACTAGAGAAATCTACTAACCAGAGATATCTGTAGAGATATTTCTATATTCGTGTGTACCTTTTCAGTTATTTTATTTCTTTATGTCTATCTTATGTAATTTACCAATATGTCTCTCCTCTATATTAGCGAGCCTAGGGCTCTAGGAATAAACACATCTATTATTTTTCCCAACATGGTATCAGAGCAACGGTCCTTGATCGGAGCTCGGGTATCCAAAAACCCTAACCCAACATTCAACCCCCGCCCGCCCGCACATTGCCACCGTCCGCGTGCAGCCCCCGCCCATGCACCCCCACCGCCCCTGCTCGCGCGCAGCCCCCACCTGCGCACTCCTCTCCAGCGCGCCACTAGTCTGTGTGCCGCCTTCGCATGCCAATCGCCCGTGCACCCTCCCCCCCCCCTCGTGCCCTGCACCCATGTCGTAGCTCCACGCATTGGCATCGGTCCCCCCGTTTGGTTGATGGATTTGGGTGCATAGGTGAACATATGCATCCAAATCCACTTATGCCTATGTAGACATTCACTCTATGGTCTTCTCAGTCCTAGTCTTCTACCCCTGACGATATATCTAAGAACAAAGTAGATGCACCCGTCACAGGCACTTTCAAAGGTCCAACGCCTATGTCCAATGGACGGGACAAATTATGATCTCTAGGCAATGTAGTTCATGAGCCTTATGAAGTCAAATGGTAAGTAACATATTCTTACCGAGGAGGAGCCGGCAAAGAAAACTGGGGTAAATGCCTCGTGGGAGGGGGACGATGCTTATGCCAAATTTTGGTTCTCTGGTACATTGACGGTTGAGATCGCCAATGTTGTGTCACATTAGCCTACTGTTAAGGTGGTGTGGGATATCCTCGCAACAACATATTCTCAAGCAGGAATGATACGAAGATCCTCCAAATCCAGCATGATATAATCATTATCAAACAGAACAGACGTCCCCCGCATTTGTTTTTTACATCCTTGAGAGGTATGTTTGAGAAGATATATAGTTTCATGCCTCTCACTACCACCCCTGAGCAGCAGAAGACATATAGGAATGCTACCATGGTTGGTGTATTCCTAACTGTTCTTGATCCTGAATATGATGCAGCCCGCTCCCAGATCCTCGTAGATGCTATAATTCCTCCCATGAAGGAAGCTTTCCGTAGGCTTAGCAGGATTACTGTTCCCTCTACTACAAGTGGTCAGACTTCTTTGGCGACGACAACCTCCCGAAGCGGAGGAGGCTCGTCTACTTTCCGTAGACGTAGACCCGTCTGTCAGCCTTGCATGTTTTATCATCGTCCTGGTCATTCAGAGGATACATGTTATTCCAAGCATGAGTTTCATCCATCGGCCCGAGTAGAGGAAAGGGTTGAGTCTCCAGCAGTTCCTACTTCAGATCCGTGGTTTGATGAGCTCGTGGCGAGTCAAATTCCTAAGTAGTACCTGGGAATTACTTAAATACCCAGGTTCTACGTAATGTTTTTTTTTACTTAAAAACTACAGAGGTGTCGCATGTTCAACATGCGACACCTCTTAAGTTTTTTTTACCCAGGAACTGCGTTAGTGTCGCATGTTAAATATGCGCTATAGATAGCGCATATTCAACATGCGACATATGTCCAGGGAATTCCTATCGAAATGGTCTGTACAGGTATCGCAGGTCTCGAAATTACTGTATAGGTATCGCATGTTGTATATGCGACATGAAGGGATAACGCATGTTCAATATGCGTTATCCTTACAGGAAATTTTCATCGGAATGACTGGGGCAGGTGTGGGCTTTGAAAATTGAACATATGACGCATGTTCAAAATGCGTCATCTTTACAGTAAAGTTTTCGGCGAAAATGGCTGTCCAAGTGTGGGCTTTGGAATGTCAAGTTTTTAAAAACCCTTGGAAAGACATTTTTGTAGACATTCCCATGTTTTTAATGTAAATAGACATTTTTGTAAACATTCCAGACAATGCAAACACTGTAGACATTCCAAACATCAAAGAAGACATTTCAATATAGACTTGTTCATGAATACACTTTACATTTTTTGCATCATATTAAAAATTACATTGATTACAATTCAACGTTTTTTCCTCCGATGGTATGTAATCGTAGAATCTGGAGGATGGAACGGTAATAGACGGTTCGCTTCGTCTATCATGTGGATTTGAGAGGGTCCTGCGGCATCTTCCTCGAATGTAGGCATAGACGGCGGCGTTAGTGTGCAGTAAGTTGGTCGTGTCTGGCTGGGGTCCAATCCTTGCCTCAACGGTGCTTGAGGCGTTGGCAAGTCCTCTCTTGGTCGCTCGGTGGCAGGTGTGAAGTAGTCTCCTTGCTCAATGTTATCATCCTCCGCAGCGGCCTCTTCAAAGTCCATGGGTTCCGCGACTTGTTCACGTGCCCTACCACGACCTCTTCCTCGTCCCCGTCCTCTTGCCCTTCCCCTCCTTGCCTCCTCCCTGGCCACATCTGCACGCTCGTCATGTAACGTGACTGCATCCGCAAAATGTAATGACAGCCACTCCGTCATTTCCGCCTTCGCTTGTGCCGCAATCTCGCGGCATTCCTCGTGTCCAATGTCGTAGACACGGCTCCACAGAGCGAGCTGCATCCAAGGAAAATACGTAGATGTAAATTTGAAACAATTTTGTTAATTAATTTACCAAAAAGTTATAGTTCGAGTACTTACGTTGCTTGCCAGGGTTTCCCCCAAACGTCCGATAAATCTTCGAGTAATGGTCCCATACCATTGCTCGTATGCGGGCGTCGCGAATACCCCTCTGGACCGATCGATGCGAATAGTTCTAACTTCCCGCTCTTCCCAGCGTGCAATATACAAGCTGTGTTTCGCCCTCCAATCCACATGTACTTTCCCCCTCAAATCGATAGCGTGGAGTTCTGGAAATGTGGAGCAACGCTTTGGGATGTCTTGAAGACCCCCAAATTGTCTCTTAAACCGATCTGGGTAGTAATACTCCACAATGTGGAAGTATATCAAAGGCACTTCAGCTCTCCAAATTTGTTCGCCCTCAAGAGAGTTGGCTGGGAGATGGGCGCGGATCTCATCCGTATAGGGAGTCCAAAATACCTGAATGCAAAAATTGTATTACGATTAGTATTTGTTTTGTTGTTATTGGAAAAATTTTCAAATGTAAAATTACCTGGTCGGGTGATTGCATGTCAAAAGCATCCCTGTAGGGTCTCACCACGTGTGTGGGCTGTCTACGATGGGCAAACGTCGTTGCCCAGCGGACTCCTAACGGGCGCACGTACCATTCTCTGCCGTCCCTAACAACTGGAGCAATGTGGGGGAAATGCTCCCAAGCCCAGAGCTGAAGTAGGATGACCGAGCCTCTAATCTCCTCGGTCGCCATGTCCGCTGCCAAACATAGATGTCTGTAAAGATATGCAAGTACGGCCGATCCCCAGCTCAATGTCCCAGAGAACTCAAAATCCTGTAGATGTGGTAGAGCTATAAGTGTTGTCTCCCCGGTAACCGCAGGCCCATCAATTCGCAGCCCCAAGATGAATGCCACATCCTGCAATGTGATAGTAATCTCCCCACTAGGCATGTGGAAGGTGTGCGTCTCGGGTCTCCATCGTTCAACTAAAGCTGTCACAAGTGTAGCATACTTACTCGAATTTGGACATTTACGTCGGTTGTGACCTTGACCACCACAATTTCCACATTTATTCTTATTCCTGCTCGTCGTCGGCGCATTTGATGTGGATGCTTGAGAATTGCTTGTGGCTTTGTTGGGACAACCACGGTGTGTGTGACCCAATATTCCACAATAGGAACAAGTATTTTGCCGAATCACGTCTCTAACATCCATTTCATTATGTATTCTTGTTGTACGTGGACGACCTTTACCGCGTTTACGCTTTGGGTCCGGTCGTAACTCAGGATATTCGAGGGGAGCCCATGTTTCACAATCACCGATGGGAAAAAATTGTCCTCCGTAAACCTGCAACTGTTTCTCCCAGGTGTACCACTCTCCAACATAGGAATCTACATCAGCCCGACGCTTTGAAATGACTGCAATGGCGTGGGAACATGGGATACGATATATTTGCCACTTGTTGCAAGTGCATTTCCTTTGTAGCAAGTTTACCGTGTACTGTTTGCGCCCGCGAATACCATTAGACGTCCGTCGAGCCCTGGTAGACACCTCGAATAATATTTCCGGTTGTACTTGTACCTGGGTAACTGTGTGTCCATTCGCAGCTGCAGTCCAACGGGTCAGCTCTGTGGATGCGTAATGCGTGAATTTTCGACCAGCAGCAATGGCTGCGCTTGCTTCTTCAAAATGTTGAATGAAGTATGACACACAATTATAAAATGTCTTCTCAATTAAGGCAGAGATTGGCAAGCAACGGGCATCTTTAAGAACTGCATTATAGCTTTCGCTCAGATTTGTAGTCATCTGACCAAACCTATACCCACCGTCATAGGCCAAGGTCCACTGCTCACGACGACAATCATGAGTTGAAAACCATCTAGCTGCTCCATTATTCCACTCTTGTAATTTCCTCATGAAGTACGCGAACTTCCTAGGTGTCGTCTGTAATGCTGCTGCTTGCACCAGAGATTTCATGGAACCATTTTTAAAGACGCTATTGAAGTTGCTCGCGACGTGTCTCGTACAAAAACGCCAATATGCAAAGGGTTCTAATAAATCCACGTCAGCATCTTTCATAGCGGCTTTTATACCAGAATGTCTGTCGGAGATGATACAGATTGGTCCAGCTCGCATGCCAATTACCCTTAGACGAACCAACGAAAGAAACCACTTCCATGACGACAAGGATTCCTCGTCGACGATCCCAAATGCAAGGGGGACAATATGTTTATCCCCATCAACCCCGCAAGCAATGAGCAGTTTCTGTTTGTACTTCCCGTACAAATGTGTCCCGTCAACACTAATCAGTGGCCGACAATATTTGAATGCTTCAATGGAAGGACCAAATGCCCAAAAACATCGTTCAAATCTGCGGCAGAGAGGTTTCCGAGGATCAGGATGGTCGCTGTATTCAATATCAATTTCAGTCCCTGGAATAGCGGCCTTCATTGCATGCAAAAGAAAAGGCATTTCAGCATATGACTTCTTCCAGTCACCAAATACAATTCCGATGGCCTTCCTTCGAGCATCCCAAGCCCTTTTCCTTGAAACCCAGTAATTGTACATCTCGTGGATGTGAGCTCTACAACTAGATACACGAACATTAGGGTCATCCCTAACAAGAGTTAGCAACGATCTGGACATGAATTTGTAGTCCAACTGAGGGTGATCTTGATTAACTGTTGGGTTTATACAAGTGTGTGCCCCAACAACCTTGGAGATCACCCACAGTCCATCAAATTTTCTGAAATGTCCTCGTAAATACCAAACACAACCATTTGCTCTCTGCGAACAAAAAACCGACCATATCAAGCTGGTGGATTCCTTGACAATGAAGTCAAAATGTGATAGAATGTGGAACTTCTTCACAGCGTACACCAAATCCTCCCTACATTTGAACGTCCTACCCTTGCGGATTTCGTCAGCAACACCATCAAGTCTAGACTTGCTTCGAATGTCGTCTTCATATGTTGAACGAGTATTAGACCCTCTAACCCCAAAAAAGGGTATACGGGGTGTAATAGTATGCGCGGTTTGTTCATCAGTTGGGAGCTCCTCGTCCATCAGATCATCTTCGACATCTTCGCTACCTTCTTCCAGGTCATCATCGGTACCCCAAGGGATGAAATCCTGATCCATCCGGTTAACCTCTCGCAGCAACGGCTCACTCAAGCCCAAATCCTGAACCGTGCTTGGCTGCGTTACAGGCGCATCCGTATCATGGTCGGGTCCCGTGGTTGGGACAATTCTTGGTGGCGTGCTGCGGACAACTGCTGCTTGTGTGCTCAGGACTCCAGACAATTCCTTGTTAGTCATAACAGTTGGGACTTCGCTCACAGATACATCTTCAACATAAATATCGGTAGGCATTGATTTCCCAATGGTCCGAGCGTACACAATAACTGTCTGCACATCATCATCATCGACAATAGATGAAAATGATGGTTCCTCCCCTGGGCCTCGAGGGACGCGATGTAATAATCGGATTTTTTGACTGTCAACATCCAAGTTGAACTTACGGCAAACCAAGTTCAACATCTCATCGAACGTCATATTAGGAGTCAACACAAACCCCCTCACGTTGGTTGACGATCCGGACATGAGTGTACTACTCAAATGACACATACAATACAACTGCTCCATTCTAACCTAATACGTGACACAACGTACAAGCAAACGTCATACATTCGAGAAATGAAAATAATATGCATATGATACAAAAAAAATTAAAGAAAATGTTTTACCAAGTCCAATTGTTCGCAGCAGGTGATTGGCCCTAATGAGAAGCGGGGACGGCTAGGACGATGACAATCACTGAAAACACGGAAAAGGAGTGTTCCGCGGGGCTAGGAGTGACCAAAATGGGTGTTGTTGAGAGAGGAGGAGACCAAAAGATGAGGGTGGAGAGGAGGGCGTCGGGGGCGGCTGGGTCGCTGGAGAGGGAGGACTTAGTCGGGCAAGGGCGCGGGGAAATGAGAAGGCCGCTGGGCGCGGGTCTTAATTAGGGTCGATATCGCATGTTGAATATGCGCTATCTATAGCGCATATTGAACATACGACACTAACGCAGTTCCTGGGTAAAAAAAACTTAAGGGGTGTCGCATGTTGAACATGCGACACCTCTGTAGTTTTTGAGTAAAAAAAAACATTACGTAGAACCTAGGTATTTATGTATTTCCCAGGTACTACTTAGGAATTTGACTCAGCTCGTGGCCATACTGAGGGATATTATACCTCCTTCCGCTTCACTATCTCCAGGAGGCCAAGCCTATGCTTCTGCTAGTACATATGCTACCGCTAGCACCTCAGGTACTTATGCTTTTACATTTTGTCAAGGATCTGAGATTATAGAGTGGATTATGGACTCTGATGTGACACATCATTTATGTGGAGATAGACAGCAACATGTATCATATAGACAGGCTTCTCCAGGGAGAACAGTTGTGATAGCCGATGGGATTCATTCCCCAATAACTGGACAGGGGAGATCACTTTGACGCCCTCGATGCGTTTGAAGAATGTGCTACATGCTCTTGATTTCTCTATTAAATAGATTTCTATTAGTCAGATTATAAAGGATTTGCACTGCCGAGCTATTTTTGACCCATCGCCTCTTGTTTTTCAAGATATTCTTACGGCAGAGTGATTGGGTGTAGCCGTGAGCAGGGTGGCCTTTATCACCTGGTTCGGACTCCCTATGCAGGCGTATCTTCTCATTCGTCTGAACCAGTCTCTCCGTTCACTTTGCACCTTCGGTTGGGCCATCTACCTCTTCAGAAGATGTATCACATGTTGCCACAGATTTCACCTGGTTCTTCCTTCCAGTGCGAGGCATGTTAGTTGGGAAAACATCATTGGTCCGTTTTTCTTAATCGTCAGAGTCGGAGCAGTAGCTCCTTTTTTGAGTTATTTCATGTTGACATTTGGGGTCTGAGTCGTGTTCCTAAGGGATACATGGTTTATCTTGTGACTGTGGATGATTTTTCTCGGTTGTCATGGGTTACCTTTTAAAAAAATAAGTCTGAAGCAAGGGATGTGATCAAAACTTTTATTAATGAAGTGCAGAATGTTTTCTTTACCTTTGTGAAATTAGTGCGAACTGATTATGCTTTGGAATTATGTACTCATGCTCTACCCCATTTTCTTTTATCTCGTGGGATTATTCATCAAACATCTTGTGCTTACACTTCTCAGCAAAATGGCGTTGCTCAAGGTTGCAGAAGTCGGCAGTCGGTACTCGGTCGGCAGGGTCACTGACTAAGGATTAATCGGCAGCCGGGAGAGTAATCGGATTTAGTCGGGCATTAGTCGGTTTTGAATTTTTTAATTATTTTAAATATATAAATCAAGTTTTATAACATATACTCTCATTTATATCCATATATTTAGCAGTTTTAATATTTTTGAGAGCTTAAAAAATTATAGCAAAAGAAGAAAAAACGAAGCAAGTTAAGAACAAAATGTTTGGTTCATAGCACGGGCAAAATGTTAATAACAAAAATGTTTGGTACATAGCACGAGTTGAAGTTAGAAATAAATTAATACAAAGCTAATCAACAACCACAAAAGGTAAATAACCTAAGTTACCTAATTATCATGCAAATCAACAAGAAGTATCTAAGTTAATGAACATTTAGGCGTAATAAACACAGGTCTAATCTTATATAAGTTAACCAACATGAAATGAAATCAGAAAGTTTTAAGTAAAATTATCCAGGATAGTATATTAATTATATGATGTTTTATATCTAGATGAAAAACTATAATTTAAAGTACAGAAGCATATATAATTTTCTTATAATTTTTATTTAACATTTTTAGTGTTTTTTGTTTTATATTTTTAATTTATTTGTGAGTTATACTTATTAGCATGTAACCTTAAGTATCTCATCTTATTGTCTAACAACAAGCCCTAAATCTCATCTAATTCTAAACGGGTAATCGAGTTTACGGTTTGTGCCGAAACATATATCCAAAATCCCTATGCAAAAGTTAGCTGAGAAATCTCTATGCAAAAGTCGGCCGACTAATCGGGCGATTAATCAGGTCTGACTGACTATTGGCCGATTTAGCCTAGTCGAGTCGGGTACCCCCCCGACTCGACTAGTCGGACCGACTAGTCGGCCTAGTCGGCTGACATTTACAACAGTGGTGTTGCTGAGAGAAAGCATCGTCATCTTCCCGATGTTAATTGTTAACGTATACAATAATAATAGTATATGTACTTTTCTCTATTTTGTTTTTCTTCATAGTATGCTTTATGTAATTTACCCATAGGCTACTCTCCTATATAAGAGAGCCTAGGGTTCATGGAATAAACAATTTATTCATTTTTCCCAACATGGTATCAGAGCGACGATCCTAGACCGGAGTTCTCGAAACCCTAACCCTAGCCCACCCCACCCGCCGGCCTCTTCTTCTTCTCTCTCCATCTCATCGGCGCCGAAGGAGATCTCCATCGCCGTTGCTCTCTCCGTCGTCGCTGCTCTTGCGCCTCTGCGCGCTGTGCGCAAACGTGCGCTCGTGCACGGTGTCGCACCCCTGCGCTGTGCGCCACTGTGCGATAGTGTGTGCACGCGGTAGCCCCTAGCACGCGGTGCCTCTCCTTCCTGCCGGTGCTGCTCCTCTGCGCGATCGCGCGCTACAACACCCAGTAGCGCCAGTGCGCCTTCCTGCGTCAGTGCGCAAGCCAGCCCTGACGCTTGCTTGATCTCTTGTGTATCGCCAGAGCATCACCTGCGCCTGAACAGATTCTCGTGCACATCTTTGTGCATCTCCAGTTGCGTGTGCGCGTGCCTCTTGCATGCGTGTACGTGTGCTAAGCCCTAAGCCCTAGGGCACACACATCGTGATCTACATTGGGTTAGTTGCTTGAGGTTTACACATGCAACTAATCCCATCCATGTCATTGTAGACAAATCACATATTTTGTCAGACGTTCCAGTCTTCAGTATCCAGTATGTCAGAAAGCAAGGCAGATATCCCATCGATTGGCGCATTCCGTGGTCCAACGCCTATTGTAAAGATGGATGGTACTAACTATGAACTATGGGCAATGCAGTTCATGAGCATGATGAAGTCTACGGGTAAGAAGCACATTCTTACCGAACCGGAGCCTGCTGAGAAGACTGGAACCAATGCCTCCTGGGAGGCTGATGACGCATACGCCAAGGTTTGGCTATCTGGCACGTTGGCAATTGAGATTGCCAATGATATCCTCCATCAACCCACAGCGAAGGATATGTGGGACATTCTGGTGGCTACATATTCTCAGGCGAAGAACGAGACAAAGATTCTGCAACTCCAGCATGATATTTTCACCATCAAGCAGAATGGTCGCCCCCTACATTCCCTCTATACATCACTAAGAGGGATGTTCGAGAAGCTCTATAGCTTCATGCCTCTTACTGCTATGCCAGAACAACAGAAGACATACAGGAATGCGACCATGGTGGGTGTGTTCCTGGTTGCACTTGATCCAGAGTATGAGGCGGCACGATCTCAGATTTTGGCAGACTCGACTATTCCTCCCATGGAGGAAGCTTTTCATAGATTGAGTCGGATCACAGTTCCCTCAACAGCTGTGAGTCAGAATTCCTCAGCCATGGCAGCAAACAGAGGTCGCGGATTTCATCACCAAGGCCGTGGACGTGGACCTCGTGGAAGGGGTGGCCGCACTAGGCCAACATGCACATATTGTCACCGAGTTGGACACAATGAAGATACCTGTTACTCGAAGCACGGATTTCCTGCATCTGCACGAGCTGCTGAGCAGATAGAACCCCCGTCCGCTGCTAATCTGGATCAACGATTCGAGGATCTAGTTGCCCATCTGAGGGGCATTATTCCACCATCTACTCCAGCACCGACTACAGAGAGTCATTCTGATGTTGCCGCTTCGGCCTCCGCTTCTACCAGTGCTTCAGGTAGTATACTTGCATTCCACAGTAGTAGATCAGATACTTTACCATGGATTATGGACTCTGGTTCTACACATCATCTATGTGGCGACCAGAGTCTACTTTCAGGATACACTCAGATCCCTCCAGGTCGGACAGTCGTGATTGCCAATGGCACTCATTCCCCCATCACTGGTCAGGGGGAGGTTAGATTGACATCTTCTATGCAGCTCAAGAATGTGCTACATGCACCTGATTTCTCCATGAATTTATTGTCAATTAGCCAAATTACAAAGGATCTACATTGTCGAGCGATTTTTGATCCATCTACTTTGATTTTTCAGGACATCCATACGGGCAATGTGATTGGTCGTGGCTATGAGCAAGGAGGCCTATATCGCCTGAATCAGACTCCTTTTGCTGGATCCTCATCCTCTTCTGGACAAGTATCAACCTTATTATGGCATCTGCGTTTTGGTCATTTACCGCTTCAGAAGTTGCGTCAAGTTTTACCTTATGGTCTCCCTCACACACCTATTCAGTTTGAGGCATGTCAGTTGGGAAAGCATCACAGGTCGTCCTTTCCCAGTCGTCCAGGTCGGAGTAGTACCTCCAAGTTTGAGTTGTTTCATATTGATGTCTGGGGTCCGAGTCGTGTTCCCGATCATCAGGGACAGATTTTATATAGTTTTTGTGGATGATTTTTCTAGAGTGTCATGGGTATTTCTGATGAAAAAATAAATCTGAAGCAGGAAATATCATTATCCATTTTCTGAATGAAATACAAAATGTTTTTTCTACATCTGTGAAAATTGTGAGAAGTGACAATGCTTTAGAGTTGTGCACTAATTTTCTTGCCAATTACTACTCATCAAAAGGAATTATTCACCAAACATCTTGTGCACATACATCTCAACAGAATGGGATTGCTGAAAGAAAACACCGTCACCTTCTTGATGTCACTAGATCACTACTTATACATAGTCATGTTCCATATTCCTACTGGGGTGATGCAGTTCTTACTGCATGTTACCTAATCAACCGTATGCCTTCGTCTGTCTTGAATGAACAGATTCCGTTCTCACATATTTATCCTGACAAGGATCTGTTCACTCTCACTCCTCGTGTGTTTGGGTTGGTTGCGTTTGTCCATCAGTTGTCGCCGGGTACTGACAAGCTCTCTCCTAGGGTTGTCAAGTGTGTCTTTGTTGGGTACTCCAGAACTCAAAAGGGGTACAAGTGCTTTGATCCTCTGCGTCGGCGGTATATGATCAGTGCAGATGTTACATTTTTTGAATCTGTTATGTATTTTTCAGCATCTGGAGACAAGCAGATTCCACCTATACCACCTGATGCCATATACATGACACCACTACCACCTCAGATGCCATCATCAACACCACCGCCACCACCACCACCACCACAGCAGCCTATCTCACCATTCCCGTTCCATTATACCCGCATGCTTCCTCCACTAGCTCATGGTCATGACTCGTCCACTAGCTCGCCTACGGTATGTAATGAGAATATTAATGTTGATGGATCTGACGACATTTCTGAGCAGGATGTGTTGCAGGAGCCAGATGAGCCTACAGCTGATTTGGATATTCCCATTGCTTTACGGAAGTCGACGAGGAGTTGTGCCAAATATCCATTATCAGCCTCTGTATCTTTTGAGCGGCTATCTGGAGATTTCAGGTCGTTTGCTATGGCACTCTCAGCTATAGATATTCCACGGAATCATCATGAGGCTCTGCAGGATAGTAGATGGCGGCTAGCAATGGAAGAAGAAATGGCCGCACTTCAGTCCAGAAAAACTTGGACTTTGGTTTCTATACCTCCAGATGTGAACCCAGTGAGCTGCAAGTGGGTGTTCACAGTGAAGCAAAATGCAGATGGCTCTATTGACAGGTACAAGGCGCGTCTGGTGGCACGTGGCTTCACACAAACATACGGGGTGGATTATCTTGACACATTCTCGCCTGTGGCACGTCATTCCACTCTAAGGATCTTGTTGTCAGTTGCAGTTGCTCGAGACTGGCCGCTTCATCAGTTGGACGTGAAGAATGCATTTCTATATGGAGATTTGCAGGAAGAGGTGTATATGCAACAACCACCTGGTTTTGCTGTTGAGGGGGAGTGCTCCAAGGTATGCAGGTTGCATAAGGCTATCTATGGCCTTAAGCAGAGCCCACGAGCATGGTTTCAGAAGCTCTCGGATCTCTTCGAGAAATAAGGATACAAACGCTCCAATGCTGATCATTCCTTGTTTGTACATAAAACCGCGAGAGGTATCATTGTCATTATGGTTTATGTTGATGACATCTTGATTACAGGAGATGATGAGCATGGCATAAGGAAGACGAAAGAAATGCTGGGTAGTGAGTTTGTCACTAAGGATCTTGGGGTCCTTAGATACTTTCTGGGGCTTGAATTTGCTAGAAATTCCTATGGGCTAGTCATGTCACAAAGGAAATATGTTACAGACCTGTTGAGTGAAACAGGTATGCTTGAGTGTCGACCTGCTACGACACCAATGGACCCCAGCATGAAGCTTTATGAAGATAACACAGAGGAGGTGGACAGAAGAAGATATAGAGAACTGGTAGGCAAACTGTTGTATGTCACGATCACTAGACCAGATATATTATTTGCAGTGAGCCGTGTGAGCCAGTTCATGGAGCAACCGCGCCAGGTGCATATGGATGCAATACATATGATTCTTAGATATCTCAAATCTTCTCCAGGTGCAGGTCTGCTATTCAAGAAAGGAAAGGGGATCTCTATCTCAGCATGTGCAGATGCAGACTATGCAGGATGTCCCAAGGATAGGAAGTCCACCTCAGGGTATGCTGTCTATGTTGGAGATGCCCTTGTCTCATGGAGGAGTAAGAAACAAACTTGGTAGCTAGATCTAGTGCTGAATCCGAATATAGGGCTATGGCCCAGGCTACTACAGAGATGATGTGGGTGAAAGCTGTGCTTACAGACCTATGTTTAGATGTACCACTTCCTATGAACTTGGAATGTGATAATCAGGCTGCCTTGTTTATTGCAAACAACCCTGCATTCCATGAGCGGACCAAGCATATTGAGGTGGATTGTCACTTCATACGTGATATGATTCAAAAAGGATTCATTGCTACATCTCATGTTACCTCAGAAAATCAGACTGCAGACATATTCACCAAGGCATTGCTACGAGGTCCATTTCAGAAGTGTGCTTCCAAGCTGAGCATGATTGATATCTATGCTCCATCTTGAGGGGGAGTGTTAACGTATAGAATAATAGTAGTATCTGTACTTTTCTCTATTTTGTTTTTCTTCATAGTATGCTTTATGTAATTTACCCATAGGCTACTCTCCTATATAAGAGAGCCTAGGGTTCATGGAATAAACAAGTTATTCATTTTTCCCAACATTAATCGGACTCTTTTCATTCAGAGTCATGCCCCGCAATCGTTTTGGGGTGATGTGATTCTTACAGCATGCTATTTGGTGAATCACATGACATCGTTTATTTTGGGTGAGAAAAATCCTTTTTCTATAGCTTTCCCTGAGAAGGAGTAATTCTCACTCACTCCTAGTGTGTTCGGCTCTGTTGCTTTTGTTCACCAGTTGATTCCAGGTCTTGACAAGCTCTCTCCTAGAGCTGTCAAATGTGTATTTGTTGAGTACTCCAGGACCCAAAAGGGATACCGGTGTTGTGATCCTTTGCACAGAAAATACTATATCAGTGATGATGTCATATTTTTTGAGTTTGTGATGTATTTATCTCCTACAGGTGATAGGTCGGCTTCATCAGACTCTGATGATGAGGTTTACATGCCACCCCCTCTTACGAGATATTCACCACCTCCTCTTGTGCTTGTAGTCCCACCACCACCGCCACCACCTCCACCTCCAACTACATAGTCGCATGTGCCAATTGTTCCACCATTACCTAAATTCTATACATGTCGGATAACTTATGCTCATGGTTATCGTCTGTCATCCAATATGTCCCAAGTTTGTTTTGGTATTATGGCTTCTAACGATGGATCTGGAGATATATCTGTACAGGAATCATTGCAGGAGAATAGCCCACAGATGGAGGAAGTTCCCAATGACATGGATATTCCTATTATAGTTTGCAAGCAGAAGCGTCTTGTGCTTCTTACATCCTTGCTTCTCAGGTCTCCTTTCAACGTCTAATAGGGGACTTTCAGAGATTTGCAGTGGCTCTATATGTCGTGGAAATTCCACATAATTATCAGAAGGCATTAAAGGAAAGTTGTCGGTGCTTGGCTATGGAGGAAGAGATGGTTGCATGGCAATCGCGTGGTACATGGAGTTTGGTGTCTGCTCCTCCCGGGGCGTCTATGGTCAGTTGCAAACGGGTGCTAACTATTAAACATCATGTAGATGGCAGCATTGATCGCTACAAAGCAAGATTAGTGGCACGCGGCTTTACTCAGGGATTATGGTGTGGATTACTTGGACACTTTTTCACCAGTCGCTCGTTACTCTACATTGTGTATCATGTTTTCAGTAGCAGTAGTACGTGATTGTCCTTTGTTTCAGTTGGATGTTAAAAATGCATTTCTGTATGGAGATCTACAGGAGGAAGTTTACATGCAACCTCCGGGGTTTGCTGCTGAGGGGGAGTATCAATAGGTTTGTAGACTCCATAAGACAATATATGACCTTTGGCAAAGTCCAATGGCATGTTTTCAGAAGCTCTCGAATTTGATTGAGAAGCAAGGGTTCAAGAGGTCTAATGCAGACCATTCACTCTTCCATGATGTGTTTAAAGATTTTCCCAAATCCTTCAAGTGGTATTAGAGCCATAGGTTAGAGGTTTATGATATGATCCTTAAACCGACGATGACTTGGGCATTTTTGGTCGTGCGAACTTTCATCGCATCTTGTTCATGCAGCCATGTTTTGTGTGATTAAACTCAAAACTATCACTTGGATTATGTTCCCCTTAGATAAGAAAACTGTGGAACTTGAGTTTACGTGATTTGGAATCTGTTTGCCCAAGTTATGATCGTTTTAGTGAACATATATCCATTGTTTTGGGGATGGCGAATCTTGGCATAATTAAAGAGTTCATTATGATTTTGAAACGCCTAGATTGATTTGTGTTCCTTTCAACGCCTAGAACTATAGAAACTTTTAGTGAGGGTCACTGCTGAAAATTACTTTCATAATCAAGAACCTTGTGATTGTCATTTAAAGAAATTAATGGTTAATTTCATGAAATAATTATTGATAAATATTTTTGAAATAGTTATGATGATTATTTCCTTAAATGGCATTGCAATAACCAATATGATAGAATAATGATCTTGATTTGATACCACTTGAAGGATATGGAGAAATCCTTAAGCGCATCATGGAAGTGTGAGAATCGCATCGTATGCGATCAAGAGCGACTAATTGCACGGGGCAGCGGAATTAAAAAAATTAACCGATGAAACCACATGATCCAAGAACACTTCTCGGATCATTTCGTTTAAACCACAAACAAGTATTAGGTTTACCTCTTGAAGCGTGGTTGCGATCGAGTCTCTAAACGAAGAGACCTCCTGTCTCAAATCTGGTCCGACGAAGGAGATGCTTGCGAGCGCATTTATGAAACGTGTGCTCCTCGCAATCCATGTTGATGATCCAAGCGGTGAATCTCATGATCTCGTCACACGAGATCCAACATCTTCTTTACGAGCGAGGCGCACTGAAGGAAACAGAGATCCACGAGCAAATGCCTCGGCAACATAACGACGATGTGGCGGCGATGGCGACTCTCTCTAGTGCTCCATGGTGGATGGCAACAATAAGAGAGAGGGTGGCGTGAGAATGAGAGAGAGAGAGAGCAATTTTTGTTGTCTTGTTGTGAATTGAAGAGCAAAGGTTGCCTCTTCTTATACAATTTTTTGGGAGTCCAAGGATAACACAAAATCAATGGATGAGATTGATTTGTGTTCCTTTCAATGATCATGATTTTGTTGTAAAAATAATAATTAATTTAATCAAATTATATCAATTATCATTGGAGATAATTGGGAGGAGATAATCATCCTACCATAAAGGGGATAGCCACCCAATCCAACTGGGACTTAGTGGTCGTCCACCGCCTTTGTTGGTGGATGGCAATCTTCCTCCAATGAGATTACATTATCTCATTTCCAACGTTATCTCACAAATCACAATGATAATTCACAATTATCATGTGAACATTGCAATTATGCCATTGGAAATTTGTAAATCGCATTCACAACCCAAAATAAAATGTAAATTATATTTTCAATTAATCATCTAATATGAATCCAATTCATATCAATAATTAATCAACAGATATAAATCACAATAGACTCTCTCTCTCTCTAATATATTATAAATCACATTTATAATTTATATGATTAATATGGATAGTGTTATCCACATTATTCATGTCCATGATAATTAAATTACAATTAATTATCTTGGATCTCTATTATCATATGCCCAAATAATATGAATCACATTCACATTATTCACATCTTTGATAATTAAATCACATTTAATCATATTAGATAATGCTCCTAATATGAATCAAATTCATATCATTCATGATAATTAAATCACATTTAATTATCCATTTCTCAATACTCGGATACATTATCGACAATAGAATTATTCTTGAACTCTTTGAAGAATAATGTGCTTTATCTGTGGATACTTGGAGATAAAGACATAGTGATTATACATTCCACGTATAGTGACTTGGATATTGAGATTATATCTCAAATCCAAATCGTACGGACCTCCCATAGATGTTTGATTAAATCAAAACCGTAAATCTAATATTTTCATTGCATATGAATCACATTAAGATCACTCTCCAACATTTGGTCCAAGGTCAGATTACTTCTCTATTGAGAGGAGTCACTAAAATTCAAACATGTTTCATCACTCTCTAGAAAGTGTCATGGTTATACAATCGTTTATGATCGCATCACCCTCAGGTATTCCTAATATCCGTACACCCAGCATACTGGAAGACCTAAAATAAACCCGAAGTTTAAGATTTCATTTAGATTGTCTCCTTCAGGGTTTCATCATTAAGTTTCTCATTTGATCATTTGGAGTTGGTATAGATCATATACTTTCCAAAAGCATGTATCATACCTAGGTATTGATCATATACTTTCCAAAAGCATATATCAAACTTACAAATTCAGTCAACCTTCCAAAACGAGACGATTGTGCACGGAATTTGATTCCAATGTCTCATGAGTAGGATCATGTCTTCCAGTTTAGTAAATGAACTTGTATCATCCCTTTGAGAGATTGTATTACTCATATGCCCTTGTATGCACACCAGCGCGTCAGTGTATAGACCTTGATTAGGTCATCAACCTATTAGTCTGCCAAATGTACATACTCAGACATACAATAACACATCTGCCTCATGTCAGAGGATGTGTGCCTATATCGTGACCGCATATAACATAGGTCTTTGGCTATCTCGATCTCGTTAAGTCAACTCTTTGACCTAACTTATCTAACACCTCCGAATCTCTATTCCTATACAGAGGACCTGCATCAAGAGGTCGGTTAGATGTCAGGCCATTAGAGAAAGGATCGACATCTCCTACTCAGGTTGGAGATCATCTCTTAATAGCCAGTAGACGGTACTTGATGAGTACTCAATCTAACTCTTTAGATATGCAATCAAGCACCAGCCTCTATGATTCAACAATTAAATTAACAGTGATATGATCATTAAGATGGTCATGATACATAACTCTAGTTGTACTAAGGGACCTATTATGATGTTGATTATTCTTGTTACAAGAGATGATATGCAGGGGATAAAGATGGCAAAAGAGTTTCTTAGATGTCAGTTTGTTACTAAGGATCTGGACACCCTAAGGTATTTCTTAAGTTTGGAATTTGCTAGGAATGCGCGGGGTTGTGAGATGACCCAAAGAAAATATGTTACAAACATTCTTGTTGAGACGGGCATGATTGGGTGTCGACCCTTTTCTACGCTTATTCTGGAAATCCTCTTTTCTGCAATGTTACCCATAAGAATTTCCAACTTACACAATCATAGGCCTTGTCATAATCAATCTTCCAAATAGCCCCTTTCTTCCTAGACCTTTTCCATTCACGAGTTACTTCCGAGGCGGTCACGATTCCATCTGCCATACATCTGCCAGGAATGAACGCAGACTGAGCCGGTAAGATCACGAAGGACAAAACATCTCTAAGCCTGCTCGCCATCACCTTGGCCACAATGAGATAAATGCCATTAGAGATCGAAATAGGCCTGTAATCTCCAACCTCTGCAGGGTTCTCTTTCTTCGGAAGTAGAAAGATCAAGGCCCTGTTAACCTTCTCAAAACCCCTGTTTCCATCCCTGAATTCATTCAGAACCTCCAAAATGTCGCCCTTCAGCAGGTCCCAGAACTCCCTGTAAAAGGAGACAGAGAAGCCATCCGGGCCCGGAGCCTCGTCCGCATTCAACTCCCAAACGGCCCTACGCACCTCCTCCTCCGTAAAATCTGCCACCAGCGAGTAAGCCTGGGGTCCAGTCAGGAACCCTGCCCCACGACCCGTCCACCCCCTGCCTTCTCCCTCACTCACTCTCCTCGACGCCCTAAGAAAGTGCTCCCGCAAGGCGGCCCCAATGTCCCTTTCTCCCGATACCCTTTGACCCCCCACCTCTACCTCATGCAAGAAGCTCCTTCTCCTCCTACCAGATGCCACCGAACGGAAAAAGCGAGTGTTGGCATCACCTTCCCTTAGCCACTTCTGCCTCGATCTTTGTCTCCAATGGACCTCTTCTTTCCTGTCCTCCTGATAAGCCACTTCTAACCAAGCTGCCCTCTCCTCCACCTCCTCCGGAGTCAACCTCTGGTCATCATCGAGCCCGTCTAACCTGCTTATCCCTACCTCTGCCTCGGCCTTGGTGGCCCTCCGCCTCCTGGCAACATCCTTCCCAAAGGACAACAGCAACCGCCTAAGAGCGCCCAGCTTGGCCGCGAAGAGCGACACCGCCGAACCCGCCACCGAGAATCCCCGCCAATGCTGGCTCACCAGGTCCCGAAATCTTTCCTCCAACAACCACTTCTTCTCAAACCGGAAGTAGAACCGATTCAGGCGTTCCTCCCCAGAGAACCATAAAACCGGAGTATGATCAGAGAGCATCCTTGGAAGAGCCCAAGCCCTCGCCAGCGGGAAAGCCTCACCCGCCTCAACGGACATCAGAAACCTGTCGAGCCTGGACTTCGATCTCATGTTCCTCCAAGTGTACTTGCAACCGACCGCATCCACAACTGACAAACCCAGAGAACGAACCAGTTCCCTCTTATCTGCAGACCCTGCATCTGAACCACCTCCCTCCCTTGGCCTATCTTCTGGGAACAGAGTGACATTCAGGATCCCACCGACGATCCAAACTCCATCGCCCACCTCAGGCACTATAGAGTCTAAGTCCGCAGCCAGAGTACCATCCTCCGGCGGCACGGGCCGTATACATTAGTGATGAACAGGCAGACGCCATCCCCGGAACAAGGATCCCAAGACCAACCAAAGGAGAATCGCCTGCCGCCCCTTCCACTCCAGCCAAGTCGGCCCCACCACCAGCCGAGCTCACATGCCTTACTTCCGCCCCATCCGTTTCCGCATCCCTCTCTACAGGTCATCCCCTCTCCCTGCACTGTGGAGCCCTTTCCCCGCAGGATGCTCCCCCACAACCACAAAACCAGTCCTCCTCGACTCGGGCGCACCCCCAACCACATCCTCTAACCCCAACAGAGCAGGCGTCATCTTACCAGCCAAAAGAAAGAAAGAGATAACCGAGCCTGGCCGACCCGCGCCCTCGATCCACGTCCGCTCAGGAACCGACCCCACATGGTGCAACAATTCCCGAGAAACAATAGGCAGAGATCCACCGGCCGTCTCACCTCCTCCCGCGTCAACCGCCGGACCATCTGATATAGGAACCGCCATTGGCCTCGAAGCACCTGCCGCGGATATGGTGCCGAACTGAATCGCCAACGTTGGAGAGTGAGTCGTGGTCGAAAGCCAAACCCCCGCACAGGGCAGCAACGTCTCCGGGGATGAAGCCCCCTCCACCATAGTCTGCACCTCGCAAAGTCGCTCCAGCCTTCCATCTCCACCTCTCGAAGAGTTCTCAACCACTTGAATCTCCCCCCGCACTTCCCGACCGCCCGAATAGCCGCCCAGACATCCGCGGCCACCAGTTCTAACAGAACCTTCCTGCCATCCAACCACAGCTCCCACCAACCCATTTTCTCAGCTCCGACTGGCTCCACCCGAAGAAGAACATCCAAAGGTTGTCCCGATTGACACCCCGAGAACTCGACAGAGTCGACAACAACAACATTCTTCAGCAAGCGTGAAATGCGCGCCTTCGTCCTTGCCCTCAACGGCAAACCCCTGACAATGACTCTCTCCACCACCGCAGGCTTCACCGCAATATCTGAATCTTTCGGCCTTCGCCACTTCAGACACAAAGACCCAATCTCCGATCCTCCCACCAAAGTTCGCACCTCGGTTTCCCGAAGCCCCCTCACCATCGCCCTCCATGGAGAAAGGCGTGCCATATCCCCTTTGAAGGAGGCCTTGGACACAAACCCCACGTCAGATGTCGCGAGGAAGAGAGCCTCCTCACTAGTTCCCTCACCGATCAAGATCGTACCCCGGTGCTCTTCCAACGGACAAGATCGCCTAGAATGACCAAAACCTCTGCACGAGAAACAACGAAGGAGACTGCGGCACGCCCTCGCCCAATGATCCAGGCCACCACAACAGTAGCATCCCCGGCCGAAAGGAGATAGCCGCGGCGCAGCACGACCCCATGGAGATAGCCCAGCAGGGCGCCTTCTGCGACGCTTCTCAACAAGGCGCCATCCCCCGGTGCCAACGTCATCTCCGCTGCCCGCCTCACAAGTGCTGCCAGCGACGCACCCCTGCTCGAGCAGCCCCGCATACCCCTGGAGGCGTGGTACGTTCCTCCCGATAAGGGACTCTCGCGCGCCAGCCCTAGGTCGAAAACCACCCCGCACAGGCACGCTCCAACCGCCAAACCGAGCCGTCTGAGAGGCACAAGGCATGCGATGATGCGTAGCTCCCTCGAACCCACATCGGTAACGCGGAGCCAGAGGCGACGCGTCTAGAGTGGACCGCCCCTGGCACTGCAAGCGATCGTAACCACCGCGAGATCGCCAACGTGCCGCCCACGAAGCTTCCCTGGGAGTCGCCTGGCAAGACGGAACCCTCGGAAGCATCAGAACCCTCGAAACCGCCCAGAGGCTCGCCTCGCGAGTGCCCCGTGAATCGCCCCGTGAGTCGCCTCTCGCATCGCCCCAATCTCTCCCTTCAATCTAAAGAGGCACCACAAGTACAGGGCTATGGCGCAAGCAAGTACAAAAATGATGTGGGTTCGAGCAGTGTTAGCAGATTTGCATGTTTATGTTCCTCTACCCATGCAGTTACAATGTGATAATTAGGATGCCTTACTCATTGCAAACAACCCCGCATTTCATGAGAACGAAACATATTGAGGTAGACTACCATTACACTAGAGATATGATCCATAAGGGTTTGAGTTCTACCCCTCATGTTAGTTCAAGAGAGCAAACAACAGATATCTTTACCAGAGCATTACTCAGGAGGTCATTTCAGAAATGTTCGTCCAAGCTGAGCATGATTGACATCTATGCTCCATCTTGAGGGGGAGTGTAGAGATATTTCTATATCCCTATGTACCTTTTCGATTATTTTATTTCTTTATGTCTATCATGTGTAATTTACCCATAGGTCTCTCCTCTATATAAGAGAGCCTAGGGTTCCATGAATAAACACATCTATTATTTTTTCCAACAATATCCATCAGATTGATATTTCATCTTTTGAGAGTTTGTGGGCTCCTCTCATCTCAATTCGATTCAGACTTATGGCAAAACAAATGAAACCTATAGCGGTTTCGTGGGATATTTGGCTGGCATGTAATGGGGCATCTTCCATGAGGAGAGGTTTTTATTTACTTTTTATTTTAAGAATGCTTTTCACTGAAGATTCTTCTTGAGTCTTGATTTTTTAACTTCATCATTAAGTTATGTTAATATATTTGGATAGGCATGCCCTCTTTTTCAGAAAAAGAAGTAGATTATTAGTGAACTCTAGAAGTAATCCTCATCATTTTTTTAAAATGGGCCTCGAAGTATTGAGGCACACACCTCGAGACATGTTTCCATGAAAACTAACCTGATGATGCAGCCTTAACGCAATCCAAGTGAGGCATGTACCTCATTGAACCGAGGTGGTTCCAAGGCGTCTAGGGCATCGCCGGAAATCGCTTATGTTTTTTCAATTGAATTATGTTGTCTACTCTTCTCTTCTCCCCGATTACAAGACTTTTCACGTGTAAAGAAGTATTTTCAATTCTGTGAGGTGATGGCTATCCAAAGCACAATTTTTACCATTTCATCACTGGTAAATCAATTGATTTAATGCACTTATTCTGTAGTTATTCAAGCATACCAGTCGATATATTATCTTTATTTTGTCCTCAATTAAGCTTACTAATTTTGTATTTATAACGAATTTTTTTCTTTGTAACTAAGTATGAATAAGAAAGTTGAAGCAGAAAACTACATCATGAATATTAGAAACATGATATACTCTAAATAATACATTAAATTTCGAATTAACATACATGATATGAATCTTTATTTTCGAACCAGGAATTAACACAACAACAAATCCTTTTACCACATTAAGTAGGGTCGGCTAAAAAAATAATGGTAACACGTGAAATAATAACAGAAAATCATAGGACAACAAAGAGGACTATTAAAATGATATCTTATGCAAGAAATTGAAGATCGAAATGATAGCTTAGGGCTTGTATCCAACCAAAATACATTATAACTTAGAGAAATATTTAATTTTAGGAATAAAATAAGACACACACATATATGTACACACAAATAAACAAATCTTTCTAACATGTATATCTAATAAATGCATTGTAGAGCTTGTGATCATAAAATATATGTTAAATGAAACACAAACAAATCAACTAGCACCAGAAAACTGCATAGCATTCAGAGATGCGGTTGGAGATGCCGTTGGAAGAGGAAGGCGGCGTCGTTGTGCATCGCCTGGAGGCCCGCACGAGATCGGAGGGGTTTCGCATGGAGCCGCCTCCATCGACTGGAGGGTGTGGTTTTCATCAAGGCCCTAAATGTCGATTTCGGTCACCATTTCGGTATCGACCAAAACAGAATTTCGGTGGAATTTCGACCGGAATTTCGATCATTTCGGTTATTTTTTGTACTATGACCGCCATATTTCGGTCATTTCGGTCGAATTTCGATTTCGACTGGATATTGATATTCGACAAAAATTCGATCGAATTTCGCTGAAATTTGAGGGTATGGTTTTCATTGCTTGGGTGCGACGCCGCCTAGCGCTGCAGAGGTGTGCAGCGAGATGCACGCCTGGAGGGTCGGTAGATCCCCTAAGATGCGCTTCATGCCGATGCTTCTTCATCCTACTAGAGATCGTTGCCCCTTTTTTTAAATTCCCATGCACTTTTCCTCTCGAGCATTGTGGGTTGTCATTGCCGATGGAGGTCTTCAGTTGCTCATATTTTGAAGATGGTGTTGAACTGGGATGCCACTACTAGATATGTGTAGAGTTAGAATCCATCGGGAGATGCCAGTGATAGAACCCATCTGAAGATTTAGGGTTCCCTCAGGAATCCTAAAAAAAATTCTTGATGGCAATCTTCAAAACATGAACCAGCATCGGATGCATCGGCATTAAGAACCTCTTATCGACGACAATGTTAAAAAATATGCAGAAATTAGGGTTTCAAAATAAGCCCTAGAATTTTAGGAATACAAACAGATCTTTGAATATATGAACAAATAATCTTCAAGAATGAACAATCGAATCTTGGACATAAATCAAGAACATAAAATCCACAAGAATCGAACCCGCTCTCATACCATTGTTAGAAAACTTGAATGCGGAAGCATATCAGAAATTAAAGATACGGAATAATTAAGAATGTGAGATTTTACGTGAAACCCTACCCTCTATGGAGCAGATGAAACCACGAGAGAAGACCTCAAAGGGCCATATGTTGCATTCAACTTTCTCATCTGATACAGGAGGTCTGGGGCTTCTTATATAGCCTCCACAGTCCATCCAAGTCCCAGCACTGGTAGATGCGGGACTAAACTCTAGCTGTGGTAAATGGATCTTGGAGGACCCATTTACCCATCTTACATATGACGCATGTACTCCAACATATATAAATATGAAGTACTCATAAAGATATCCTCAACATATGAGATCCTTCCCTTAAAACAAACCATGACAAAGCTAGCAGGCCCCTGAAAGAATGAAAAGAGCTCTCTTGTTATGATGGCAATTGCAACACTATAACTCCTAGTCCACATCCTAAACTCTGTAGGGATTAAAATAAACCGATCCACCCCCTCCATAACTTCCAAACTATCATAAAGAAGTTGCATGTGTTGAAGATATCTTCTGTGCCCTCATTCGTCTTCTCATGTATAACATGTCAAGAATCACTCTGGTGCCCACCTCATCTGATACAGCTTGGCTAATGTGTGCAAAGTTACCAAAAAGGGATTTTACCTACGATAAAGCACAAATGCTAAAACAGTAGATAGTCCTTTGACTTGGAAGCCCATCTGCATCCCTCTCAAAAATTCTATACACATGGCATATACTAAAACATTGAAAAAAGTACAGTCCCAATTATACATGTTAGAAAATTAAGAATGCGGAAGCTTATCAGAAATAATGATAAAGAAATATAAATAAGACGGGATTACGTGGAACCCTACTCCCTAAGGAGCGAGATGAAACCACGAGAGAAGGCCTCAAAGGGACATATGTTGCATTCAACGTTCTCAAAGGATACAGGAGGTCTGAGACTCCTTATATAGCCTCCACAGAGCCTCTAAGTCCCACCATTGGTAGATGTGGGACTAAACTCAGTGATGGGATAAATGGATCCTGAATCCAAATACTCTAACACTCCCCCTCAAGCTGGAGCATGCAATGCTCAGTTTGGACAAACAGAAAGAAACTCAACTCACAATACATGATACTACAAACAATATCAACTTACCGCGCACAACTGTCGGTTGTTGTCGAGGACATTGCTTCTCATGGCGTACATGCGAAGAGGACGAACGGGTTGGAGTGTGAAACTGGGTCTCTCCCATCTGGCTCAGAGAATGGTACTCTACTCTGGAGTCCCTATGATACCATATGAAAACCCTTGCCCATCTGGTAAAGGGAATGGTCCTCTACTTTGGAGCATGTAGTTCACATGAAAACTCTGGCTGAAACAACAAGAATGATGGAGACCATGACAAATGATGGCATGCGTTGTTGTCGTGTCTGAACAACAATCAATATTGTAGAGTCTAGATTCTAAATGACCAGAAATCTGTATCTAGAGGATCTGAATACACCTATAACTCCACAATATACTCATTTGTTCTCCCATACTTGTCGGAAAACGTAGATGTCGACCAAGTTGGGAGAATACAAGATAATACATAATGAAGGGGAAAAAACAAAACCAAATAAGCTGATATTATATATATTTACATATTCTTCGATTTTTCTTCTCGTATTATTTTGAAAAAAATTAAAGCCGTTTCACATCATTTTTTTCAGCTTTTCAAATCATTTTTTTAAAAGCCATTTCAATTTTTATACGACCTTTTTTTCCTCAAAATACTTGTGTACAGCTTTTTCTTGTACTCGCCTTTTTCCGGTCTCTTTTTTTAACTTGAATCTCGGCCCAAAAAGGGGCTAATCTCTCTCTTTTCTCCCCCTTTTTTTATGGAAATGGCCCAATCTCCCCTTTTTTCGTTTGTTTGGCCTTTTTTAATACAACAGCAGCCTACCATGGCTGCCCTTCCCTCTCTTTCTATTTTTTTTTAAAGCCACCGCCCACTTGGGCCTTTACAATAGCAGCAAAACAATATTTTTAAAAAATCGATGGCCTACAGGGTCGTAACCCTAATTAGGGTTCCGTAGTGGGAACTCCTTTTCCACAATGCCGCCCCCGATGAAGAAAACCTTCGAGCGTCGCCTCCAAAACTGAGAGGAGGTGGAGCCCTTCGTTATGTTGGCGCATCTCTGGAGGATGGGAGATCTCCTCCTGAAGCATCGAGCGAAAAGGGGGTTGCCACCATGAGCTCTGAAGTTGCGTGATGACCTAAGCGAAGGAGGGCGTAAGAAGGGGATCGCTAGGGCAGGCGATGGTGCTGAATCGTGCAGGAAACTTGAGGGCTCCGCCTGAGCGCGATCAGTAAAATGGAGTCTGTGCGAACACGCAGCCTGCACGAGCATGCGCAAGTCTTGCATGGCCTACGACCTGGGCGGTGATGTTGTCGAGCCATGAGAGAAGGCTCGCACGCCGCATGGAGATGGTGACTGATGCGCGGAGCAGAGGAGCTCACCGCTGGATATGTGGCTAGGGATGCAAACTAGAGCGCCTCTATCGCAGCCTGTTGGAGAGAGAAGATGCCTATTGTGCTAGGCTCTGTGTTGGATCTTCAGAACTTGAATGGGTGATTAGGGTTCCAGATTGAACCCTTTAGAATCTTGATCGCCAAATTCGCATCAATGTAGAATAGGGTTTCAACAAACCCTAGAACCTTGGAACTCGAACTTGAATCGATCAATAGAACTTCAAAGTAATCTTCAAGAACATAATTAGGGCTTTAATAGAAGCCCTAAAATTGAATCTCAAATCTTGAACAACTAAAAATAAAAATATAAAAATCCTCGAGAATCGACCCGCTCTGATACCATGTTAGAAAATAGAGAATGTGGACGCGTATCAGAAATAATGATAAAGAAATATAAACAAGACAGGATTTACGTGGAACCTTACTACCTAAGGAGCGGGATGAAATCATGGGAGAAGGCCTCAAACGGCTATTCGTTGCATTCAACTTTCTCAAAGGATACAGGAGGTATGGGGCTTCATATATAGCCTCCACAGAGCCTCCAAGTCCCACCACGAGTAGATGTGGGACTAAACTCAGTGATCGGGTAAATGGATCCTGCCCACCTATTACATAAGTGACGCATGCTCCAAATACTCTAACAATACATATGCCAGGAATGATGCCCAATCTGGTTCTCACGACTAATGGACTTCTCTCAGCCTTCTTTCAATCACTCGTTCCTACATTTGCATAGTACAATTCCTGAAATTGGCATTCCTATAGTTTGCATAATTTTGCAAATCTCCTTGATTTCTTTTATACAAGTATTACGTTTTCTTCATGCATGTAACATCGTTTTGATCCACTGAAAGATGTTAATAATTCGATCAGTCAGCAGGTAACCATCAAGCATCCAGACACAAAAAAAATCGCAAGAAAACGTATGGTGAAATCCCGAGATGGGCCCACCACAGCATGTAACTAATTACAAGCACCCACAAAAATAACAAGGCAATAACATCAGGGAAAAAATCGAAGGATATAATATCCACAGAATTGACGTCTTACAGTTACATGCACAGCTACAACAAAAGAAATAACAAGAAGCACAATATTGGTAAAAGGATACTTAAAATGAAAGGATTGCATTATGTTTGTCTTCAAAAATGAAACTGGTATTTTGAAAGGAAAAATTAGCTCATACTTCATCGAACTTCAGAAAATTCTGTGTATCTAGTTCTCCATCTACTTGTGGCTTAAATGCTGCGTCCATCTCATATAGTTTATCCCACATAATGCTCCTGAACCAAGGATGTAACTGAGAATAAAAAAGAACTATGAGAAACTAATTGAGAGTAAAAAAATAGCTATAGCCACCATTCCAATATTTTCACCTTGTAAATTTTACCTTAATTTGATCAGCCCCAAGAATACCTAGCCTGTGGTCAGCATCACATAACAATCGACAAATGAGATCCCTTGCTTCTGGTGTCAATCTCGGCTCCTCGGGAAACCTCAGAGAGGTCCTCCAGTGCACAATCTGAATGGAACAAATCACAAACATTTTCAGAATGTACTGTAAAAGGAAATCACAGTTACCATATATGACTCGTTCACAGACTTAATCATAATAAACAGAGCAGTGACAGTTTTTTTCCCACTGGTTCTACCTTTCTACACGTTGTTATTGGATCCTCAGAGTAAAATGGTGGATAGCCAAGAAGCATCTCATACATGATAGCACCCAGCGACCACCTGCGTAAATCCCAAGATAAGTTAGAAAGAACTTTGCAAAAAAAAATAAACCACGCTCTTGTATCACACCCACTCCAACAGTCTGGTGGTAGTGCAGTGTGTCTACCACCCAAAAGATCTGGGTTCAAATTCCCCTTGTGAGGGTTTCGTTAGGTAGCCGACAGCAGCGTAAAAAATAGTCGGAGCTTTCAACATGGATTTGAGCAAGAATCCAGGTAGTCGACCCTAAATAAAGTGGAAGAAGACTTCGCCATTTTTTATGATCATGTATTCTGTACGTTGTGCAAAATTTTTTGATTTGTAATTGGTGCTAAAGTAGGTGGACTTTAAGATACATTCCAGTTTTTAAGTTGTTTTTAAGTTTTTTTAAAGACGTTTTTTAGGTACTTTAGTTCCAGAAGATCATGGGTTAAGGATAATTTGGATTTTTGGAATAAAGAGTAGTATTCTGACTTTTCTTGTTTTTTCTTCAGTGAATGGTGTTAAAAACATGGATGAAGGCGTAAGGTGTACTTATAAAAATAGCGCAAGCAAGAAACTGAATAAAATAATAAGATGTTGCTGACATGAAATATCACATTGTCTAAATGTCAATTCAATGGTGTACGAAACTTGTAGAATTCCAACTACATATAGTTTCTTGGACAATGAAGGTACTTTCGAAATCTGGGTGTTTTCATGTAAACCTGAGATATTTTTCATGATGCTAGTGTTGAGAGGGATAGGGAACTGGGAGGTGCTATGATGAATGACTTTCATCCAGTGAGCCGTTGTTTGTTCCCCTCCTAACAAATGGATGTGGTATGACATAGGTTTGTCGTCTATGTCGCTTGAGGAGGAAGACGGCCTCTTGAAAATTTATAGGCTGGAGGAAGTGACTCATGTAAGAATGGTTGCTTCGAAGCTGAATACAGATGGGGCACCAGAACATGATGGTTCCATATTTTGTTTTTCAATGAATTATGGGATATTGTAAGAGTTGATATTATAGAGTAGATGGAGAAGTTTGCCACTAGGAACTCTGGATTGGACAGGATCGATAGGGTCTTTATGTTCCTTCTGCCTAAGCAGGAGGGTTATGAGAGAGTGGAGGAAATCCGATCTATTGCTCTCTCTAATACCATAGTGCTCTCGCTAATACCATACCATATAGTGGCAAAGACACTTGCAAACTGCCTGCAGCTGGTGATGAACGATTTGATCTCACCGGTCCAAACTGTGTTTATTCCCGATAGGCACATGATGGAGTCTTATTGTGGCTATTGAGATCGTGGGTGACAAGAAGTGTAGTGGGGTAAATGGGTTGTTTTGGAAGGTTGATTTCTCCAAAGCATATGACTGTATGGATTAACATTTTCTTTGGTTTACATTGATGGAACGGGGTTTTCAAGATGTATGGATTTATTAGATAAAGCAATGTGCCGCTACATCTTACTCTGGTATGGTTAACGATGAACCCGAGGGTAGATTTTTCTAGCCACATCGTGATGTTTGGCAGTGATGTTTGGCAGGCATGGCTAAAGGTGTGCAACGGGTTAATTATGACATTATCACCTTCCCTTTGGAGCAGGGGGTCTTGGTGTTATGCGGATTGAGGAGATGAATAAAGCTTTATTTCTAAAGTAGGCCGCTGGATTTAGGGTAATAGTGGAGACCCAACTCATTGTTTGATCATAGGTGCATATGGTATTCAAGCAAAATCTATTGTTTTTTCACATGCTCACTATCTCTCATCAACGTTCTTAAAATGGATATACACGATTCTTTACGAGATGTCTACTCACATGCAGCTAACATTGGTGATGGGTGCTCTTTCAGCTTTTAGACCGATGATTGGTCTGGCAGGGATCCTTTTGTGATTGTTACCCAAGTTTGTTTGTTTTAGCTTTTGATCGAAGATGGTAGTATTCAAAGCATGAGTTTGTTGGAGAAAAGAATGAATTATTCCGGGAAACCTAGGCTCTCTTATGTAGAGGAGAGACCTATGGGTAAATTACATAAGACGAACATAAAGAAATAAAATATGGAAACAGTAGTACAGAAACATAAATATATCTCTACATTCCCCCTCAGGATGGAGCATATGGGTGCATATGGTATTCAAGCGCAATCTATTGTTTTTTCACATGCTCACTATCTTCCATCAACGTTCTTAAAATGGATATACTCGATTCTTTATGAGATGTCTGCTCACATGCGGCTGACATTGGTGATGGGTGTTCTTTCAGCTTTTGGACTGATGATTAGTCTGGAAGGGGTCCTTTTGTGGTTGTTACCCAAGTTTGTTCGTTTTAGCTTTTGATCGAAGAATGGTAGTATTCAAAGCATGAGTTTATTGGGGAAAAGAATGAAGTATTCATGGGAACCCTAGGCTCTCTTATATAGAGGAGAGACCTATGGGTAAATTACATAAGATGAACATAAAGAAATAAAATATGGAAACAGTACAAAAACATAAATATATCTCTACACTCCCCCTCAAGATGGAACATAGATGTCAATCATGCTCAGCTTGGAAGAACACTTCTGAAATTGTCCTCTGAGCAAGGCCTTGGTAAAGGTATCTATTGTTTGATCTCTTGAACTAACATGAGAAGTAGCGATCAAGCTCTAAATCATGCCTCTTGTATAATGGCAGTCTACTTCAATGTGCTTTGTTCTTTCATGAAATGCAGGATTATTTGCAATAAATAGGGTAGCATGATTATCACATTGTAACTGCATAGGAAGAGGTACATCAATATGCAAGTCTTGTAGCATAGCTCAAACACATATCATCTATGTGCTCATGCCATAGCCATATATTCAGATTCAACACTTGACCTAACAAGAATAATTTGTTTATTTCTTTTCCAAGAAACAAGAGAACTGCCAACGAACACAACGAAGCTTGAAGCAAACTTCATGTCCTTAGGACACCCTGAATAGTCTGCATCAGCACATGCAGAAACAGAAAGAGTTGCTCCTTTCCTGAATAGCAGTCATGCACCTGGAGAAGATTTTAGGTACCTCAATATCATATATAGCATCCATGTGTACCTGTCGGAGCTGCTCCATGAACCGACTCACTACAAAAGAGATATCAGGTCTAGTGATAGTAACATAGAGAAGCTTTCCCACCAACTCTCTATATCTCCTCATGTCAACCTCATATGTATCATCATCCTATAATCTCATGTTGAGATACATAGGAGTAGTAGAAGGTCGACACCCAATCATGCATGTCGCAACAAGCATTCTGTAACATACTTTCTTTGGGTTATCACAAGACCCTGTGTATTCCCAACAAACTCAAACCCTAAGAAATACATTAAGGTACTAAGATCCTTAGTGACAAACTGATGACCCAAAAATTCATTTGCCTTCTTTATCCCCTACACATCATCTCATGTAATAAGTATATCATCAACATACACCATGATAACAGCAGTATTTCTGGGTGTTATATGCACAAACAGTGAATAATCTGCATTTGACCTCTTAAACCCATGCTTTTCAATCAGATCCGAGAGCTTTCGAAACCATACCCTTGGACTCTACTTAAGGTCATATATTGCCTTGTGAAGTCTATAAACTTGCAGATAAGCTTGTAAAAGTCGGCAAACTAAGCCGACTAATCGAGTCGGGGGGGGGGGGGGGGGGTGCAACTTGGCTAGGCCTAATCGTTCACCCCTACTAATCGGCCAATTTTTACAGCGAGCTCTTTTATTTTTAAGGTTTTTGATTTTTTTAAAAGCAAACTTACTAATATGCTTAATGTTATATTTAAAGTCAATTACTTATTTTATTTCATTATGATAGTATAGAAAATGTACAAATTTATGTTAATATATGAAAATATATGTATAAAAATGATTTATATATTTAAAATAATTAAAAATTCAAAATCGACTAAACATGATTAGTCGCCCGACTACGATTAGTCCTTAGTCAGTGAACCTTGTTGACGGAGTACCGAGTGCTGCTTTCTGCAATCTTGCATGCTGACACTCCCCTCAGCAGCAAACCCCATAAGCTGTTGCATGTAGACTTCCCCCTGGAAACCTCCATACAAAAATGCATTTTTAACATCTAGCCGATATAAAAGCCAATCACGTACCACAACAACTGAAAGGACACGTAGAGTAGAGTGATTGGCAACAGGAGAGAACGTGTCCAGATAATCCACAACATAAGTTAGTGTAAATCCACGTGCCATCAATCTGGCCTTGTAGCGATCAAGACTCCCATATGCATGGTATTAACAGTAAACATCAATTTGCAACTGACAATAGATGCTCCTTTAGGAGCAGATACCAAGCTCCAGGTACCATGTGACTGTAAAGCAACCATGTCCTCTTCCATAGATGCTAGCGACTGTCCTTCAAGGCCTCCTGATAATTCTGTGGCCTAATCGTTCACCCCTACTAATCGGCCGATTTTTACAGCGAGCTCTTTTATTTTTAAGGTTTTTGCTTTTTTTAAAAGCAAACTTACTAATATGCTTAATGTTATATTTAAAGTCAATTACTTATTTTATTTCATTATGATAGTATAGAAAATGTACAAATTTATGTTAATATATGAAAATATGTGTATAAAAATGATTTATATATTTAAAATAATTAAAAATTCAAAATCGACTAAACCTGATTAGTCGTCCGACTACGATTAGTCCTTAGTCAGTGAACCTTGTTGACGGAGTACCGAGTGCTGCTTTCTGCAATCTTGCATGCTGACACTCCCCTCAGCAGTAAACCCCATAAGCTGTTGCATGTAGACTTCCTCCTGGAAATCTCCAAACAAAATTGCATTTTTAACATCTAGCCGATATAAAAGCCAATCGCGTACCACAACAACTGAAAGGACACGTAGAGTAGAGTGATTGGCAACAGGAGAGAACGTGTCCAGATAATCCACAACATAAGTTAGTGTAAATCCACGTGCCATCAATCTGGCCTTGTAGCGATCAAGACTCCCATATGCATGGTATTAACAGTAAACATCAATTTGCAACTGACAATAGATGCTCCTTTAGGAGCAGATACCAAGCTCCAGGTACCATGTGACTGTAAAGCAGCCATGTCCTCTTCCATAGATGCTAGTGACTGTCCTTCAAGGCCTCCTGATAATTTTGTGGCCTAATCGTTCACCCCTACTAATCGGCCGATTTTTACAGCGAGCTCTTTTATTTTAAAATTTTTGCTTTTTTTAAAAAGCAAACTTACTAATATGCTTAATGTTATATTTAAAGTCAATTACTTATTTTATTTCATTATGATAGTATAGAAAATGTACAAATTTAGGTTAATATATGAAAATATATGTATAAAAATGATTTATATATTTAAAATAATTAAAAATTCAAAATCGACTAAACCTGATTAGTCGCCCAACTACGATTAGTCCTTAGTCAGTGAACCTTGTTGACGGAGTACCGAGTGCTGCTTTCTGCAATCTTGCATGCTGACACTCCCCTCAGCAGCAAACCCCATAAGCTGTTGCATGTAGACTTCCTCCTGGAAATCTCCATACAAAAATGCATTTTTAACATCTAGCCGATATAAAAGCCAATCACGTACCACAACAACTGAAAGGACACGTAGAGTAGAGTGATTGGCAACAGGAGAGAACGTGTCCAGATAATCCACAACATAAGTTAGTGTAAATCCCCGTGCCATCAATATGGCCTTGTAGCGATCAAGACTCACATCTGCATGGTATTAACAGTAAACATCAATTTGCAACTGACAATAGATTCTCCTTTAGGAGCAGATACCAAGCTCCAGGTACCATGTGACCGTAAAGCAGCCATGTCCTCTTCCATAGATGCCAGCGACTGTCCTTCAAGGCCTCCTGCTAATTCTGTGGGATTTCCACAGTAGATAGAGCAAATGCAAATCTCTGGAATTTCCATGTCAAGCAATCAAAGGAGACTTGGGAGGCAAGATTATATGAGGTACATGTACGCTTTTCCTTTCAAATTACAATAGGTATATCCAGGTCATTGGGAACATCCTCAAACCGTGTGTCAGCCTCCTGTAAAGATTCATGCAGAGACAGGTCTCCAGACCCATCGTTAGAAATATTGTACTCAGAAGAAACCCGAGATGTGCTGGATGACGAGCAATGACCACGAGCAGAAGTATGCTGACGGGTATAGTATTTTGACAATAGCGAAAAGATGGGCACCAGTGGCTGTATAGGAGAGGGTGATGGAGGTGGAGAAGGAGGTGGTGGTGTTGGAATAGCAGGAACAGATGGAGGTGGTGATGAGCTCATACGAGGAGTTGGCATCTAGACCTCATCATCAGAATCTGATGAAGCGAACATGTTCCCTGTAGGAGAAAAATAAATCACATACTTAAATAAGGTGACATCAGCACTAATATAATATTTCCTGTGTGGACCCCCTAATTATTTAATATCCCAATTATTTTCTATTTATAAAAATTCTCCCCTAGTAATTGAGACCGGTAAGTATATTTTGTTTACTTATCATTGAGATCAAATTATGGATCTTAAAAAGGAGTTATTGAGGTGATACTTTATTTTATTCTTAATTATACATTAATCGAGTTTGCTATTCTATCTATCCTTTTAAGTCTAGTGAATAGTCTGTGGTCTTAGTCTTTATATAACCTCACACTATGACTCTAAGGCATGAATAATGCCTTAGGGTTGGGGTGCACCTGTAAACATGCAGTGCGGTATAATGCATCCTAACTAATTTTCAAACACATCCACTAGTTATATGAATTTTGGATTCAATTCAATTATAGTTACTTCCAACCAACTCAACTTATCATTGATTTCATCTCTTAACCCTTATTCATTGTAACTTAATCAACTTTGATCGTAACTGACTCGGATGTAATCTTAAATAATTTAGATGTAGACATGGATGATTCGGATATAGCATCGCCAAGCCAGTTGGCGAAAAGTAACCAATAACTCAAGCGGTGAGGTAGTCTCGTGACTTTTTCGTCTCGTCCTCTAATTGGAAGTGTGGTCCAATAAAGGGAAAAGTCTACTCGAAAACGACGCCCCAGAGATGGGTGAAAGAGACTCTCCAGAAAAGTCACTTTAGATAACGGCTCGATCGATAACGGGCAAACGAGGTCGTACGAAAAACTGAAAACCGAGGATCCCCTGCATGGGTATCCTAAAACAGAGGGTCAGCAGAAATGGTCAAAAGTCGAGATCCCAACGATGCGTAAAAACACTGCGAGCTCACGTAAAAATCATGAAAAAGACTGGGATCCTATACCCGTGTACTTGGCAGCCGCTACCCCAACTGGGCTTCCTCTCTCCTGCCCATTTGAGAGTCATCGCACTCTCACACGATCAAGTGTAAGAGTCACCCTGATTGGAACATTTTAATTATGAGTCAACATTAATTCCTCATCATTTCTCTATCCTTTCTGTGGTTGACTAGGCTGATCTAGGTATTTTGGTTGGCGATCTTATTAATAGTGATCAAGAGATAGTTGAGGATACGTTAAAGAATGATTTGATGAAATTATTATAACGATCATAATAAAATTATTATTTCAATCACTGCTGGTGGCTCTTCCTAAGAAAGGATACACTGATTTAACAGGAGATACACACAGGACTATTCTCACCCGAAGCAAGCAATTTACCAATCTAGTCATTAGTTTGCTCGAATTTTTTAATGGGAAATTCCGGAAACCGAATGGATGCTATCTCAAATTACTGCTCTTTGAACTTGGTTAATTTCTTTTGTTAGTAAATTTTATATTGGTTGTATCCACAAAAAAATTTTGATAGTTAATGATCAATTTACTTATTTCTCAAACTGAGATCCATGTTATTGAGGATTTAATGTAGTTGTAACTTTTAGTTAGGATTGTACTTTAAAAGTTGTCTGGGATTGGGTAGGATAAAATAAAAGGAGGGCATCCTATCTATTATCATCCATATTATAAACCTGATATACATCCTAATGACATGAGCACATGGGAGTGTCTGTTTCAAAAAAATTATAACATCTGGTGGTCACAGAAGTTGATGATCCTCAGGCTCTCAGCATTGCTGTCTATAACTTCATCAGTAGACAATCATAGTTTATCATCAAATTTGCAGCTGAGTCTTCGATCTAGAAGTGAAACACATACAGAACAATTTGAAAATCTTTTTTCTACGCAGGTAGTGGTAGATTTTAAATTCATACATGCCTATCTACTTGCTTTCTTTTGCACATAATAAATTACTTGCTATTTTAAATTGCGGGTTGTATTCGCATTTGTGACATCCTTTTCTTCCCTACATGTTTTGGCAAGCAAGGAACCTGCAGTATAGTAGCAGGTTGATGACTTCTGGAGATCGTGTTTATACCAGGCGGTATGGTTTCTTTTGGCTCAGTTTCTTTTGTTGTAGCTTTTATTCTATTATAACGTAAAATTTCTTTTCTTTCTCTTCTGAATAAGTTGGGATATATGAATGTATTGTCAGCTCTTCTTATACATATTGTATATATTAAGAAAGATAATGAAATAAAATTTTGGTGGCATATGTCTTTGTTGGTTCAGTGGTGGTGAATGTGATTTGAATATCAAATGTATAAGCAACGCGAAAAATTTTCCTCGATTTTCATTAACTTAATGAGATCATATGTGAATGTAATAGTACGAATGCAGCGTAAACAGGTGTCCTGATCCGAGAGCATCACATCCTGCATAACGGATCATAGCATCGGTATCCCTTTTGTGTCCTGGGCTACCCAACAAACACATATTTGACATCTTTAGGAGAGAGCTTGTCCAGACCTGGAGACAACTGGTGGACAAATGCGATGCCGCCAAAAACACGAGTGAGTGAGAACAAGTCCTCTAGGAATGCCATGGAGAAAGGAATTTTCTCACCCACAACAGATGAGGGGATGTAATTCACAAGATAGCATGTCATAAGAACTACATCACCCCAAAATGAATGTGGGACACAAATCTAAATGAGAAGAGTCCGAGGGACATTAAGAAAATGGTGATGCTTTCTCTCTACAACACTATTTTGCTGAGGCATGTAAGCACATATTGTTTGATGAATAATGTGGCATCGTGGAATCCGAGTTACTCGTTTACACGTCATTTACATTATTTAATTCTTTATTTGATCACATAAAGTTACTGAAATGAAAAGCAGGGAAAATTTCATATGATTGAATGATATTCACAATGATATAACAAGCCATATCAAGATGTGTGTCGCTAAAGAAACATTGCATTAATTCCCATATAGTACAACATGTATCAAAAGAAAATTTATCATTTTATATATGTATCCCAAAAATATGACAGGAAAGAAAGTAAATACAAAAGAGATACAATTATCTGTACAAAAGGCAATCATCTATATCATCAAAAGCAAATCATCGTGTAAAAGTTACTACTTGCGTAAATAAGAAGGTTATCTTCAATTCATCATACTAACCACATATTCATTGAGATCAAAATTTCACAATATCATTCACTAACCATGAGATGATGTCAGAGTAAGAGATCTAGATACGAGTCATGTCCTCTCATTGATATTATTTATAGATGTGGTGATGGATCACTCTGAGTAGATGATTGTTGATCATTTCCATGACACGATCTTTTCCTCGCTGAAACATACTGGCGGAACAGTAACCAACTCAAGCGGTGAAAAAGTCCCCTAAGGGACTCATCCGTCTCGCTTCTCCAGCGGAAGAGTAGTCCAGGGGGAGGCTAAACAAAACTCCAACTACACACCTGAGACGGGTGGGAGTACTCTCCGATCCGAGTCACTCCCCTCCTGCTCGAACCGGTGTATGAACTGGTCAAGCGAAAACACATGAACTGACTAAAGAAGCTCGAAGAAAAACAAGGGTTCTCCAGCCTAGGAACCCTAACAGAATTCAGGGTCAGCGGAACTGGTCAAGCGAAAACACATGGGTCTCAGCGAAGCGGAAAAATTGCGAGCTCATGTTAAAATCAATGAAGAGACCGGGATCCTAGACCCGAGCACTAGGCAGCAGTGCCCAATCTAGATGTCCTAACTCTAGCCTAGTTGAAGGTCACCGCACCCTCGCACAGCCAGGTTTGTAAGGGGCACGGTGTGAGGGGCACTCTGGCCGGCACAAAAATCTGTCATCATTGATGCTCATTAAACCACATATCTGTGTAGACATCCATTAACAAGCTATCTATATACACCAACCAACTAATAGAATCGTTGATCCAAGTTATATAGTTTAAGAGCAAGACAATATGGTAAAATAAATTGATTGTAATGTGGCACAGAGTGTCAAAATTGAGAATAAAACCCACAGTAAACGCCTAATGTATGTCACGTGGACTTACACCATTGGAAATTTAAAGAAGGCTTAGAAAATAAGCACATAACTGCAGCAACAAGACGAGGTACGCCTTCTTGTTGCTCTTGGCTGCGAGAGAGAGAGAGAGAGAACGGGGGAGATCGAGAGAGAGGGATGGATGGGGGGCTCCCGAACTCGAGGCGTTGCCTTGGATGGCTTCTCCTCCCGTCGGGAGGGCTATTTATAGGGCACGAGCCCCTCGAGCCGTCCGCCCCCATCATCCCCGCGCCCACCCGACGTGGCACCGTCGGATCCGGTCATCCCGCAACCGCCGGCCGCGAAATGGCCGGGGTGCGGTTTTTGACCACTTAAGGTCACTTCATTAAGAACCGTTCAAACATCTCCCACTTGACCGAAGTGGTCAAAAAAAACGTATATGCTCCCACTATTCGTGTAGTATATACATGGAGATTTATCATATGAGGATCATTATCTACGAAAACTCTTTCTTGACTCATACATTCCTGAGTCCCATTAAACCAACATGTTTAATGTATGTTCCAGCTGCTATTACCTTCGTTAGGGAATCAGCCAACATGTCACTGGTAGGTATGTAGGTTACCGTGATTTCTTGCTTCGCCACTATATCTTGTATATAGTGATATTGGATCTAATGTGTTTTCCTTTAGAACTATTAGCCCCACTATTAATCAAGCTTATCGCAGCTTGATTGTCACAATACATTTCAATTGGCCCTTTGACCAATTCGAGGCTTAGATTCTCTAGGAAACGCCTGATCCACACAGTATGAGTGGTGGCCATGCTACACGCAATGTACTCAGCTTCCTGTGTATGACGAGATACACATCCTTGTTTCTTGCTACCCCAAGAAACAGTTGCACCACCAAACATGAACAGGTAACCTGATGTAGATTTTCTATCATCTACATCCCCTCCGAAATCGGCATCGGAGTAGCCTACCACTTCAAGCGATTCTGCTTGATACACAAGTTTCAGATATACTGTCCCTTTCAGATATCGGAGAATCCTCTTTACAGCTTCCCAATGTGCTGGACCGGGATTGCTTTGATATCTACTGACTAAGCTTACTGGATAGGCTAAGTCAGGTCGAGTACACAACATTGCATACATTAGACTTCTCACCGCCTGTGCATATGGTACATCTAAAGATTTCTGCCCCTTTCCGGGACACTGACTCTTACTGAGTCTCTTTCCCATCACAAGTGGTGTTGGAGCTGGAGTGCTGTTCTGCATTCCAAATCTTCTTAATACAGTATGCAAATATATTTCCTAACTAAGGCTCAATGTCCTTGAGTCCCTGTCTCTTGTTATTTGAATTCCAAGAACATAGGATGCTTCGCCCATGTCCTTCATCTCAAATTCATTGCTCAATTTCTGTTTGATTTCATTGAGCATTCGTATGTCATTACCTGCAAGCAGAATGTCATCTACATACAATGACATGATTGCAAACCTGCTCCCACTCTTCATGACATACACACAGTTATCCAATTTATTTGAAACAAATCCAAATTGAATAACTTTCTCATGAAATTTGAGATACCATTGCCGTGAAGACTGCTTAAGCCATATAATGACTTTCTTAACCAGTAAACCTTTTTCTCCAGACCTTCAACCTGAGATCCATCAGGTTGTCGCATATAAATCTCCTCCCTCAATTCTCCATTAAGGAAGGCCGTCTTCACATCCATTTGGAATAATTCCAAATCCATATATGCGACTATGGCTAAGATCATCCGAATGGACGCAAACTTAGCCACTGGAGAGTAGGTTTCCTGGAAATCTATTCCAGCTTGCTGAGTATAACCCTTGGCAACTAATCTGGCTTTGTATTTGTCAACAGTACCGTCAACTTGGTACTTTTTCTTGAATACCCACTTACATCCTATGGATTGCCTACCTTCTGGCAAATCACATAATTCCCAAACATCGTTTCGCTCGATTGAGTCCAACTCATCTCTCATGACGGCCGACCATGATTCCAACTCAGATGAAGCCATAGCTTCATTAAAGGATATGGGATCTGTACAATCCGCGACATCCTCATCTACGGTGTAACACGACGCCTCGCATCTATAGAAATGGTAATCTTCCATCCATGCGGGCCGTGTTCTGGGTCTCTTGTTGCCGATTATACTCGTGGGTTGTGTGGATTCACCCACTTCCTCTAAAGGATCATCATGTTCCATAGGTTCATTCTCTACATTTGGATGATCGATATCATCCTCAAGTTCTTGTCTAATGCTCAAGCCGTCTTCATTGTCTTGTAAGACAATCAGAGGATCTGATTCCTCTGCTTCATGCTCCTTTTCTTGATGAATTTCAAGAAAAGTTGCATCACGACTTTCGATCAGACCTTTAGTTTCATGGAAGAACCTATATCCTTTAGAATGATCACAATATCCAATAAACTTGCACTTTAATGTCCTGAAGTCTAGCTTGTCCCTAAGCTGACTCGGTACAAGAACATGTGCAACACATCCCCATTTCCGGAGATGGCCCAATTCGGGCTTTCTGCCATTCCATATTTCATATGGCGTTGATTCTACGGACTTGGTGGGAATCCTGTTCTGTATATAGTTCGCAGTCAACACTGCTTCTCCCCAGAATTTCTCGGAGAGTCCTGAGTGTGAAAGCATACACCTTACTGCATTCATCAAAGTTCGGTTCTTTCTTTCTGCTACACCATTTTGTTGTGGTGTATAGGGCATTGTAGTCTGCCTACGAATGCCTGCTTGAATGCAATAATCCTCAAAATCCTTTGAGGTATATTCCCCACCTCTATCTGTCCTAAGAGTCTTGATTGGTTTTCCCAATCTTGTCTCCACTTCCGTCTTGTATCTCTTAAATGTTTCAAGTGCTTCCGACTTTCTTCCTAAGAGATAGACATAGGAGAACTTCGAGTAGTCATCAATGAATGTTATAAAGTATTCCTTATTTCTATGTGTGCTGACGCTCAGTGGTCCACATATGTCTGAATGGATCAAACCTAATAACTTTGTTGACCGAATTCCGATTGAGAAGGGTTTTCTCGTCATTTTACCGGTCAGACAGTGTTCGCAGGGCAATATCCTTGCACCCGTGATCTTAGGCAATAAATTTGCCTTAATCATTTGATCCATCTTAGAGTTTCCTGTATGACCTAGTCGCACGTGCCACAAGTCATAATCAGACAAATAACACAAGGAATAATCAGAAGAGACATTCATTGATTCACTAGAATTTATTACAGGAAGACAGAATAGGTCATGCTCGGGCACAAACTTTCTCATCGCATAGACCTTCTTATTCTTGCCTATGGATACACGCTTATTACAAAACCTAACTTCAAAGTCTTTCTTGAGCAGCACTGGGACAGATATCAGATTCCGACGTATCCCCGGGGCATATAGTTCATCATTCAGTACCATAATACTATCTCCCAGGTCAAGTCTGTATGTCCCAACACCTTCCACGTCCAGGTAGGTGTTGTTCCCCATGAAGATCCTCTGTTCGCCTATGCTCAGCTCCTTGAAGTCCACCAGGCCTTCCTTCGTCTTGGCGATGTGTCTGGTTGCTCCAGAGTCGATCCACCATCCATCACTATCCGTGATGACGGAGTTGCATTCCACGACTGCCGCGAATTCCATTTTCTTCTTGCCTTTATTTTCAGGCACTTTAGAATTTCCCAGCTTCTTCTTGTTGGGGCAATTGACCTTGAAATGGCCATATTTGCCACAACCGTAGCAAGAGCCGTGTGGGAATTTCCCACACTTTCCCTTGAAATTCGCCTTGGAGGGGCCTAGTCTTTTCTTTGTGTGCACGGCATTTTCTTCTTCTTCTTCCTCGACCTCAAAGATCTCAGCTTTTGATCTTTGTTTGGAGAGGTCCTACTCAATTGCCAGCTGTGCAGGTAGGTCCGTCACAGACTTAATGTTGCCGTTCATTCTCAGAGATGTGGCAACCATGTCGAATGATGGAGGGAGACTTCCTAGTATGGTTGCGATCTGCATCCTCTCCGGAATTACGCAATCAGCAGTCGCAAGATCCTTGGCCATCACGATCATCTTGTTCACGTGCTCGAGGACGCTTTCAGATTCCTTCATTCTACACGAGTTGTACTTGTGTAGAAGAAGCTGGACGCTCACTTCGGATTTGAAGTGATATTTCTCCTTAACCGCGGTCCAGAGCTCGTAAGCTGATTCGCAGGTCTCAAAAACCCGAATCAGGTTCAGATCCATGTGGGTCAGCATAAAGCTCCTAGCCCTATTATCTATTTTCTCCCACTGTTCGCGGGACCTAATTTCATTCACAGTTAGATTCTCAGATAAGATTGGGCCAGGTTTGTCTATAATGGTGTGTATGCTATCGTGCAACAGGCCATAGTAGATCTTCATACTCCATAATTCATAATTAGTACCGTTAAGGTACTCGATTTTCCCCACCTCAGTGGCAATTGTCTTGCTTGTCATATTGGATGAGAGACGGCGGCGGTTGCTGCAGCCTGGTGCTCGATGTAGGGTTCCGGAGGCGCCGACGATGGTTACGATGAAGGTCCGAGGTGCTGGCGTTGAAACGGAGGCTCTGATACCAGTGCAGCAACAAGACGATGTATGCCTTCTTGTTGCTCTTGGCTGCGAGAGAGAGAGAACGGGGGAGATCGAGAGAGAGGGATGGATGGGGGGCTCCCGAACTCGAGGCGTTGCCTTGGATGGCTTCTCCTCCCGTCGAGAGGGCTATTTATAGGGCGCGAGCCCCTCGAGCCGTCCGCCCCCATCATCCCCGCGCCCACCCGACATGGCACCGTCGGATCCGGTCATCCCGCCACCGCCGGCCGCGAAACGGCCGGGGTGCGGTTTTTGACCACTTAAGGTCACTTCATTAAGAACCGTTCAAACAATAACTATCCACTAAGGATTAAAGTGGCAAGTCTAAGGAAATGTTGTGAATTCCCCTGAAGCCTTTTATGGCTTATGAGCACGTTAAAAGCATCGTCCATAGTAGTGCTCACCAGGTTATAATTGTATCAAAACATTCCGGGCATTTCATCATTAATCATTAGGAGTAAATACAAGCTTACACTAATTACGGATCGGCCCATGCTAATAAGATTATTCAACACTTTCTTGTGTAGGCCAGCAAACAGTTTTAGAGCTGTTTATTTCTTTTACAAGGTAATCTACATTGTAATTAACAAAATATTATCAGAGTTTTGATAACTGTTGAGAAAATATCACGAATACATCTTTTCATTTTCTCTACTACTGGAATTCAAAGTTCTAAGGATATACATAGACTTAAATCTTGTAAATTAAGAGCTCTTTTGATCACTTGCTACTTTAATTAATATTTATAACATTTGATCCATGGATGATTACCAACCAGTCGTGATCATCCTGTGGCTAAAAAAATCAGCAAAGAACCCGGAAATCCCCAAATAAAAACGAGATATCCGGTGAAGCTCACACCATTACGAAGCCAACACAATCCCAACTGCCAAAACGACAATTTTAGCATTTTTTGTTGCCAATATGAGACAAACTGGCATGAAAACAGAATGATGTTCCAACAAAATAAATTCCATAATCCAGGTACTGATAAAACAACATACAACCATAGGATGACTGATGTAGAGCAAGTAAAATATCATAGATATTCCTCAGCTATACCTAATAAATGTATATTTATATTTTATTTATTGATTTAAGAACTGTGAGAACCTTTAATTTTACAATCACCTCTAAACCCAAAAGCAATATTTGAGGACCTGTTCACAAATACTTAATTAGGTCATGTTGGGATGCAGATATATGAGGTTACAAGTGGAATAACTCTGCAGATTAATTATTGAGATATATGAGATTACTGGTTTAATAAGTTCGCAGATAACTACATTAACCTACGAGAGTAATTGCTCCATTTAATTAATCATTTATATGGCGTTACTTGTTTCACATAAGTCGTCAAATGCTAATTCCACCAGTAAACCCAAATATCTGAATAATTAAATGAATATTGCACCATGTCGTCATATATCAATCCAGTTAGCCGCATTCTATTTTATATTTCACCAACACCACAGAAGATGCAACTGAAAAATTACAGTACCAAAAACTAAATTCTAAATTTTGGAGGAATCCATTTGTTGTTACTATTGGTAAGAGTTATGCTAAATGAATCTGATAGGATTAAAGGACATAGCAGCAGTCTTATTTCATCAACGAAGTGAAAATTTCTCAAGATAGATGAGAATAATTGATTGTAGCATGATAACCTGGCTAAGAACTAAGAAGTTCTCTACTTGTTCACAAAGGAGGGGACCCATACGGAGAAAAAATGTATGAAAATATACATGGAGGGCAGCAATGGGGGTTAGCTTGTACCCTTAATCTTTAGAATGGAATAATTTGGATCAACAAAGCAGCAGCTTCAGCTGCAGAAATCCAGGGGAAGAAAGAATTTGGGTTCTTCCTTGGGGGAAGAAGAGAGAACAAGAAGATGAAGTGAGGAAAAAGAAGAGAGGCTATTGGTAATATTAATAAGAGAGATGTGAGGCATGTGTCAATTGTTTGAAGAAAAGGGGGCATGTGTCAAGTTTTAAAAAAAAGGTGAGGTGTTAGAAACCTTAAAACTATATGTATTTTTAATATTTTTTACTTCTTACTCCCATCTTTGGATGAAATGCTTCATTTTTTGCAATTATCACTTCGGATCTCTGATTCAGGCATACAATAGACCGTTCGACTGTCTCGCAATGACAATCAAAATGAGTCAAATATTCATATTTTTCTGACAGAAGATGTGCCTAGAAATCGGAAAAATATATCCCGATTTATAATTAAATTTTGTGATAAAAACTGGTCAAGCGAACTCCGATCGACAAACGGTTGATTCTGTTGATTCTGATTCATCGAAAAAGAATTAGTAACGGTCTTTGTTCATTTTGTTGTTCGGATCGCATCACGGACTTTCCGGTGACACAAGTTTCAATGCGATCAATTTTTAGTTTAATCATATCCAGAAGGGATTCGATATGGGATCTACAAATCGATCCAGGTTCACTCGGTATTAATTGGACTTTTTATCAGGTCACATAGATCCGAGTCAGGTCGGGTTCGATTTCGGATTCAGGTAGTTCGGATCTGAACGTTACAAATAATACCACAGGATGAAAAGAAATGTGAGAGAACACGGATACAAAATTCCAAGGCATTATCAGTTCTCACAAATTTCATCAAAAAAGAAAAAACATTATGTACTTCATTGATAAAAGTTTTGATCACATCCCCAGCTTCAGATTTATTCTTCAATAAAAAAACCAATGACAGACGAGAAAAATCATTAAAAGCAACTAGGTAAAGCATGTGTCTCTGGTGATCAGGAACACGACTCGGACCCTAATATCAACATAAAATAACTCAAAAAGAGAGTTGTTGCTCCGACTCTGACGATTAAGAAAAGCATAGCAATGATGCTTTCCCAACTAACATGCCTCGCAGTGGAAGGAAGAGCGAGGTGAGATCTACGGCAGAACATGGCACATCAACTGGAGTGGACGGTGACAAAAATGCAGGTGCCAAGTGAAGGGGGAGACTGGTCATGTTGAATGAGAGGATAGGCATGCATATCGAGTTCGGACCAAGCGATAGAGACACTGTCCTGCTCATGGTCAGAACTAACCACCTTTCTCGCAAGAATGTCCTTAAAAACAAGGGGCGATTAGTCAAAAATAGCCTGGCAATGCAAATTCTTCGTAATCTGACTAATATATAACAAATTCATAGAAAATCAGGTGCATGTAACACATTCTACAGACGCATCAAGGGCGTCAAACTGATCTCCCCATGTCATGTGATCGGGGAATGAGTCCCATTAGCTATTACGATTGTTCTCCATGGAGAAACCAGTCTATACGCTGCAAGTTGATCTCTATCTCCACATATGTGATGTGTTGTCCTGGAGTCCATAATCCATTTTGTAATCTCATATCCATGACAAGAAGTAAAATCATAGGTACTACTCAGGGGGTTGGCAGTGGCAGAGGCAGAAGCAGCAACATCTGAGTTGCCTCTTGGAGTTAGTGAAGTAGCACGAGGCATAATATCTCTCAATCTAGCTACGAGGTCATCAAACCTCTGAACCGAAGAGCAAGCAACACGGGGTTTTGCTTGCTCTACTACACGAGCTGATGCGAGAAAACCATGCTTGGAGTCGCATGTGTCCTAGTATGCCCTGGTTGGTGACAATAGGTGCACAGCTAACGAATATGACCTCCTCTATCACGAGGTCCATGACCATGAAAGTAAGAAGAGACTCCCTTACCACGGGAGGTTGCCATCGCAGAAGACGTCTGACTAGAAGTAGGAGATGAGACAGTGATCCTGCTAAACATGTCCAACGCTTCCTCCATGAAAGGAATAATGGCATCCGCCAGTATTTGCGAACGGGTCGCATCATACTTTGGGTCAAGTGCTGCAAGGAATAAACAAACCATGGTGGCATTCCTGTATGTCTTCTGCTGCTCGGGAGTAGACATGAGGGGTATGAAACTGTGGAGCTTCTCAAACATTCCATGCAGAGACGTATATAAAGAATGAAGGGTCAGTTTGTTCTTCTTAATGGTAAAGATATCATGTTGTAGTTGCGAGATCTTTCTCTCATTCCTCGCTTGGGAATAATTGGCTGCAACCTGCAAGGATATCCCACATCGCCTTGATGATGGGCTGATGTAACACATAATTAGTGATCTCTATCGTCAATGTACCAGAAAGCCAAACCTTGGCATACGTATCATCTATCTCCCACGAGGCATTGACCCTAGTTTTCTTAAACGACTCATCATCAGTAAGAATAGGTTTTTTACCCGTAGACTTCATGAGGCTCATGAACTGCATGACCTAGAGCTCGTAATTCATCCCGTTCGTCTTAAGGATCTCTAAAAGTGCATGTGGTGGGGTTGTCGACTTTGCTCTCTGACATATTGTCGGATGAAGGAAACTAGAGATTTGATTGCATGTATAGACTTATGCAATCAAATCCATCAACATCGGAGAAGAGAGCCGACGACAGCGAATAGGAGGTGGTGAAGAGGAGGGTCGTCATCAATCGTGGCACATGGCGTTGACGGCACCAGACGGAGGCGACAGTGGTGACGTCCGGTGGGGGGTGCCGGCCGATAGGGACAACGACGCGAGAAAGAGAGAAGGCATGGCGGGTAGGGATAGGGTTAGGGTTTTTCGGGTACGAGAGCTCTGGCCTATGACTGCTACTCTGATACCATGTTGGGAAAAAGAATGAAAGTAATTTATTGTCGGGAACCCTAGGCTCTCTTATATAGAGGAGAGACATGTGGGTAAATAACATAAGACGGATATAAAGAAAATAAATACGGAAACGAAAACATAAATATATCTCTACAGGGATGACGGAGAAAGGCTGCCAAATTTCCTTATTACCTTTTCTGAGCAACGGTTTAACGAGTTTCTGCAACTGTCGGAAGAGCTCTCTCATATTATGATTTCTACGGAGGTTTGGCATCACTAAAATTGGCACAATGGTGACTTAATGGTTAATACCTTAATCTTCAACTTGAGTGTTCAAGAGCGTGACAGAAACGTGATCTGAACAGATTTTTCCTTTGGCTACTTAGGCAAGAGAGGTTAACCACCTACCAAGGCCTTAAAAGTCGGATTTCGGTTTCGTTTTGGTGAGTGACCGAAACGAAATTTTGGTCGAATTTCGGTCGAAATTCGACCAAAATTTCAGTCATTTCGGTATTTTTTTGAACTAACCCCCCCAAATTTCGGCCGATATAGGCCATTTCGGCCGAATTTCGGTTACCCACCGAAACCGAAATTCGACCGAATTTCGGCGAAATTTAAGGCCATGCTACCTACGTTCACTTTCTTAAAGGCTAACTATCGAGCGAGGGATATAACTTCCTCTTGTGTGGCTTTACTCGTTATGATTTTGAGCATCTCTTTCTCTCTTCCAGCCATGTTAGAGAAATCTGTGCTAAGGTAAAAATCTCGTGGATGGAATTGTAATCAAGACGTTTGGACTTCTCTTGCAGAGGGTCAGTTCAGATAGATGATAGAGTTGTTGAGACCCATAGACACGCTTTGAGCTATTTGTCTTGCCTGCAATGGTGCCATTTTCAGAAGAGGGTTTTCTGTAAAGATTGTCATTTATTTTGCTTGGACTCTTCTCAAGTCTAGACTTTTGTAATCCTAGGTATTTCATATATATTTGGGTAAAAACCAACCACGGGTGTGTTTCCCTTTTTTCACCTCCAAAAAGTGTCAAGAATGTCAAGAAACAAAACAATAAAGAAAGAACTGTCTACGCAAAAGACACAACCTAACACAACCTTTTTTGAACCACGTACATTACAAATAATCAACAAAAAGATAGACCTTTATAATTTTGGAAAGGGCTCTCCCCCAAACTTATTCGAGTAAGAACTAGCCTAAATTTGTAGTCCAAAATTTGCATTCCACACAAATTATGGAGAAAGATCCAGCTACAAAAAGAATAATGAAAAAAATCGGCAGGAAACTTCAAAAAGTATGACAACACGAACCAGTCGCATTCTAATCCATAGCCTTTCTTTAATAGTACTTCTGGAGCAATATAGTCAGGTGTACCAACAGTTGAGAAAGCCTGAAAAAACAAGTAGTTTATAATTACTAAAACAATAGTTAAATCATCATCAAGCAGAATAAATATGTGGGTGAATGATGTAAGGTATAGAAAAAATTAGATTATAAGAGAAGGCAATGCTTCATTATGTGTTACTTGATACAAGGGATAAAACTTTGTATGTCGCCACATTAGGGACTCTTACCAGTGTTCTTCGATTCATTTGCCAATGCTGAAGTTGTTCTCGGGGACTCCTCCAACGGTGTCCGCCATCAATGTCCATTGATTCCCTCAGGTCTCCATCACTTAAAGGTTCATTCTCATGTAAAGTTGACAAAGTATTGCAATCAATTGGCTTGCAAAGACCAAAATCTGACAACTTCATGTGACCGCATTTGTCTAATAGAAGATTATCAGGCTTGATGTCTCTGCAGTCACATGAAATGAAGTTGAATCAAAAGTCCACCTTTTCTCCATGGAAGTTATGAACGTTGAGAGGAGGAGTATTTGCTTGTTGTATAAGCCTATCAAACTTCTAAAATCACAGACAACACACCTATGAATGTAGTTATGCTTGTGAATGGATTCTATGGCCAACACGGTTTGAGCAATATAAAATTTGGCCACATCTTCAGGTAAAGTATTTTCTCGTATCAGCAGAGTCATCATGTCACCTCCAGGAAGATATTCCATAATTAAATACAAGTACTCCGCATCTTGAAAAGAATAATAAAGTTTCACAATGCAATGGCTGGCAACCTCTGCAAGCAAGTTTCTTTCAGCTTTGACATGTTCAACCTAAAAATATAAGCAGATGTATGTTATCCCAAAATGGAAACAACACAGCACAAACTCCAGGATAAAATCAAACAGAACAAAACCAATGCTATTTTAGTGGAAACATCCTTTTTTATTATTTTAACTCGGCAAGCATCAAAAGAATCCTGATATCATATCTAACAAATAGGTTAGATACAATACTAAAAAAGTTTAGATCTTAATTTCAATAACGTTGGCATGGGCATGTCAAGCAAACTATCACATTGTGTATGGCTGTTTCATTCCATCCAAAAGTTACATACTTCTTGGAGGTGTTAGTCTTAATGAATAAAAAACACGTCACTGAAAAGAAAGGTTACAACATGGCAAGTCAATAAAATTGAACTGAGCAAAGCTAAGAGATGTGTGTGATAAAATGTAGTTGTGTAAATAGCAACATAGATAAGATGGATGTAAACAAACCAACATCTAGCATGCAACTTGTCTTTTTTATGTGGAAAAAGTCTTATGATACCATACCAAAAGATGTCATGTGAGGGTTCTATCGGCAAGTGGAGTACCTATTCTGTATATCTACCTAACGAGGGATATGTATGTTCAATCAGCAGCTTATGTGAGGACTCTTAATTGTGTTGATAAATCGCATTAATATTAATACTGGCCTTGAAAAAAAATCATCCATGAGTCATTACCTTTTTATCTTTGTTATGGGTGAATTAATGAAGAATAAACGAGGGAGAGGTGCCTTGGTGCATGTTTTTTTGAAGATGAATTGTTTTAATGGAGGAGACAAAAAAATAAAGTCAATGGGAAGCTTGAGCTTTGAAGGACGCCTCTGGAGTGTAAGTGGTTCCTGTTAGAGAATATTCTTTGTGGCTATTTATTAAGAGAATATTCTATGGAGAATATCCTATAGAATATTCTACCTTGAGCACCTATATAAGGATCGCCACACCTCCTGTACTCATTGAGAAATTCAATAGAATATCCGCCCCCTTTGAGGGCTTCTCCTGTGGTTTCATCCCGCTCCTCACGGAGTAGGGTTCCACATAAAAATCTTTGTGTTCTTCGTGATTATTCTTCTTTATTATGTTATTCCGCTTCCGCTTTCTATTTTATAACATGGTATCAGAGCGGGTCGATTCTCGTGGATATTTTTTTTGTAATTTTATTCGAGATTCGTTTCTCCGGAGTTCTTGTTCTTGAAGAATTGTTCGATGAAAGATTATTATCAGATTATTAGCCACCTCTGCTGCTTGCGTGATCATCCTCTTCCAGTAGGATCTTCATCCGCTACATATGAAACCCGAGGCGGAGGTCTTGGCGCACAAAATCTCCCTTGGTCTCCCATTACAGCAGAGAACAAACACAACCCTAGTTTGTGCAGCCGCAAGCGGCACCCTCAACGGGGCACGCACCAGCAGGCAGCGGGCGAAACCCCAGACCCAGAAACGCCCTTACTGCATTTCCTCCTCGCTAGCGGCGCTCCAACCGCATCACCGAACCCAGGTCAGCGCCGCCCATCGGCCTCCCTCGATGCGTGCACATGAGACCCTCATCACGCGCCCACAAGCCCGCGCTTGCTCCGGCCCGAGCACCTTGCGCGAGTCACCGTACGACCCCATAGGTGATGAAGGCGGCGCCCCCAATACCCCAGGCATGGCACGCATCCTCCTTCCCAGTCCCAAGGCGGTGCCGTCACATCTCTCTCGCATGCCGAGCCCTTCAGGCGGCGAGGCCCTCCTCCGCGCGAGTCGTGCGCAGGCTGCAGATCAGGAAACTCCGAAGGGCGGCTGCAAATCGAAGGGATGGTTTCCCTCACGGGGAACCCTACTCCGAGACTCTGGACATTGAAATTGCAACGGGTGGATCATGCTGTGTTCCTAAGAAGGCTTTACCCTGTAAAGATGGCCAGCAAAAGATGTGGGCAAAGGTGGCCAAGCCAAGGGCAAGCAAGTTGTGCGGCCGGCGCGCGAAGAAGATGTTTGGAACCAGACGGTTGTTTATCTCCTCACGAAAACGATGCCTGGATTCTCGCATGGCATTGATGCCACGCCTATTCTTTTGCAGGAGCCAGAAGGGCAAGGAGCGTTACCAATTCTCAAGGATATTCCTGGCAATAACTCTCCTCATTCCAAGGTGGTAATAGAGGCATTGAAGAGGGAACTTTTGATTGATGGGGACCCACTGGCATATGCGTTGGTGGGGGAAGAATTGATTGCCAATCTGGGTCCCGATGCCAATAAGGAATGATGTTTTTGGGGGCTTAAAGTGGGCCGTGAGTTGACAAAAAAAAGGGTGCGTACATCAAAAAAAAAAACCGTACGCAAAGCAAATGAAAAGCCGATAAAAAAAAGGTTGAAACGGCTAAAAAAAACAAAAAAAGAGGGCTTGTTAGTTAAAAAAAAAGGGAGGCGCGTACAAGGAAAAAGCCGTACGCAATTTTTGAAAAAAAAACGCGTACAAAAAAAAAGAAGAGGGAACGACTAAGCAAAAAAAAAGGAAAGAAAAGAAAAAGGAAAAGAAAATTATGCAACAAAAAAATGAAGCAAAAAAAAATGCATGTTTTGATTTCTCCCAACTTGATGTTTCATGATCTTTATTCTATCAAGTATGGGAGAAAGGGGGAGTACAAACCATATACATCCTACATCATTGACTGACTGACCAAACACTCCGGATTTCACAGAATATCAAGCCATCTTCACTGTGCATCAATCTTCGTCGTGGTGTCTCTATCCTCGACATCGACTCCGCACTGGATTTGTTTTCTTCAAGGCACGACAGAGACAAAGTCCGGTGACCCGCAGGCATGACTGAGACAGAGATCCGGTGACCATGCAGGCACGACAGAGACAGTCCGGTGACCTTTCAGGCACGACAGAGATACGTTCCGGTGACCTGATATACCCGTCAGCAAGCGGGTTTGTCTACCAGTTGCGGATACATACGTTTATTGTGGTGATTTCAAGTGAAGATGTAATGATGTATATTTTCCTTTATTGTTGCAAGTTGCAGCTGTCCCAGCTACCAACTTGAGGGGGAGTGTTAGAGAATATTCTTTGTGGCTATTTATTAAGAGAATATTCTATGGAGAATATCCTATAGAATATTCTACCTTGAGCACCTATATAAGGATCGCCACACCTCCTGTACTCATTGAGAAATTCAATAGAATATCCGCCCCCTTTGAGGGCTTCTCCTGTGGTTTCATCCCGCTCCTCACGGAGTAGGGTTCCACATAAAAATCTTTGTGTTCTTCGTGATTATTCTTCTTTATTATGTTATTCCGCTTCCGCTTTCTATTTTATAACAGTTCCGATTGATGAGAATCAAGACGGAGTATATAAAATGCAAGTTCGATGACAAGGAAGTCACAAATATCAAAGTAAAGTTTGGAACACATTTCCTTCCAAACGATGCTTATAGAAACTCAAATTAAATCTTTCGATGGTCTAGGAAGTTATGGTAATGTCAATCATAGGATTATTGATATAAGGCAGGGTGAAAAGTGAAAAGGAGCTTCAGGTAATCTATATGATTATAGGGGTCTTTGGAGTCTTCATGTAATCTTTTGTTTAGAAGGTACCTTTGAAGTTTAAAGGTAAATACCATATAATTACAGTGAGATCTGAAATACAATATGCCAATGGATGTTTTAAAATTAAATATAAACGTGTCCAGAGAATGTAGATAGTTGAGATGAGGATACTCTATGGAGGTATGGCCATAGACAAAAGGATTAGATTTGCAATGAAAGTATCAGACAAATGGTTGATGTTGGTATATGGAAAATAAAAAGAGAGACCTGTCTAAGAAAGTTCAGAAATGTGAAAGGGACATATAGAGTTCTTATTTAAACGTATGAGAAGTTAAAATAGGGACCTTTTAAGAGGGGATGAAGAAGATCAAAGCAACATTGAAGGAAGATTACTAAGGATATGGAACTTTTAATTCTTAGTTCGAGTATGGTCCAAATCATGGCCTCAGATTTCAACGAAATTCGATCGAATTTCTGTCAAATATCGATATCCTGTCGAAATCGAAATCCGACCGAAATGACCGAAATATGAGGGCCCTCGTACAAAAAATGACCGAAATGATCGAAATTTCGATCGAATTTCAACCGAAATTCCATCAAAATTCCATTTCGGTCGATCATCAAAATGGTGACCGAAACCGACATTTAAGGCCTTGGTCCAAACTAGATACGTTTTAAAGCAAAGAATCCACGTGACTGGCCCCACTTGGAAGTGGAAAATATTTGGTTGTTCTTGTTGTATGCAATGTCTTTCTCAAAAGAAACACCGAAGAATTCATACCGAATATTCAATCTCAAGGTGAAGTGTGAAGGAACTAGTGAAAGGACACTCTGTCCATAAAGTTTATATGATGTGCGTTGGGGCATTTGTTTGACCAAAAGAAATCATGATGTCTCTATTCTTATTATGAAAATACAACCCCTATTTTCAATATAGTATGAAATCATTGATCCTTAATCATAGCTCCATACCCATGTTGAAACACCTAACCTACCACCACAAAACCCTACTATCATAGATGAAACAAAGAATCCACTACGCAACAACCACATTTGGCCCCCACCTTGTGGGCCTAAGCGATGCCTGACTGCCTCCCACTCGGCCCAACAACAACAATGTCACGATGCAACCAAGGAAATGGTGTTATCGGCCAGAGCACACATGCAATGGTTTCCAACTTCCTTTTCGCAATCCCTCATATTTCTTATGGTATGTGCATTCATATTTTAGTGTTATTCTAACTCGTGAGAAATTTTTTATTGAAGCCCCTTGGTCCTTCACAAGATATATGATGGTATTATGGATTACGGAATGAGATCTACCCTCGCAAACCTTCTCAATGCTCAAATAGGGCTGGATTTCAAAAATACTTCTATTTATGTGGCTTCTCTTCCTCCAACTATATCGAATATCAAAGACGTCAGAGTTCTCAACTGTGTGGGACGAAGAGCCTCAACCCGACGTCAAGAAAAATGATATTTACCGTGATTCATCTCGATCAAGTTTATAGGCATTATGAAGGCTTGTGACAAGGAGCATGTGTTTGAGTCTTTGAGAAGCTTGAGCCCTACGAGAAAATAAGAAAGAACGTGTATTGGAAAAAGGACAATATCTTAGGCAAGGTTTGGCTTACAGGGCCCCTCACATCTAGTATAGTTACTATTGTACGGGAGGCCATGCCTAAGGTAACGGTCAAGGGTTTTTTGTTTTGAAACCAAGGATATGTAGGATCACATGTAATTGCATACTCCTGGAAATGGACAAGTGAACTTGCGGTTGCACTACGATATTCATTAGACCAAGTAGGATAAACGAACTCATCATCTATATTACACTGGTCTAAAGGGGATGTTTAAGAAGATTCATGACCCACATGCAATTGCAAGTCTCAGAATGCATAAGTAGAAATACTTATGGTAGGAGTATATTTGTCTAGACTCCATCCAATTTATTATTCTAGAGAAATCAATTACTCGTCAATGCACAGATTCCTCCTATTGAGGAGGCTTATAATCATCTCAGCAATATTGCGGTTCAGAAAGATCTCACCATTCATTGTTCCTATCTATCCCAATATTCTATCTCCATAATGATGACAAAACGTGTTGATATCATGTAGTATAGAGTGCTTATTGGGAAGTTACTCCATGTTATCATCACTAGACCAAACATCACCCTTGTAGTGAATAAAATCAGTCAATATGAGGATAAGCATAAGAAGGGATGCTTCTAATGTTGGAAACGTCAATATTCAGTAGTCGGTCGGAAAGGTTACTTAATACAGAATAAATAGTATTCAGGTGGCTAATCGCAAATATCCACTTACATATTGTTAATTATTTTAACTATAATATCTATGTCTATTACTTATAATTGTATATATGTATATATGTATGGTCCTTAACTAATAATTAAGGTGCTTAAACTTTACATTAAATAGATGTATGAAAAACGAATTGATAATACTATATTATTTTTTATTATTCAGATGACAAGTCATCAAGAGTTATTATATTCAATCAACCCACCAAATAGCGTAGTCGAGTCGACTAATATGTCTAGTCAGGTGAATATTGCAACATTGCTTCTATGGTGATACTCGGATACCTTAAGAATGCACCAGGAAAGGGACTTCTCTTCCTGAATAAGAAGCATGTCAGTCTTATGTCGATGCTGACTGTGTTGGTTGTCCCAAATGACCGAAAGTCTACCATTGGCTTCCATGTCTTCATTGGAGAGTATCTAATTATATGACGAAGCAAAAAGTAGCCAACTATAGCGAATCGAGTACAGAGTTAGAGTATAAAGCCATGGCCCATGCTAAAATAGAAGTCATGTGAGCCAAATCAATGATGGCCAGTCTTTAAGTGGAGGAGTCTGAATCACATTCAGTTAAATGCCCAACTTTTAGACTAAGATCGAATTACTAATCTATTGAGAGGAGTCACTAAAATCCATACATATTTCATCACTCATGCAGAATGGAGTGTCAAGGTTATACAACCGTTTACAAACACATCACCCTCGAGTATTCCTAATCCCCGTACATCCTGCATACTGGAAGACCTAGAATAAATCCGAAGTTTTAAATCATATTTAGACTGTCTTCTTCAGGGTTTTATCATTAAGTTTCGCATTCAGTCATTAGGAGTTGGTATCGACCATATGCTTTCCAAAAGCATATATCATACTTACAAATTCTTCTCATGCTCCCAAAGCAAGAGGATCATGCGTGGAATTTGATTGGTCTCAATACCTTGAAATTGAGATGTTACCTTTAATGAGAAGACAAAGCACGAATACGTATGATGTCATTATACCGGAGATATAACACAAAAGGGGTAGTGTGACCACTTTTTATGTTTCTTGTTAGAGTATTTAGAGCATGCGTCACTTATGTAATAAGTGGGTAAATGGATCCCTCCAGGGTCCATTTACCCCACCACTGAGTTTAGTCCCATACCGCCTAGTGGTGGGACTTGGAGGTCCTGTGGAAGCTATATAAGGAGCCCCAGGCCTCCTGTAACAGATGAGAAATTCTAATAGAATATCCGCCCCGTTGAGGGCTTCTCCTGTGGTTTCATCCCGCTCCTCACGGAGTAGGGTTCCACATAAAAAATCTTTGTGTTCTTCGTGATTTCTTCTTTATTCTGTTATTCCGCTTCCGCTTTCTATTTTATAACATGGTATCAGAGCGGGTTCGATTCTTGAGGATTTCACGTTCGTTGTTTATTTTGTTCGAGACTCAATTTTTTATGTAATCCGAGATTTGTTCAACAAAGAGTTGTTTTGGGGTTTGATGAAACCCTATGTTCCGGAATTCCTCGAGATCTGCAACAGAGCCTCTCCAAGGCTCCAGGCGGCGCCCATTTTTCTAGCTCCAGCGTGGCGCATCCTCTAGGGTTCCAATGAACCTCCTGGAGAATATCATCAGATGCCCTCACGCAAGCAAAGGCCGCAGGCGATGTGCTCCAGACCCCCTCCTCCAACCTCGCGGCGCAAGGGAACCCATGCTCTCCATCCAGGCAGAGGCAGCCATCTCCAACATCTCCAGGAGCCTCGCACGCACCAGCCACGCCGCATCCCTATTCCAGGCAGGCCGCATCGCCTTCTCCTCTCGCTGGCGGCGCTCCATCACACCCAGGTCGAAGGCCGCACGACTCAACTCCACAGCCAAGTCTCCCGCGGCGGCGAATATCTCCAAGCGGCGATATCCAACAGCAGGCAGGTCCACGCCATCTTCTCTCCCATCTATTCTCCAGGCACGCACGATCGATTACTCCAGGCGGAACTCTCCAGATCCTCCAAGCGCGGGCAACGCCACCCTCCATCTTCCCCGGCGGCGCCGATGTCTCCAGGGCCTCCAACGGCCCACGCGGCGGCCCACGCACCTCCATGCGCCTCCAATCCTAGGGCGGCGAGAAGCCCAGGCGCATCCCCATCTCGCGCAGACAGGCGCGAGTCCAGGCACCCGTTCCAGCCCTCCATCTCCATGGTGCGGCGGCAATGTTTCGAAAGAAGGACCCCATCGTGGGGAACCCTAAGGGGGACGGCCACTTTATAAAAAAAAAAGAGGGGCTATTTGCTTGGAAGCCCGGAAAAAAAAAGGGTCACAGTTATGCAAGTCCAGTTGGTTGTATAAAAAAAATGAGAAAAAAAAGGCGCGTACATCTCAAAAGCCGTACGCATAGTTAAAAAAAAATGTTGATGAAAAGCCGAAAAAAAAGAGTCAACGGCTTGAAAAAAAATGTTTAAAAAAAAAACAAAATCAGAGAAAAAAAAGAGGCGCGTACACGAAAAAAAAGAAGCCGTACGCATGGTAAAAAAAAATCTTTGAAAGAGTCGCATACAAAGAAAAGTCGTATGCAATTTTATAAAAAAAAAATCGAAAAGAAATATATATATATATATATATATTGCATGCCGAGAAAAAATGTAACGGCTTATTACTGTTTTTAATTTCTCCCCACGTTTTTATTACATTCATTGTTGTCTTCTCCCAACGTGGTCAAACAATGACATTCCGACCAGTATGGGAGAAAGGGGGAGTATATGTAGAGTCACAATTCAGATGTTTGATTTCCCAGACCGGTCAGATGTTCAGACTCTACAATTTTCAGATTCAGACTCGACGATGACGCATGCCAATTATTTTCTTGTTGGTCGGCCAGAGCTTTCATGTGAGCCATAGGTACTCCAGAGCAGAGGACTATTCCCTATGCCATTAAGAGCAAGGGTTTTTCATGTGGTATCATAGGGACTCCATAGTAGAGTACCATTCTCTGAGCCATATAGACACTCCAGCCCCGTTCGTCCTCCTCACATGCACGCCATGAGAAGCAACGTCCTCGACTGCAGCAGCTGTGCGCGTTGGGTTGATATTGTCTGTAGTGTCATGTATTGTGAGTTGAGTTTCTTCCTGTTTGTCCAAGCTGAGCATTGCATGCTCCAGCTTGAGGGGGAGTGTTAGAGTATTTAGAGCATGCGTCACTTATGTAATAAGTGGGTAAATGGATCCCTCCAGGGTCCATTTACCCCACCACTGAGTTTAGTCCCATACCGCCTAGTGGTGGGACTTGGAGGTCCTGTGGAAGCTATATAAGGAGCCCCAGGCCTCCTGTAACAGATGAGAAATTCTAATAGAATATCCGCCCCGTTGAGGGCTTCTCCTGTGGTTTCATCCCGCTCCTCACGGAGTAGGGTTCCACATAAAAAATCTTTGTGTTCTTCGTGATTTCTTCTTTATTCTGTTATTCCGCTTCCGCTTTCTATTTTATAACATCTATAAAGTGGATTGCTGCCATTTTTAGCAAAATGCTTCCACGTCTTGTGTTTAAGGGATGCATTTTCAAGCTAAGCACAATGGATATATATACTTGAGCTTAAAGGAGAAAGTGAAGAGACTCAATTTCTTATCTTTACTGCCTTCAACCACTACATTAATAGAGCTAATCGGACAATCCTCAAGTAGTGGCTATCATTCTAAGAGAACTAAATAGAACGATACGATCTTTAACCCCCAGTTTAACAATTAGACCATTCCTCTAGAAAGCATGGACAGAAGGTGTTATTAGCTTGGGACTAGTCATGCCTCAACGGCCAAATAAAGCAACTATACTCATTTCCATTCATAAAAAAGTGGATGCCCATCAATCTCACTAGTCAAGAGAAGTCATGCATCAATAGCAAATTGTTTCAATGAAGATTTCTTTCTGTGCCTACCTTTTTGTGTCTCTTATTTTTTCCTTTTATGTCTACCTTTTCTTGAGTTTACTTTCTCTGTTTATTCACTACCATAGAGAAAAAGGTGAAACTAAAATTCACAACTATAAGAACTAGGAAATGATCGCTATTACCAATTGTATGCATAAAGGAAAGTTTTTTTTGATCTCTTGCAGACTTTCTTCTATAAAACGGAAGGGATAGTGTGCGCTTCTTGTGTCGCTTATGGGGATTGAGTAGTGGAAAATATATGGCTGATTTATGTGCCCTAGAACAAATAAATCCTATTTTGGCCTTGTCACTCTCCATGACAATGTTCTCATATGCATGATTGCCCCCATTAGCCCACTTCCTTAGAAAATTTTATTAGTTCTTAGCCAGTTTAGGGCGTCTTGGATCTTTTCAATTATTTGCTCCTGCAACTTCGTCATGAAATCCTATAACTTTGATGTAATTTGCAATGAAACAATGTTGTAATTCATATCCCTAAGCTCAAGCAAAATGGGATCCTCCTTCTAGTCTAGCATTTCAAATTCATACTTTATCTCAAACTTTTATTCCCCTAATTATATATTATCGGATGAGAAAGGAGGCTTTAGTACTTCCCTAATGGACATAATAATTGTTGAGCATGCTCGTCTTGACATTTCCTAGACTCTAGATCACATCAAGAGAACAATCTTGACTATGTAGACAGAGAAGAGTTTTTATGTGAGAAGTTGTTGAGGGAAAAAGAAAGGTAAGTCAATGCATAAATGTTCGCAATGTTGGACATGCGAGACCACGGCAAGCCATTATGCGATAAATGTTATTGCGAATATCATTCCCTGATCTGAAGTGAAGAGTAACTAATTTGCATAATAGGTCCCTTAGTACAATTAGGGTTATGTACCATGGCCATCTTAATAATCATACAGCTGTTGATTCAACTATTGAATCATAGAGGCTGGTGCTTGGATGAATATCTAATGGGTTAGATTGAGGACTCATCAAGCACCGTCAAATGATTGTTAAGAGATGATCTCCAACCTGAATAGGAGATGGCAATCCTTTCTCAGTTAGATTGATATCTGACTGACCTCTTGATGCAGGTCCTCTACATACGAATAGAGAGTTGGAGGTGTCAGATTAGTTAAGTCAAAGAGTTGACTTAACGAGATTGAGATAACCAAAGTCCTATATCGTATGCTGTCATAGGCACGCATCCTTTGACCAGAGACAGATGTGTTACTATATATCTAAGTATGTACATTTGGCAGACCAATAGGTTGATGACCTAACCAAGGTCTATACACTGGCGCGCTAATGTGCATGTAAGGGCATATGAGTTATACGATCTCTCAAATGGATCATACAGGTTCAGTTACTGTCTTACTGAACCGGAAGACATGAGCTCACTCATGAGATATTGGGAAGAATCAAATTCCGTGCACGATCGTCTCGCTTTGGAAGCTTGACTGAATTTGTATGTTTGATATATATACTTTTGGAAAGTATATGGTCAAGACCTAGGTATGATATATGCTTTTGGAAAGTATATGATCGATACCAACTCCCAATGATCAAATGAGAAACTTACTGATAAAAACCTTGAAGTAGACAGTGTAAAGTTGATCTAATACTTCGGTTTTATTCTGAGTCTTCAAGTATGCAGGATGTACAGGTATTGAGAATACCTGAGGGTGATGTGATCATAAACGATTGTATAACCATGACGCTTCCATTCCTAGGGAGTGATGAAACAGGTCTGGATTTTAGTGACTCATCTCAGTAGAGAAGTAATCTTATCTTGGTCCAAATGTTGGACATTAATCTGAATGTGATTCAGATGCAATGAGAAAATTAGATTTACAGTCTTGATTTAATCAAGCATTTGTGGGAGGCCCGCGATCTGGATTTGAGATATGATCTCAATATCCAAGTCACTATACGTGAAACAATACGATCACCCTGTCCTTATCTCCAAGTATCCGCGGAGAAAGCGCATTATCCTTGAAAGAGTTCAGGATAATTTCATTGTTGATATGTGTATCCGAGCATTGAGAAAATTGATAATTAAATGAGATTTAATTATCATGAGTAATATGAATTTGATTCATATTATAAAGAGAGTTATCTAAGATAATTAAATGTGATTTAATTATCAAAGATGTGAATAATGTGAATGTGATTCATATTATTTGAGAACAAGAGAATAGAGATCCAAGATGATTAAATGTGATTTAATTATCATGGATATGAATAATGTGGATAGCAATATCCATATTAGTCATATATATTATAATTGTGATTTATAATATAGAAGAGAGAGCTATTTGTAATTAAATGTTAATGTGAATAGGATTCACATTGGACATTGAATTGAAAATGTAATTTACATTTTATTCTGAGTTGTGAATATGATTCACAAAATTTTCAATGGCAAGATTGCAATGTCTACAAAATAATTGTGAATTATTTTTGTAGAATAATTTGCAACAAAAGTTGTTGCATAATCTTGGAGATTACAATATAGAGATGAGAGCCACCTTCCATATATATGGAGTGGACGACCACCACTCCTATTAGGAATGTGTGGCCGTCCCCTCCTTCCAACATGGAAGGAGGCACTCTCTCTCCTATGATCTCCAAGAGATCTTGATTTAATTTGGTGATTGAATTATAATGATTTATCAATATATATTTAATCTAAATTAAATTAATTGTTGTTGGTTTTTACCAACACAAATCTTAGCCATTAAAAGAAACACAATCAATGAAAACCATTAGATTTGTGTTGTCCATGGATTGAGATTATTGGATCCCAAAATATTATAAAAGGAGAGGCACCCCTTTGCTCTTCTTGACACACAAGAGAACATAAATCTCTCTCTCTCTCTCTTTCTCTCTGCACGTCAGCCCTCTCTCTTCCTCTCTCATGGCCGTCCACCATGGATGCCCTAGAGGGAGTCTCCATCGCCGCAGCGTCGTCGTTATGATGCCCGATCGTTTGCTCATGGATCTCTGTCTCCTTCGGTGCGCCTCGCTCGTGAAGAAGACGTCGGATCTCGTGTGACGAGATCAGGAGATCCGTCATTTGGATCATCAACATGGATTGCGAGAAGCACGTGATTCATCCCCGCGCTCGCAAGCGTCTCCTCCGTCGGATCGGACTTGAGACAGGAGGTCTCTTCGTTTAGAGACTCGATCGCAACCACGTTTCAAGAGGTAATCCTATTACTTGTTTGTGGTTTAGACGAAACAATCCGAGAAGTGTTCTTGGATCTGGTTCCGTCGCATAAAATTTTTCAATTTCCGCTGCATAGAACAACTAGTGCGACTAGTCGTTCTTCATCGTATTCGATGTGATGCTCACGCTTCCGTGATGCGCTTGAGGATTTCACCATATCCTTCAGGCAATTAGCTTGATATTCCCAATTCAATTCTAGATATGATCTTGACCACTGAACAAGGTGTGATATGTATGCCTTCAGTATTGGTGCATAGTCGTGCTCATTTCCCATGCTCCTAGTCATCCTGAGCCAGTCTAATCACTTTTGTGGCTCTCTTTTGCCTTCTACGACTCTCTTTTTATTGCTTTCATTATTAGATGACCTAAAATAGTGTTTGATTTCATAAAATGTCTTGTCTCCCTTCTGTTGGAGTTAGCCTCAAAAGGAGCTTCATTACCACTCTTAGCGAGCTCTCGATGTCGAAAAGTAGTTCTTGTAGGGTAGAGAATAGAGGCATCTCTATCTATGCATATAGAAAAAACTACAAGATGGATTGAGATAACAATTTATCTACTCCGTCGCCTTAGGTTACCTATCGACCATTATCGAGAGTTGGGTCAAAATAATGGAGTGGACTATGATTCATAGGTGGATGGCTCAATGTCTTGAGTCTACCAACTGCTACTATCTTGACATCACTACTTAACTTTCTCTATCGTTGTCAATACCCATGAGTCCGTTAGATGGATGGGAAGAAAATGACTGCACCCAGGATCAAAGGTTAGACATCTCATGATTGTTACTATTATATCTAATTATAATTAAAAAGCTTTTCCCCTTTAAAAGCCTAATTCTTAAGGTAACCGGAAGGGCAAGATATATATTAGACAATGAGCCATCAATATATCTTTAAATTGCTTTTCTTAATTAGCTCGAGCTTTCATCTGATCATTAAAAAATATGTGAGGATAAGAAAGGAGTTGAATCGGTAAGTCAATCAATAATCACCCACACAGAGTCGTCATTCTTCTTTGTCATAGGAAAACTAATAAAAAATCCCTCGTATGGTACTCATCTTAGAGTCAATATATTGGACAAGAAGTCAGTGCTAGTCTCTTTTTTGCCTTTAGTTCACACGTCTCCTCTCTACTTGGTTAAATTGAATCTGTGAGACCCATTCAATGAAATAATGGAGAGCTTGTCAATTCCTGGCACCTTTCCACTTCATCACCTATAAAAAATGAGTAAGCCTAACCTTTTTGTCATAGATCCAGTCAAAAGCAAATGAATTTTCATTCCAACAGTATCTAGCTCTTTTGTACCCTAATTGGCCTTACTCCTTATGAGCCTTCATAATAATTTATTCCTAGTGAACCTAAAGCAAATTTATAATCATTGAAACTGGACGTCAAACTTAGGAAAAGGAGATCTATATTTATATATTATGATTCTTTATGCATGAAGCTGAAAGGGCTTGCATACAGGATTTGCCTCTGTGGAGCAAATAGCCTCATAGATTAGGTCTTTTGTGGATGTCAACACAAAGGAGCTTCTTTCATGTATGATACAAAGGATGATAAAGCAGAAATTAATCTTAGCCAGTGCAAGAGAGAGAGGAGTCGACCGCATGCTTGATACCTCTCTTCTTCTAACTAGATTTTGGATAATTAATCAGAATGTAGATGAAAGTATAGTGAGGTCCCTCTATGAGTAACCATGATGTCTCCTGCTCATCAACCTCCATTAGGAAGACACAACTCATTTCTCGACTTTTGATCGATCCCCTTGCCAAAAGGAGACAGACTGTGGATCCTTTTATTACCCACACAAGAATGGTCGTACTTACAGATCAAGTTAAACCACGGGGTCATTATATCACATACTTCAAATGTTAGACACACAAGCAATGTCAAAACACGTATAATGGATGAGCATGGACTAAAATCTCGCGAACTTTCGCCGAAATTTCGACGAAATTTCGGTTTCGATGGGTATCGGATCTCGAAACTACACTGTATATCGATTTCCCCGGTTTCGGTCGAAATATCGCGAGATTTCGCCGATATCTCGGCTCGTCTCGATATCTCGGCCGACATATGGAATCTTTGAATAGAAAATTCAGGCAAAGGTCGAAATATACCGAAATATCGGCCGAAACCTCTCCATTTCGCCCGACTTCGTGCAGAGGCTGCTCTCCTTCATCTTCCAAGACCTTCTTCCTTTGTGGTAAGCCAAATTATGATAAATCTTCATCAAATTCATTAATTTTTTTAGGGATTTCACTGTTAGGATGTTGATATAGCTTGTCATGGTGTTTAATTTGAGAGATTTCCCAAAAAATAGGTATACATTTGGAGAAGAAAATTGGGGCTTTGTGTTTTTTTTGCACAATAGTGCTAGCGATGATCATTGTATCGCATATCTGAAGTTAACATGAAGTAAAACATTGTTGGAGAATATTTTCTTGGATCTATGTTAGAGGAAATTGGGGTTTTTGAGGTTTAATGTGGAACGATAATGAGTTGTGGTATTATATATTCGGATCTTGAGTTTTGGAAGTAGAAATCATAGTCAGGAAATTTTTTTGGATTAATAAAACTTAAAAATATAGAAAATCCGAAAATCATTTGTTAAATATTTATGTTTTTGTTCATATTTTGTGTCTATTACGTAGTCTTTCTTGAAAATGGTCCCCTAATTTGTAGATCTAAGATCCTAATGTATAGATCCAAGGTCTTTTTTCTGTAAATCGGAAAAGTAGGTGTTGGAAAAATTAAATATATAATAATTCCGAAATTAAAAAAATAAAATAATTTGCATATTCATAAGCAGCTGCATTGTATGCCAACTTAATGTTTGTTCTTGATTTTCCTCGCAGATTTCGATGTTCATATTCTCCATGGCACATTCTGCCACATTCTGGTTTCGGTTCCGGTTCTTAATTTGGATATTCACCATGGCACATTCTGCTTCCGGTTCTGGATCTGACAGTTCTGATGATCAGATGGAAGAATTCAGTGGGGACATTGGCTGGAGGTATGCTTCCGCTCCTGATGGAAATAAGGCGAAGCCGCAATGCAATTTCTGTGGGAAGAAGTTGGGAGGAGGCGGGATCACAAGGATGAAGCAACATCTTGTTGGCAACAACAAGAATGTTGCCAAGTGCACGCGTTGTCCCAAAGATGTGAGGGACAAGGTCAAGGCGAGCTTGGACGGAAAGAAGGAAAAGGAGACGGAGAGAGTTAGAAGGGAAGAACAAATGAAGGAGTTCATGTTCGAGAAAGAATTCAACGTCATTTCTGATTCAGACGACGATGATTTTGTGTACCCCGCCGACATTCAGACTGCATCAGAGAGGAGGGCATACAGAAGGGCTACACAAGAATCATTGAGGAGCGAGTTCGAGAGGAGAGAACTCGGTGGTGCACGGGGCGGCTTCTATGGTGCAGGTGGGAGTGGGAGTGGTTCTGGAGGCGCACCAGTACCACCACCCAGCAAGAAACACAAGGGGAAGGGAATTGAGGCCTTCTTGACGAGGAGCGGATCCATGCAATACAAGGCAAGCAAGGATCCGAGGCAGAAAACAGTGAAGGGAATGTTCACCAATGCACGAGAAAGGGTGGGAAAAGCCATCAGCAAGCTTTTCTTTGGGGAGAGCATTCCTGCCAACATTGCAAGCGGGCCATTCTTGCAGCATGCAGTTGATGAGATCGCTGCAGCGGGAACGGGAGTGAAGGCTCCTACATCCTACAAGATCATGAACAAATATATAGGGATGGAGAAAGAGGAGATGAATGAGTACATCGCCGAGTTGAAGAGGAGATGGTCAGAGTATGGGGTGACATTGATGTGCGATGGGTGGACGAGCTACACAAGGAAGCAGATCATCAACTTCCTTGTTTACTGCGATGGGAAGACAATTTTCTTGAAATCTGTTGATGCATTTGAGCATGTGAAGGACCACAGGTACCTTCTGAAGTTGATGAAGGACGTTATAAAGGAGGTTGGGAAAGAGCACATTGTGCAAATTGTGACAGATAACGGCAGCAACTTCAAGAAGGCTGGTGAAACAATTATGAAATCCAGCAGCTACGGAATTTTCTGGACACCGTGTGCTGCGCATTACATTGACTTGATCCTTAAGGATTTCAGCAAGAGGAAGCTCGTCTCAAGGGTGGTGTAGAAAGCACGAATGATCACCACATTCATCTACAACCACAGCAAAGTGTTGGCACTAATGAGGCGGATGTGCAATGGGGAGTTGGTGAGGCCTGGCATCACACGCTTTGCAACCAATTTTATAGCGTTGCAAAGCCTCAAGCAACATAAGACGGGTTTGAAAACCATGTGTTGCCAGGGTGAGTGGTTCGAGATACCCGAAGCTCGGACTGAAGGAGGACGGAAGGTGGAGATATTGATCAATGATATCTCCTTTTGGGATGACGTGACTCGGGTCACGAGGATCATGGATCCAGTTGTATCTGCATTGCGGATCGTGGATGGCGACAAGAAGCCCAACATGGGAGTCATCTACGAGGCAATGCGCTGCATGAGAGAGAAGGTCAGAGAAGCGGTTGGGAAGGGATCGAAAGCATGGTTGGACATCATAGACGAGCGATGGTCCAAGATGCTCTCACATCCTCTTCACAAGGCCGGTATGTATTATGTAAAAATGTTTTTTTCAATTATTTCAATTTCTATAGTTGGACATCATAAATGAGCTTGTTTGTGACTTTCTGTGCAGCTTATTACTTCAATCCTAAGTACCACTACAAGAATGGACTTGGTACAAATGGTGACCTTCTCTCAGCCATACAGATTGTGGTGGAGAAGCTCGTCAAGGACGAGAAGTTACAGATCATGTGCATGAATGAGGTACTATCCTCCAATTCTACCTATATTTTGAGTCACAAGATATGTGGGTCGAAGTTGAACCTATTTGTGTGTTGTGCAGGTTAAGTATTACCGAGATGCATTGGGTTCCTTTGGTCGGATTACTGCGGTCAACGGTCGTGGCAATACTCTTCCTGGTAGGGACGGAGGCAAATGAAACCATTACTTGTGTGTACATTTATTTGTACTTATGATTTATGTCTTTTCCTTTTTTTGCAACCGAATGGTGGATGTTATACGGGATGGAAGCTCCCAACCTTCGAAGTATGGCAGTGAAAGTGTTGTCTCAAACCGCATCTGCTGGCGGTTGTGAGAGGAACTGGAGCACGTTCAATTTGATACATTCGAAGAGAAGGAACAGGTTGGGAGAAAAGAAACTCAATGACCTTGTCTTCGTGCATTACAACTTAAGGCTGAAATTGAAGCATGCAACGGAGGGACATGACAAAGATGACTATACGGACCCTATTGACATTGCATACATTTTCAAGATGCACGATGACGATGCTGATGAGGACGTTCTCCAGAGGTGGATGGATTCCAATGGTGCCCCAGTTCTAGATCAGCCAGGTGGAAGACCGAATGAGAACATAAGCCAGCAAATGGGAGCAGACGTTGGTGACTTTTTGGCCAGATCCGGGCGGATTACAGACCCTGTTGGAGGGTTGGAGGGCGAGATTGATGCAGCTGTTGATGAAATTCTCTCCAGTAGCTCCAAATCCAAGTCAAAGTCAAAGGATGACAGTGGAGATGATGATGATGACGATGTTGGTCGTGCTGGACCTGGTGGTGGTGGGGAGTCAAACTCAGGTGGGTCAGGAGGGAGTGGTCGTGGACCACAAGCTACCAGACTTGAGGAAGGCCTACAAGCAGGACGTGAATATATGGAGAGACAATGGAACACACACGGACAATTTGTTCCAACTCCGAGTCCAGGGCCTAAGGATTACGACTACGGTCGAGGCCATCGTCCAACCGACAGCTACATGGAAGATTTGACATCATTTGTAGGTTCTTTGAGCTTCATGGATATTGACAACCCATATCACGGAGCATGGGATCAAATTTCGCCGAAATTCGGCCGAATTTCGATCGAATTTCGGTTTCGGTGGGTGACCGAAATTCGACCGAAATGGCCTATATCGGCCGATATTTGGGTGCCCTAGTTCAAAAACCGACCGAAATGACCGAAATTTCGGTCGAATTTCGACCAAAATTCGACCGAAATTTCGTTTCGGTCAGTCACCGAAACGAAACCGACATCCGACATTTAAGGCCTTGTCGCGGAGGAGCACAAAGTCCTTTAGGCGGATATGGATCGTCGCACGATGAGAGATCATTTGACGTCTTCCCGGAATACTTTCAAGCTCCTCCTCCAGGACCTCCTCCTCCTCCTCCTCAGTACGCACCTCCAGCATATTCATATGGTTACAGTGGATATGGGGGATACAGTAGCGGAGACAACTACCAAAGTAGCCAACCTGAGCAGAGCCAGGGCAGTTTCTTTGGGGGTGACAGCTACGGTTTCTTCCCTGAGTACTACACGGCAGTTCCTCCTCCTCCTCCGCAGAGATCTTCTCCTACTCCGTCGTCGTCGTCCCGAGGATCTCAGGGCAGTAGTTCGCAGCAGCCTCATCGTGCCACTCGTGATACCGGATCCAATGTTGCTTATCCTCGACTCGGGATGCTCATAGGCATCGATGACCACCAATACAGGCAGTATGTCATGGATTACAAGGCCATGTACTCGTACATGACATGGGAGAACTACTGTGAGTTCATAGAATCTGCGATGCGCTATGAGAGACAGTAAGGAAGGGGGGGCATTCAGATCCACCACGGAACTCCTGGTTCTGAACAAAACATGTCACCAGGGCAGGTACTATATTTTAATCTTTACTCTTTTATTGCATTTATCAGAAATATGCATGTTCTTAATAATTTTAACTTGTTGTAAGTTGTATTGTATTTGTAAGACTAGACTATTACTCCTTTTTATTATGTATTAACAATGTTACAACCATGGTTTCAACTTTTATATATTAAATGTCTTATGAGATTTCGGTCGAGATAGGTTGTATAGAGGGGTGGAGATCCTCAATTGCAATGATATGGATAAAATATGGGTCATTTCGACCCCATATCGATCGAGACATGTTGCTTGGGTTCCAACAATATGGCCACCGATATGACCGATATGGCCGATATGACCGATATGTCTATATATAGGGTATAGATGACCAATATGTGTGAAATAATTGTGTATTTGTATGTTATTTATTGTTCTAATAACTTGAAATATCGAAATTTTCAATAAAATTGGAAAAAAAATCGGATTTTTTAGCCTTTTCCGACTTTTCCACCGAAATCGTCGAAATTTCCTGAAATTTCGGCGAAATTTCGGTATTCACCTTACCGAAACGAGATTGAAATCAAAATTTCGAACCTTGTGGATGAGAAACCCATCAACCATTAAGCAAAGGCCAAAATACATATTACCGGCGAGAAACACATCAACCTACTAGCAATGGGGTGAACATTACATATCCCAACGAAGGATTCAAAGTCAACGTTTGTCACAAAATGAATCTATGCACTGCAGGAAAGTGAGAAGCATCCCCTCTATTGTTCTAACTTTCTCTACATATGTTAATGTTTCCGTGGACTTTGAGATCGATCTCTGAGTCTTCAGCCTCTGAATCGATCCCTTCACCGGTCTTCTCTAATCTATCAACTTATGTTTTACTGCTCGATTTTATACACAAGTATCTCTTGTTTGTCACTCTGGTGGGTTACTTCACCTCATTCAAATTCCCATGCCCAACCCCTAAACCTAACTCTATCAAAGGGCTTGTATTTTCATAGCCCTTTTCTTTCCACAACTTCCAGACTAATTCTATAAGAGAAAATGCTAGACAAATGAATCTCATTTCCTCATTAGATGGAAAAAAAGATGCCTGGTTGTACTTGTTGAATTGAATATGATTTGAGCTTATTAAAAGATGGAAAACATATCAAATTTGTATGTCATTTAAAATTAGAGTTGTGAAGAAGGAGATAAGAGAGGCTAGAAGAGCCCGTCAAGTGGAGGCAGAAGCAGAGGTGTGCAGACTTGATGGACTGAAAAATGCCATAGAACTTATTGCAGAAGAGCTCAAAGAAAGAACAGCAGCATAAAAGATAGTTGCGATTGAAGAGAAGAAATGTGTAGCTCAATGGAAACAAAGATCGAGGCAATCTTGACTCAAAGAAGGTGATGCAAACACAACATACTTCCATAGAATCGCCAGCAATAGGCGACACCATAACTTGATTTGTTTTGTTCTGTGAATGGAAGGAGGGTGGATGGTAATCATGAGATGGGACGGGCAATCGTTGAACATTTCCATAATTTTCGAGATCTGAAGGAAGACCTTGGAGATGGATTGGAGTAGGGTCTCCTTAGTAGTCAGAACATCACGTGAATTATCTAGTGCAGAGTTTTGCATTGGAGGAAGTAAAAAATGCAGCCTGGAATCCGAATGTTGATGGTGCACCTTGTCTTGATGAATTCCCTATCATTTTTTTGTGAATTTTGGCCTTCGCTTGAAAGAAAAGTAGTGGAGCTCGTTGAGGAATTTGCCAGAGGCAATATCTATTTTGAGTGTTCTAACAAGGCTCTTATTTTTCTGCTACAGAAGGTGCTGAGAGAGTGGATGACTTCACCAATTGCCCTCTCAAATGCAATTAATTTGATTGTAGCAAATGCCTTGACAATCAGACTGAACAGGAGTATGGATCACATCATCTCACTGCTACAGTCAGCTTTATTTCGAGAAGACAGATTGAAGACAATTTGGCTATGGCGACTAAGAATATAGTAGACTGGAAGAGACGGCAAACGAAGGGTGTACTTGGGAAGGTGGACTTTTCAAAGGCATATGACATGGTGGATTGGCGTTTTCTCTGGACAACCATGTTTAGACGGGGTTACCAGTCACTAGATACTTGGATCTCTTGGGTGAACGACATGTCTCCACAATATCAAACTCAATACTTGTCAACCATAGCTGGGGGTTAGGCAAGGGTGCCCCCTTACTCCTATGTTATTTGTTATTGCAGTAGATGTCTTAGTGTGCATGGTTAATCGAGTGTTATTTAATGAAATCACAATAGGTTATTCCATTGATGATATATGTGTTCCTCTTTTACAATATGCAGATGACAAGATCTTGTTTATTAAAGGTGGAAAAGGAGAGGCTAAAGGAATGGCACTAACGTTGGAGATATTTGCAGAGTTGTCTAGGCTTGTTCTCAATCATAGCACTTGTTCTCAATCATAGCAAATCTATTGTTATCCAATCCAGTCTTTCAGATGCAGAGACGAGCATGTTGTAGGGAGTTGGGTACGAAGTGCAGCTCTCTATCGATCCGTAACCTAGGCCTTCTCAGATGATTGATTAGTTGCCTATCATAGAAAAGATGGGGGGAAATCTTTCGGGATGGAAGGCGGCTATTTTATCTCGTGGAAGATTGATGCTTGTTAAAGCCGTTCTCTTGAATATTTTAGTATTCTTCATGGTGTTGCGTCTTCTCCCCGATGGCATCAGGTGCTAATTGGAGATGATCATGCGGAGATTTCTTTGGGGTAAATGGGTCAAGATGGATCTGAGGTTCATCTGACTGACAGGGAGACTATAATTTTGCAAATGGTAAGTGGTGGCCTTGGGATCAACTGTTTGGAAACCATGAACGAGGTGCTTCTCCAAAACTGAGTTAGCAGGATTTGAGGGCAGTAGTGAGCACATTTGTTGTAGACTCATTCGCAACATTCACAACGTCAAGCTAACGGTAGTATGTCCGAGCAACTAAACTTCTTCCCAATGGCTTTTTAGAAAGGCATCAACACAATATTGCCTTGTTTCACGTATCTCTTTCGTCCTGTGCTTGTTAACAGTAAATATTTTGCCTTTTGGATCAATAACTAGATGGGTTAAGGCCCTTTTTTCTTCTAGGTTCTCGAGCCTTTTTACTTTGGTTGCTAATCAAGAAGCACTAGTGACGGATTGTTGGATCAATGGTGATTGGATGTTTTCATTCTTAATAGAATTCTCTGATTAATGCCTAGAAGATTTCCTTCTTCTTTTGGATTCCCTAAGATAGATAATAAACCTACTAATGGTCGGGATCACTAGGTATGAAAGGATAACTTGTTCTCGGTAAAACGAACCTAGAAAACTATAGCCAGATCGCCACCACCAAGGACAGATGCTTTGGTTCGTGACAGCAACTTTATTTGGGGGCTAAAACTGCATAGTAGAATTGGGGCTTTTACGTGGTTGCTATGACGGAAGCGTACTATGACAAGGGACCATTGTGCGAGACTTTTCACGGATGTCTCCAGTAGGTCCCCTTTGTGAACTGCAGATAGAAATGGTGGAGCATATTTTCTTTCATTGTATTAAGAACTCCCCGATTTGGGTGAAAATTGGCACGACTGATGAATCTTCAAAGTCTAGATTTGTTTTGGGAATCTTTAATAAGGGCAAAGCATCACCCTAAAGATGACCTTCTGCCAGTCGTAACGATCTGGGCAATTTGGTTAGTTAGAAATGGGGCATCCTTTTACTCTCAGCATTTTTATTGCTAAAACATAATTTCCAATTTTAAGACTATACTCGAGTCTTGGCTTCTGTAAGTCTTCTTGTAACCATCTTCGTCTTTTAATATATTTGGGGAGGACACTATAGTGTGTTTTCCCCTTTTTTCACTCAAAAAATAGAGTTGTAAAGTAAATTTTGCATTTAATGCATGTTTTGCATGGGTTTTTATTAAAAAGAGACCATCTCCCGCTTTGTGGCCAGTTACGAAGAGATTGTGTATCCCTCTAAGATCTTGGATCTCATATGTTGAGGGAATGAGAATGAATTGATTAAATGAGAGGCCCTAGGGTTCTCTTATATAGGAGAGGAACCTATTGGGCAAATTACAAGAAGAAGACAAAAGAAATAAAAAATAAGTAAAATAATAATAATGATAACTAATATCTCAACACTCACCCTCAAGCTGGAGCGTAGATATCGATCAGACTCAACTTGAAACATTTCTGATAAGGCCCTCTGGCTAGATCCTTAATAAGAACATATGTTGTATGGTCTCCAGAGCTGGCATGCGTAGTGGCGATAAGACTCTTCAGTATCATGTCACGAGTGTAGTGACAGTCCACATGTATATGCTTCGTTCTTTGATGAAAGGTTGGGTTGTCGTCAATAAAGAGAGCAGCCTAATTATCACATTGGAGGTGTACAGGAAGAGAACCTCAAGGGCATGTTTGGTTGTTGGTGTACACCGGGGTACACCGGCATACCCCTGGCTCCAACCCTCCCAACCTTGGTTGGGATTACTTATATTGATCCTACAAGTTCTTTGATATAATGTTTTTTAAACTATGTTCAAATAAAATTATTAACATAAAAAATATATATTGGAAGACAATTTTTCAGATATGAAAAGTGCTGGTTGTTGGAAGACAATTTCAAAAGCTTTGTTGCGAATATCTAGGGTCGTGAGCAGCACGGGGGCTCCGCGATGGCAAGGTTTGTTCAAAAGCTCGATTTGTTGCGCAAGAATTTGGCTCTCTTTAAGGAGTCGAGGGCTGCAAGGGTGACGGCCAGGAGGGAGGCGGAGGAAGTCGTCAGCACTTTGGACGCTTTGGAAGGGGTCAGGGACCTTCGGGTTGAGGAGTTAATTGCCTCATCGGCTGCCCAACAGAGGATGGCGGAGGAGGACCGGAAACGGGTCACGGAGTGGCGTCAGCGTTCAAGGGTGTCGTGGTTGAGGGGGGTGATGCCAACACGACGTACTTCCATCGGGTGGCCAGCGGTAAGCGGCGTTCGAACTACATCCGATCGATATCGATCGTTGTCAAGCGTGTGGTGGGTGAAGAGGCTATGGGTAGGGAGATTTTGGAGTATTTCAAGGACTTCTCTCGACGGCGCACCCCGAAGCGGTGGAGGTGGTCGGGGGCTGGGGATCAACTGCTCTCGCCTTCGCTTTGCGAGGACTTGACGAGGAAGGTGTCGCTAGAGGAGGTTAAAGAGGCAGTGTGGGATCTTAACGCCGATGGTTCACTGGGGCCGCATGGGTTCTCGGTGGCCTTCTACAAAGACTTATGGGAGTTGGTGGGCCGGGAGATTCTGGAGGTCATATGCGAGTTCTGTGAGGGTAATGCTGGATTTCACAAGGTTAATAGAGCTCTCATTGTTTTGCTGCTGAAATTCACCTCGGCCGAGCGTATTGAGGACTTCCGTCCTATTGCCATCTCGAATGCTCTCTATTTGATTGTGGCGAAAGTGTTTGCGCGTAGACTGGCTCTGGTACTTGATGGAATCATTTCTCCGGTGCAGGCGGCGTTTATTCGTGGTAGTCAGATTGCTGACGTTACGGCTTTGGCTTCGGAGATGGTCGCGAAATGGGCCAGGGAGGGGACTCGCGGGGTGCTATGGAAGGTCGACTTTGCGAAGGCCTATGACTTCCTCGACTGGAGCTTCATTTGGTCGGTTCTAAGGAAACGGGGTTTCCCGGAGGTATGGATTTCGTGGATGCGCCGCTGCGTCACTACGGCATCCTTCTCGGTTATGGTAAATGGGCGCTTGGAGGGTGGTCTCTTCCAGCCGCGGAGGGGGGTTCGGCAGGGTTGCCCTCTTGCGCCTCTCCTTTTCGTAGTGGCGGTGGATGTTCTTGCTCGGATGACTTATCAGGTGGTCGATTGTGGTCTCTCGAAGGGCTTCTCCTGCGGCGGGACGGTGGTCCCTCTCCTCCAATATGCCGATGACACGATCTTGTTCATTGGGGGGGCGTGACGAGGTCTCTGCCATGGCGGCAACTTGGAGGTGTTCAGCGAGATGTCGGGCTTGTTCAAGAATGCCGACAAATCTAAGGTGGTTCCTTTTGGTATGGATGCGGAGGACGCGGCTGATTGCGGTTTGATTTTGGGCTCTCTGTCGGGCCCTTTGCCTTTTGATTATTTCGGTATGCTGCTAGACACGGGCAGGACGCGTTTGAGAGACTGGTCCAAGGTGGTAGAGAAGATGGAATTGCGGCTGTCCGGCTGGAGCTCGGCTATGCTTTCGAAGGGTGGCCGCCTCGTCCTCAAGGCGGTATTATCATCTATCCCCGTTTACTTTCTATCCAACCGGCAGTTGCCTGTAGGGATTCGTTGTCGAATTGAAAAGCTGATGCGGAGGTTTCTGTAGGGACGGTCTGGGGTGTCTGCGAGTGGGCTGCACTTGATGGGATGGGAGGTAACGATGCCCTTCTTCTTAAATGGGTGAATAGATTATGGGGTTCTAGCGAAGATTTCTGCTCTATGGTTTTGCGTAAGATCCGTGGGGTGGGTGGGTCGTTGCCGGGGCTGGGGGCTAGTCTTGGGCCGCGAACGCCTTTCTGGAATGGGGTGTTGGCAGTTTTCTTAAAATACTCTTCTCTATTTGCTCCGGTGCTTGGTGATGGTCAAATTTTCAGATTCTGGAAAGACATTTGGTACGGTGAGGCACCTCTTAGTGAGAGGTTTCCGCGTTTATTTGCTATGGCGGTTGATGGGAATGATTCTATTGCCTCTTCTTGGTCCGTGGATGGTTGGCTCCCCATCCTTCGTAACAACTTTTCCAACCAACGGATCCTTGAATTTATCCGTCTCTTGGATTCGATCGATGGGGCGTCTCGGCCCACGGGGGGAGGGATCACTGGGCGTGGAGGGGGGGCCCTTCACGACGAGGAAGGCATATTTGATGATTTCTTCCTCCACCCAATTGGGGATGGAGGTGTTGGTGCGCGACTGCAGCTTTGTTTAGGACTTGAAGCTTCCTGAGAGGGCTGGTGTCTTCTTTTGGTTATTTCGGAGGAAGAGGTTATTGACGAGGGATCATTGTGCTAGGATGTTTGGCTCTGTCCCGGAGGATTGTGTTCTCTGCAGCAATGGTGTAGAATCTCTGGAACATCTTTTCTTCGCATGCCCGGTGGTGATGGGCGTCTGGGAGGCAGAAGCTGTGGATTGGATCAACACCTCTGATTTGGCTTCTTTTTGGGAGTCAATGGTGTCTAACAAGGATAGGGACCGTAGAGATCTCTTGCGTCCCATGGCGAATGTTTGGGCAATCTGGCTAAGGCGGAATGAAGCTATCTTCAAGGGGTAGCGGTTTTACAAAGAAAATATTGTGTCTCACTGTACCCGTCTTCTTGTTGACTGGTTGTTGGTGTAGTTCCCTCTCGATGTTCGAGTTGGGTTCCATGTAAAGTTTTTCTTCATTTTTCTCTATCCTTGTTTCTTCACTTTTGTTAATAAAGTAGGGGTGAACACCACCGAGTGTATCCCCCGAGTTTTTAGATTTCAAAAAAAACATAAAAAATATATTATAATCATTAAAAAATTAATATAACATATAATCAACATCACATCACAATTATCATTCCAACCCTCCAAACAACTACTATTCACAGGGGATACCCCAACCCAACCCAATTACCAAACAGGCCCTTATAGTCAGGCTAGTAAAAATAGATCTGACCCACATCATCTCTGTGCTAACCTACGTCGTGGCCACGTACTCTGACTCAGCACTCGATCTAACAACCACAGTCTGCTTCTTGCTTTTCAATGAAACCAGTGAATACCCTATGAACACAACAAAGCCTGATGTAGACTTCATATCCTTTGAACACCTAGCATAATTTACATCTATACGTGTGGTAACCGAAAGAGATGTGCCTCCACTGAAACGAAGTCCCGTATCATGTGAAGTCTTCAGATATCTCAGAATCATATGGACTGCATCTATATGTGTCTGTCTACATTGCTCCATAAACTGGCTCACTTTGCTCACAGCAAAGGATATGGCAGGCCTGCTAATAATCACATATAGTAGCTTACCAACCATCTCCTTGTACCTCCTCTTGTCAACTTCCTCAATGTCATCATCATGATCTTCATACTCGGGTCAATAGGAGCAGTGGCAGGTCTACAATCTGCCATGCATGTCTCTGAAAGGTCTGTAACGTATTTCCTCTAGGTCATCACAAGACCTCGTTGGTTCCGAGCAAACTCCAGTCCAAGAAAGTAAAGTAAATGTCCAAGGTCCTTGGTCACAAACTACCGACCTAGGAAGTCCTTAGCACCCTGCAAGCACTGCTCGTCATCCCCTATAACAATAATGTCATCAACATAAACAAGAATGACAATAGCACCTCCCTGAGACTTTTGCACAAACAAGGAGTGATCAGCAGTCGATCGTACAAACTGCTATTGCTGCTAACAATTTTGAGAGCTTATGTAACCATGCTCTTCGACTTTGCTTAAGGCCATAGATAGCCTTGTGTATCCTGCAAACCTTCTGACCCTCCCCCTTAGTAGCAAATCTAGGTGGTTGCTGCATGTAGACCTCCTCCTGTAAATCAATGTAGAGGAAGGCATTCTTCACCATGGAAGGAAATATCGTGATATATCAGCTATATCGCTGATATATCGATATCGAGATAAGACCGATATGGGTACCGATATGGCAGTATTTCCTCCTTTTCGAGCATTTCCTTCACAAAAGAGCATCGATATGGGCCACGATGTCGAAAACGATATGGCCTTCCATGTTCTTCACATCAAGCTAGTAAAGGGGCCAATCTCATGTCACAGCAACAAAAAGTAGAATATGCAGAGTAAAATGTTTGGCAATTGGAGAGAAAGTATCCTAATAGTCCATCCCATATGTCTGGGTGAACCCGCGTACGACAAGTCTCGCATTATAATGATTTACGCTGCCATCCACACGGTATTTCACAGTGAACACGCATTTACATCCCAGAATGATGCACCAATTGGAGCAAAAACAAGACTTCATGTACCATGTGATTGTAGCACAGCCATTTCCCCCTCCATAGCTAAACTCTACTGACTATCCTGAAGAACCTCATGATATGATTGTGGTATCTCCATAGCTGACAGTGTCAGGGTAGATCGCCTAAAATCCTGTGACAACCCTCTCAAGGAAACCTGTGTTGCAAGAGGATAAGTAGTACACTTACGTTTCGACTATGAAGAGCAATCAGCACATCAAGATCATATGCCAAGTATGTAACCTACGAGTTCCCCTCCAAAGAGGGCACTTGCTCATCTTGTGTGGAAACCTATTGCACAAGCAACTCAGTAGTGCCATCAGTAGAAACAATGTGCTCATTACATACCTGAGGCGTGTTGGATGACGGGCAAGGCATGTGAACAAGGAGGGCTGAGTGAGACCTGCAAGTAAAAACACGGGGCAAAATTTGAGTCACAGTAAAAGGAGGAGCCACAGAAACAGGTGGTGGAGGAGGAGGAGGAGGTGGTGGTGGTGGTAATGGAGGTGGTGGTGGTGGTATGACAGTAGTAGGAGTCACGTAGATCTCAGCATCAGAGTCAGACAAAGCAATTCTATCGCATGTAAGAGTAAAATACATGACATACTCAAAGAAAGTGACATCAGCACTGACAAAGTACTTCCGCCTGAGCAGATCAAAGCAACGGTACACTTTCTGGGTACGAGAGTAGCCAAAAAAATGCACTTGACAGACCTGAGAGAGAGCTTGTCACGACCAAGAGAGAAAGCATGAACAAATGCAACAGAATCAAATACACGAGGAGTAAGGGAGAAAATATACTTCTCATGAAACGCAGTCAAGAAAGGAATCTTCTCTCCTAACATAGACAAGGGCATGCAGTTAACCAGATAGCATTCATTGAGGACATCATCTCCCCGGCAAGCATGAGGAGCACGACTCTGTATAAGCACACGAGGTCTGAAGAACAATGCCCAGAGATCTAAGGAACTCAGAAAGCTGTAAAGTGCAAAACAATAAAGCATTGTCAAAACAAAGGTATTTGACTTTGGCAGAAAAATATTCATTATCTCATTAATAAAATACTTAATAACATATCCATCCTCATACTTATTCTTCAATAGAAAGACCCACGACAATCTAAAAAATCATTGACAGCAACAAGGTAAAAACGGTGTCCCTGGTGATCAGGAACTCGACTCAGACCCCAAATGTCTAAATATAGGAGCTTAAACTAAGAACTTCTCCGACTCTGACGGGATGGAAAGGAGGAACGGTGATGCTTCCCAAGTTGGCAAGCCTCACACTGAAAGGAGAATCTCGTAGAAATCAGAGGGAGAAGATGGCACATATTCTGTAGAGGAAGGTGGCCAGAATGAAGATGCCACAGATATGGAGAGACAGGTCCAGTAGGTATAGTAGAAGCGCCATCACGAAGAGGTTCAACCAGTCTGTATAGCCCCCGCTGCTCATGGCCACATCCAATCACCTTATCGTGAGTATGTCCTGAAACACAAGAGATGAGGGGTCAAAAATGGCACGACAATGCAGATCCTTAGTAATCTGGCTAATGAAAAGTAAATTCATCTGGAAGTCAGAAGCATATAAAACATTCTGAAGACGCATGGACGGCATCAAATGCACCTCCCTTTGTCCTGTAACGGGTAAGTGGTCACCAATAGCAATGACAACCCATCTCTTAGGTGGTATAGTCCTGTAGGACCTTAGCTACGCTCTGTCTCCACACAGGTGGTGTGTAGCACCAGAGTCCATAATCCACAATGTCATGTCTGCACCAGTACTACCAGTAAAAGCATATGCGATACCTAAGGAGCTCGAAGAGGCTCTGGTTGCTGCTGCGATATCCGTAGTGGTGGTGCCAACAGTAGGAATCATGATCTCTCGAATATGAGAGACAATATCACCCAAACAAGGATTGGCTTGGGAAACTGGAAAGCTCAATTTGTTCTGCTACGCAACCCGGAACAGGATATCCATGTTCAAGTAGAATGTATCCTCTACATTTCATGGTCGATGACATAAGGTGCAAGGACCATGCAAACTCCTGCCACCTCTGCCACGAGATATGCATCCTTTACACTGGGTCGACCCTCCTCGTCCACGAGAAGCGGCATAGCAGAAGCGGGCAGAAGAGTGCACGTAGAAGGCATGATAATCCGGTTGAGACGATTATAGACCTCCTCCATGGGAGGTATGGTAGCCTCTGTAAGAAGCTGTATGTGCGTTGCATCATACTTTTTATCAAGGCCTGCCATGAAAACTCCAACAATTGTGGAGTTCCTATAAGGCTTTTGTTGCTCTAGAAATGTCATAATAGGCATATAGCTATGAAGCTTCTCAAACATGCCACGAAAAGAAGAGTAGTACACGTGCAGAGGACGACCATTCTGCTTGGCATTGTAGATATCAAACTGTACCTGAAGAATCTTGGCCTCATTCTTTACTTGAGCATAGGTGGAAGCCAAAGTGTCCCACATCGCCTTGGCAGTCGGTTGGTTCAGGATATCATTGGCTATCTCTATAGTGAGGGTCCCACATAGCCAAACACGTACGTACGCGTCATCTTGCTTCCAAGAAGCATTTGTCCTAGTCTTATCCGTTGGCTCTAGATCGGCAGAATGTGTTATTGTTGCACTGCATGAGGATGAGAAACTGCATGGACCACAACTCATAGTTGGTCCCATCCATCTTAGCGATGGGAGCGGGGTCCTTGAAGGTTCCGCCGTTCCGAACGAGAAAATGTCACCCTTGTTCTCTGCCATGATGATAAGACGGCCAAAGACGGAACTCAATTGGGGAGTAGACCAGTGATAAATCTACACGAACATACGAATAATTGGTTGCATGGGATAGACTCATACAACTATCTCCATCAATCCTCACGCTCGCTAGGGTCGGAAAACACGATTTATATGAATGAAATCACGTTCTCCGGTCGAAATCAGACCACTGATCGAACCTCAGAGGTTCGCAACTGCGGATGGGAGGGTCAGTAATGGCCTGGGGGGCTTGGGAGGCCGAGCAACAATTGGGGATACAGGCATGGACGGCTCGAGACGCCTAGGCGACGGCCTGGAGGGCCGGAAATGCCCTAGCACGGCGGCCTAGAGGGCTGAAGATGCCCTAGGCGGCGGCATGGAGGGCTGAAGATACCTAAGCATGGCTGCCTGGAGGGTTGGAGATGCCCAGGCAACGGCCCATCCATCTTAGCGATGGGAGCGGGGCCCTTGAAGGTTCCGTCGTTCCGGACGAGAAAATGTCACCCTTGTTCTCTACCATGATGATAAGATGGCCAAAGACGGAACTCAACTGAGGAATAGACTAGTGATAAATCTACACGAACATACGAAGGATTGGTTGCACGGGGTAGACTCATACAACTATCCCCATCAATCCTCACGCTCGCTAGGGCCGGAAAACACGATTTATATGAATGAAATCACGTTCTCCGGTCGAAATTAGACCACTGATCGAACCTCAGAGGTTCGCAACGGTAGACGGGAGGGTCAGTAATGGCCTGGGGGGGCCTTGGGAGGCCAAGCAACAATTGGGGATACAGGCATGGACGGCTCGAGATGCCTAGGCGACGGCCTGGAGGGCCGGACCCAGGCACGACGGCCTAGAGGGCTGAAGATGCCCTAGGAGGCGGCATGGAGGGCTGAAGATGCCTAAGTATGGCTGCCTGGAGGGCTGGAAATGCCCAGGCAGCGGCCTGGAGGGTTGTAGGCAACCGGTTGGGTGGCTGCCGAAGAAGAAAGGGCCACGTAGCGGCTGTGGCGGCACGGAGAGAGGGCGGCGGCAGAGGAGGGTGGTGAGTAGGGTTAGGTGGGATATTGGAACTCCAATTTAGGACAGTCGCTCTGATACCAAGTTGAGGGAATGAGAATGGATTGATTAAATGAGAGGCCCTAGGGTTCTCTTATATAGGAGAGAAATCTATTGGGCAAATTACAAGAAGAGGACAAAAGAAATAGAAAATAAGGAACAATAATAATGATAACTAATATCTCAACATCATATAATTTGCTTTATTTCACATCATAGTTGACGAGGTCTCTTCAAGCAAAGAATAGGAAGGAAAGGGGACATCACATCAAGAGAACACGAGGAATTGAAACGGCAAGCCCAAACGTAAAGAGACACTTATATCCAACCTTGGCCTCTCCCAGTTACTTTATAGTTGTGTTATAATATGTTTATTGGTATTCCCCTCATCAATGAAAAGGATAAACAAAAACCCTTGCATCCTATCCCAATTCCCAAGCCAACCATTCTTGATTTTTCTACGAGATGTCATATCAATCCTTTCCACCTATATCGAAAATGAATAAATAAGGAGGGAAAAAAGGAAGTGAGCCACGGGAACTTATTCTTTGCATATGAGAGAGAGAGAGGCACGGAAAAGAGTGATGTCTTTGCTTTTTCACCACTAGTTTGTTTACACCATGATTGTTCTTAGTGTTGGAACTATATGCTTGTTGTCTTTTGCTCCCACAAATGCAGAACAAAGAAAATGTTCATTCAATCAATGAGTAAAGAAAACACGAGCAAGACAACATCATCATGTTGTTCAAGGATGCTCCAAACCCATTTTTCATGAGTGCCCCCTCATGGACAGGAGTCGATAGTATTTTAATAATTTTGGACCATTATAGACCTTTGTTTGTTTCCCCATTCTCTTTATAATTGTCATACTGGTTTCCATTATAGAAGAGATCATGGGACATCTATTTTTATCAGGAAAACAAACTTATTTTCAACAAACCCCAAGGTCACATAGCAACAAAGTTTGCTATTCACGATTCCTCCCCTCAAAAAACATATTGCAGCCACATAAAAAGCCCTAAAATTATTATCAGAACTATTGCAAAATAAAGTTGGTCAGAAAAAAGCTTGCCAAAACATTGGAAAAGACATCCAAAATGGTTATAGTGTTTTAACGTTTATATAAATAAAATAAATTGAAGAGCTGGAAAGGTACTCAATTAGAGGACCCATCTTCAAAATGAAGAAGGCAAACGTGCCAGATAGAAAATAAGGCAACCTTTCAATCAAGGTCTCACCTGGCCGCGGCTAAGCATTTCAGATTTCTTTAGCTTTTTCATTGCATAAATATTTCCAGAAGATTTCTCCCTGCATAATCTGACCTGAAAACACAGCATATTTATGTAGATGTGAGGCTTCGAAAAAAGATGTCCACTAAGTAGTCAATAAAATGTATCATGCAAAGGAAATGGATCTAAGATCCCTCCCGGAAATAGAAAAAGAACTTAAGGCACTATAGGAATGACCATGGCAGCTCCTACACAGAACATGTTATTCCATGTTCAGAACACAATATAGATACATAAATCCAACATTTAAACACCGGTTCATACTATGAAAAAACATTCATGATAAGAATTGTAAAAAGCAGATACATGATTCTGAAAAATTATCTGCCAATAAATGGAACATTGATATTTATCTGTCAAATGAAATGCCTGATCTAAGGATTATCTAATGGAAGACATTAAAACAAACAGACGAGGTGCATAAAACATGAACTACTTAACGATCACTCCTTTATCTGCATGTGTTATGGCTTCATCTACAGTTACTAGGTCATTTATGGGAAAAACATGCCGCATGTCCCTAAAACTTTTAATCGCAATTCCTAGTTGAATGTTTAACTAGAGAGGATAATCTCGATCAGCCCTTCCTCACTAGTCCTCTACAGTTACTGAGGTATTTTACAGGAAGAACGTCACCTATGCGTCCCTGGCACTTATGATGTCATTTCCTAGTTGAATGACGATTTTAACTAAGCAGGGTACCATCAACATTTTTGACTAAATAGGATGGATGCTCATGAAGCGGGAAACTGTCACAATATCACAATCCTGGGCACCTCTGTTCCTCCAATCTTAGCACGCTCATATCATCAGTCACTTTCTGTGCACTACTTAATGATTTGCACTCCTTTATCTTCATGTGTTATGGCTTCGTCTACAGTTAACAGGTCATTTATGGGAAAAACATGCTGCACGTGTCCCTAGAACTTTTAATGTCATTTCCTAGTTGAATGTTTAACTAGAGAGGATGACGTCGATCAGCCCTTCCTCACTAGTCCTCTACAGTTTCTGAGGTATTTTATGGGAAGAACTCTGTGTCCCTAGCACTTGTGATGTCATTTCGTAGTCGAATGATGATTTTAACTAAGCAGGGCAGCATCAACATTTTTTAGCAAATAGATGGATGCTCATGAAGCGGAAACTGACACAATGTCGTACTCCCTGGCACTTCTGTTCCTCCAATCTTAACACGCTCATATCATCAGTCACTATCTCTTTTGGCTTTGTTAAGTTTTCGGAATCCCCCTCATTGGTGATAGGCTCATATTGACTTACCACGATATAAATCATTTTAAGAGACAATGCTGTCCACTTGGAAATCAAACATCTGTTCAAGGAGCTGGACACAGGGAGAGCCATGTTCTCAAAAACATGCCTGCTCAAACTTGAAATGGGCCCCTTCAGGCAGAGTCTTCACAGAATCAAGGATACTATGAATCTGTTGACAAGGTGGTAATGAGGAAGCAATATACAGAAATGGTCAATAGAAGGATGGGTAGGAGTAGGTTGAGTCCGGGTTGAGATCTCACCAAATCTAGTTACAAGAAGTGTGTGCCCGCACAAGATTAAATCTACCCAAAGAAAACATGACATTATTTCACTTGGCGGGAGGAGTCAAGTTGTAGGAGTGGCTCCGATAGATCACTTTCATTGTTCCAACTTGAGAGTTCCAGAAGCGCCATGAAGGTGGCATAATGCAACGGCATGTCAACTGTCTGTAAATGAAGAAAAGAGCCTCATATCTAGCCGGAGGAGGTTTAGGAGGGCTGCTAAGCTCAAACAAGAATGCTCCTCATTGGGATGGTTCTTTTAGAATTTTTTTCCAAGGAGTTTAGGGGGTTGTTGAGAATGAAGTGCTTGAGTTGCCAGAGAGTTCTTCCACGGAAACTTGGGATTTAATAAAACAGATGGTTCCTATCTTTTTCTTCTATAATAGAGGGTGACCACGTTAAGGGTTGAGGACTTCAAGTCAATCACTACGTCTAAATCCATCTACTTGATAGTTGCCAAGCTACTAGCAAAGAATGAAGAATGTAAGGAAGTCAATCAACAAGTGCAAAGATGGCTTTTTTTAAAAGGAAATGGCCAATCCTAAATGGCTTTGTCTTTAAATCAGAGTGGAAGTGGTTGAAGCAACTACTAGACACTCCAGTAAAGGCTCAAAGCACCACGTACAACCAACATCTCTTGTATCTCATTCATAACCAGGTCTGGGATGGTCTATCTATCTATCTATCTATCTATCTCTCTCTCTCTCTCTCTCTCTATATATATATATATATATTCATTCTTCTATTTCTGGGGAAAGCGTCAAATCCTAGATGGACTTGTTATATATACAAGGTGGTTGTTGCAAATGAATAATGCAGGGCTGTTACTTTTCTATAATGGTAAATTTTTTTAGCCCATGACAAGATTGATTGGTGTTTCCTATAGCTTTCTTTCATGGGTGACTCGGATGAAGCAGTCTATGACCACTATCTTTTTCGATGTCGGTGAATGGGAGGGATAGATTGGGTGTAGTCTTAAAGGAATGGTCATGCAGGGATACCCTTGTACTCTACAATCTAACAATTGATGCATAGGCTGTGAGCTCCTTTGATGTTTGTGAGCTATGTTACTCAAGGGCTTCTCTGCTACAGAATCCGCATCCTTGCACCCGCTAAGAAGATGGAAACCCTATTGAATAACTTTGGCTTAGCTTCAAAGCTCAGGATCAGCTTGCAAAAATCAACCTTTTCATTATTTAATCGTGATGATGTGAAGGCAATATTTGTAAATATAAAGTATTCTTTGAAGTCCCCATGTATCATTTCTTATTCCTGCTCCGCATTGTCAGCTGTGTTTAATATAAGAGTCCACTTATCTCTATGTCCCACAAACACCCTGTGAGGTACGACAATTATAGCTATGTACTAGAAGGTTGTTCACTTTACGGCAGCATTATACTCAAACCTTCAAAAGCTAACTAGGTGGAAGGTGACGTACTGCTGACCATCAAACAAGGGTATGAGCCGAACTCCTTGTTCATGAAGAATATGGGGGTGATGGGAGGACTATGACTTCCTTACATTTATGTATAGATATAGAATTGCTAAACAAGAGTACCACTGCCCATGCTCTGCACCAACCATGACAAAGGTTGATTAGACGATAGTTTTGGATAAGGTGGAGAAGCAGAAACGTGGTGAGCCCATAGCCGATAGGTCCCATGATTGAAACCCGCCCACGATACCAATTGATGTAAACAAAAAATTCCAATGGTAGAAAATAGAGAGGGTGGGAGGAGGAAGAGGAAAATGCATCTATAACATGAGATTTCGGTGGAGAAAGCGTGAAGATGCACCAGAGGGGGAGGAGAAAGGGCGAGATGGATAATGAAGATACTCCACTTTTAATTCAACTTGAACCGATAGTAAAAAATGACCCATGTCCCCTTTAGAGGGGTGGATTTACAGAATTAAATAGAATACTAAAAATAGACACCCTAACAAACCAAATCCTTAAAATTTACTCAACCTATTAACTAATTTGATATCACATTGAACCAAATTAAGATGACTAATCTTAATTAAATTAACAACTCTAATTAGACGGATGAAAAACCCTAATTTGGACAAAATTAGCGGACGGATATCCCTGTTTTTGCCCTAATTCTTGATTCCACGTAGCATCACACTAGTTTTGGATCATGCGGAGGTTGATTGGTGCTCCTTAATTAATATTTAGGATTATACCACTAGATTATTGGAGAGATGATTGGACGGGAGATGGGGTGGTGGGAGACCATTACTTGTTCTTCAGTCTCTGACCCTTGAGCTATCAGTCGCATGGCGACAATCCTTGAAGTGTACCAAAATTCACTTGCAAAAATGCATTTCTGAAAGTCTTGATCACATAAAAGAATGTCTACTTCACATAATTAATAACAAATCCTGCTACATGAAAGAGTAACATTGTCAAGCATGAAAAAGGAGACTTTGGATGGCGACTCAGAAGGCGACTCAAAAGGCGACCGGGAAGGCGACCGGGAAGGCGATCGTCAACGTTCTTCATGAACGGGCTCAGGGGAAGGGTTGCGCTTCGAGCTCGCAAAGCGTAAGCCCCCAGTTCGTTGCTGCTGAAGGGGAGGAGAAGCTCGCACAAGATGGAGGTTGGGTGACGGTCTCTCGCAAGAAGCAAGGGAGGGTTTGCTGGCGGTGCGGGTTGAGGGGTCATCTGGCTTCGGTCTGTGTTGCAAGACCCCGTTGCTTTGCTTGCAGCGGGCTGGGTCACAAGCAAGCGGGATGTGGTGCAAGGTCCAGGGGGGATGTCGGTCGCATCTCTCTCGGGAGACATCCGGCGCATTCCGGGGTTTCTCGTTCAAAAGGGGTTGTCTCAGCCGTTGCAAACAGGACTTTCGTGCAGGTGGTCGCAGGGGTGGCGCGGTCTTCGACAGAGGTGGAGAGGAGCTGCGGGGGGAAGGAGTATGTCTTCCAAGCGGGCGCGACGTCGAGGGGGTTGCATGAAGGTGGGGGCTCAACGAGGGAGGACGCCCTGGTGGCGGGGGGTGCATGTTCCTCGGAGGGGAGGGTTGGCCATGCGCGTGGCCCGCGTGCGGCCAGGGTGGTGGTTGGAGTTTTCATGAACCAGTGCATGTCGGTCAAGGAGGTGAACTCCGTTCTCGTGGGGCTTCCGGGAACCCGCTTCTCGGGGGACCTGTTCCTGTTGGGTTCGAAAAGATGCTGCGTTAGAGGTCTTTCAAGGGATCAGCGTTTGCGTTTGATTCAAGCAGGGCCTCATGGAGGCATCGTTTGGAGGGATTTGCGGTTTGCTGATGGTGCGTGCTCGGAGTTGGAGGTCTGCGTGACTGAGGTCAGGGGGGTTCCTTTCCTCTCAAGATTGGTTCATTGTCTTCGGCGACCTCTGAGGAGGTGGGGTGAGGTGTTGGCCGTCACTAACGACGGCTTATCGCCGGGGGATGATCCAGCTTCCACGAAGATCCTAATGGAGTGCAACAAGGCCTTTCTCGATCGGGCAGTTGGCCAGGTGTTCTTCGAAGAGTTAAACCTGGGTAGGTTCTTCTGTAGAATCGAGCTTTCGGTGGTGGCGCCTCCACCGCCACCCTCTTTACCGGACCGGCCGGCTCTTGGGGGGGAGGCCGGCAAGAGGGTCGTTTCGTGTTCCGAGGAGAAGCTTCCGCTGTGGGATTTCGCCTCGAGGATCTCGCCGTTGTTGGGTTCATCTTTGGGAGCTACGCCTTGCTATGATGTTTACGTAAGGCCTTCTCCTGTCCTCGTACGTGATGCCCATCCCCTCGCATGGAATCGGTGCATGGTTGCCGCCCCTGGGGGTATGCGGGGGGACGTGGCGGGCGGTTGGAGTGACGTGGAGGGTAGGTGCACGATCTTCGGAGGAGATTTGTCATTCTCAGTGGGGTCGCCATTCTCTGCCTTTCGGATTGTCTCGCCCGGGTTTGGTCTCCTTGGGAAAGACGCTCCTACATCTTTCGGTTCTGCAAGTCATCCTGTTAGTCGGGTTGTCGAGCTTGACCCGACCGACCTTTCTCAAGCGGGTCCTTCTCTTTTCGCGGGTCGGGCGGGGGATGATCCGGGTCCGGGGGCTGAAGCGGGCCCTCTTCGGTTGGGGGACCCGGGCACCTCGTTTTCTTCATCTGCTCTGATCTCCGCCCCCTGCTCGGAAAGTTTGCTTCATTTTCAGCAGGCTGAACCTTCCTCTCCTCCGGGCGGAGCGCCGTCGCAGGAGGGTTTATCAGGCGGGGCAGGGCCAGCTGCCGAGGAGGGCCTCGATGATGCACGTGCAGATGGCGAATCAACGAGGAGATCCTGCAAACGATATAGAAGAAGGCGAAGCGTTCGTTCGGTGTCGAGGGAGCACCACTCATGCCCCACCTTTGAAGAAGCGGTGGCGGAGGCAGCGGGGGTGGTATCTTCATGGGCCTACAGCAAGGTTACTTAATGAAGATCCTTTCCTGGAATGTTAGGGGCATGGGGGATGCGGATAAGAGAAGGATTCTGGGTTCCAGATTCAAGGAATGGGGGTGCGACGTCATTCTCCTGCAAGAAACCACGTTGGCCTCTCTGGATGAAGATGTTTGGCGATCCCTCTCGGCGGGGGATCTTGATGAGTTCTCGGCTTTGTCTGCATCTGGGAATGCTGGTGGTTTGCTTATTGCTTGGAAGTCATCGGGGTTCTCCCTTGTCTCTGCCGTGAAGGGCAACCATTCTTTATCCGTTCTGCTCACCAGGAAGGAGGACTCTCAATCGTTTGTTTTCTCATGTGCGTACGGCCCTTGCTCTGCGGCTCGAAGAAAGGAGATGTGGGACGAGCTTCGGCAAATCTCGCTGGATTTTCCGAGCTTGCCTTGGCTCATCGGAGGTGATTTCAATGTTACCTTGCGTCCCTCGGATAGGCCCCGCTCCAGGGGGGGCTCCGACCCGGGCTCGGCGGACTTTGCGGACTTCGTCAACGGCCTGGCTATGCAAGATATTACGGCATCGGACGTGAACTTCACTTGGAGGAACTCTTCCTCTAAGTCGTGCATTGACAGGTTCCTCGCGTCGTTCCCTCTGGCGGCGGTTCTCTCTAGGCCGTGTGCCTTCTCGGATCACACTCCTATCATTTGGAACTCCAAGGTGTCTTCTCCGACGGCGGGATTCTTTAGATATGAGAGGTGTTGGCTGCTTGACGATAATTTCCGTGAGGTGGTGGCCTCTTCTTGGAAGGTGTGCGAGGGTCGATCGGCGGTGGTCAGATTTGGGAAGAAGCTTACGCGTCTGAGGGGCGTTTAGTCTATGTTCAAAAAAAGGTCGCGGGAGGCTAGGGCGTCTGCAAGGAAGGATGCAGAGGGCGTCGTTGCGGCGTTGGATGCTTTGGAGGGGGTGAGGGATCTCTGCGCTGAGGAGATGGTCTCCAGGGCTGCTGTTGTGGCTGCGGTGGAAAGGGAGGAAAGATTGAGGGTGACAGAATGGCGCCAGAGAGCTAAGGTCAAATGGATCAGGGAAGGAGACGCAAATTCGTCTTACTTTCACAGGGTGGCCTCTAACAGAAGGCGGGCAAATTTGATTCGCTCCATTTCTGTCGGGGGGAGGGAGGTGGTGGGCGAAGAGGCGGTGGGGAACACGGTGGCCGATTACTTCAGGGAGTTCTCCTCGGCTCGTCAGCCTCGTCGCTGGTGCTGGTTGGGGGAGGATGCCCCCAAGCTCTCGTCTGCGCGTTGTGCGGAGTTGATCAAGGAAATCGCCTTGGACGAGGTGAAGGCTGCTGTTTAGGATCTCAACGGCGACGCCTCACCAGGTCCGGATGGTTTCCCCATTGCCTTCTACAAAGACTTTTGGGAGGTGGTGGGTCTGGAGGTTTGGGAGGTGGTTTCGGAATTTTGTGGTGGTAACACGGGCTTTAATAGGATCAATAGGGCTCTCATTGTTCTAATACCTAAGTCTTCATCCCCGCATGCTATTGAGGACTTTCGGCCAATCGCGATCTCAAATGCTATCTACTTGATCGTTGCGAAGGTGATGTCGCGGAGGCTTGCGCCGTTGCTTGACGATTTAATCGATCCCTCGCAGGTGGCTTTCATCCCGGGCCACCTAATCTCCGATGTAACGGCTCTTGCCTCCGAGATGGTGGACAGTTGGGTGAGGAGGGGGAAGAAGGGGATTCTTTGAAAGGTGGATTTCGCAAAGGCGTATGACTCCTTGGACTGGAACTTTCTTTGGGCGGTGTTGCGGGCTCGTGGTTTTCCAAATTTGTGGATTTCGTGGATGCGTCGATGCGTTACTACTGCATCTTTCTCTATCATGCTGAATGGTCGTATCGTTGGGAATTCGTTTCAACCAAGGAGGGGTGTGCGGCAGGGGTGCCCTTTGGCACCCATGCTATTCGTTATTGCGGCGGATGTCCTCCCCAGGATGGCGGCTAGGGTGGTGGCGCGAGGCCTTTCCTTGGGCTTCTCGGGCGCATACAGAAACATTCCTACTCTCCAATATGCGGATGACACTATTGTTTTCATCGAGGGAGGCTTGGAGGAGGTCAGAGGGATGGCGATGACGTTGACCATTTTTAGCGAGCTCTCGGGGCTCCTCATCAATCAATCCAAATCCAAGGTAATTCCTTTCGCTTGGGACGCGGGGTCGGCAGCGGCGTGTGGGGAGCTTTTGGGAAGTTTTCCCTCCTCTCTCCCTTTCGAGTATCTGGGTCTGCCGCTGGGCGCGAGGAGGACAAGATTGAATGATTGGCATAAGGTGATGGACAAGGCTGAAAGAAGGCTATCTGGGTGGAGTGCGGCGATGCTCTCTAGGGGAGGCCGACTCGTTCTTATTAGGTCGGTCCTTACCTCTATCCCCGTTTACTTTCTTTCGAACTGGATTATCCCGGTGGGGATTAGGAGGCGTCTCGAGGGCCTCATGCGGAGCTTCCTTTGGGGAAGAAGGGGTCCCTCGTCGCGGGGCATTCATCTGGTGGCCTGGAAGGAGGTGGCGAAGGGAAAGCGCGAAGGTGGTCTTGGCATACGAAGGCTAGATCTGGTTAATGACGCGTTGATGCTAAAGTGGGTCAACAGACTTTGGGGCAACGCCAACGGTTTCTTTCCCTCCATGCTGCGGGCGGTTTTATCTCTCGGGGTGGACATGCTGCGTGACGTCGATTCTCGGCGTTCTGGAACACCTTTCTGGAGGGGGATCGCTTCGGCGGTTAGGCGCTATTCCCATCTCTTCAAGCCTGTGCTGGGGGATGGCAACTCCCTTCTTTTCTGGCGCGACGCTTGGGCGGGGGAGGCTTCTCTCGGTGCCTCTTTCCCTCGCCTATGCACGTTGGCGTCTGACTCCCGTGTTACGGTGGCCTCCTCTTGGAGTGGGGGCGAGTGGTCGCCTTCTTTCGCTAGCAACCTTTCCAACGAGCGGTTTGATGAACTCTTAGCTCTCCTGCAATTGCTTAGGGTTGCGCCAACGCCCTCTTCTGCCAGAGATCATTGGGTGTGGCGTGATGGCATCTTCTCCACGAGGCGGGCGTTCAGGGCCATCTCGCAGCAGCAGACCTCTCACCAAAGCCTCTTGTGCAGGGATCTTGCTTGGTTGTGGCGCCTGAAACTACCGGAGAGGGTGGTATTCTTCCTGTGGCTTCTGAGGCGAGGGAGGGTCTTGACCCGAGATAGATGTGCGAGGTTTGTCGCGGGGTTTGAGGCCTTGGACTGTGCCATGTGTGGTGCCAGTGTGGAGACCTTGGAGCACCTCTTCTTTCTCTGCCCGAGCTCGGCCGCAATTTGGGAGGACACCAATGTTTCATGGGTTAACGCATCTTCATCTTCCTCGTTTTGGAACTCTACGCGCTCAAGTGTTGATCGGCCAAGGAGGGAGCTGCTTCGCCCCTTTGCGTGCATTTGGGCACTGTGGCTTGGTAGGAACGCGAAGATTTTCAGGGGCCAAAGGTTTTACAAGGAGAATATTATAACACACGTCTCCTTGTTGGTGAACGACTGGATGCTCTTGTAATGCGTTTGGCTTGGGGTGTTTATTTTTCTTTTTTTAGGACCTCCTGCGGGATCCTCTCGATCCTTTGTGATTGTAAGTCTTCTCTTCCTCCTTTCCTTCTTCGCTGCATTTAATAAAATTTGGGGCGAACACCTTGACGTGTATCCCCCGAAGAGCTCTGGTTTCAAAAAAAACATTGTCAAGCATGATGGCCAAAAGGGATCAGCATAGCCAAACATAATAGGTGTGACTAGCACAGAGAGCATAGATCAATTTCAGTTCATCGTGACATTTTCTAGTTATACATATCCGTGGGAGTACAAGCGAATTTCATTAAACTTGGAAGACCAAATGCGTATCCGAGCATTCTACTTCGATTGTGTCCTCCATGTGACAGTACAAACTACTTATAAATAGGCCGAAAGCTGGAAAGAAGAAAAAAACAAATTTCAATGATACATACCTCTCCAAAAGCACCTCTTCCAATGATGGTTAAAAGTTCAAAATCGTCCACACATATCTTATGCCTCTTAAGGCGAATAAATTCTGTCTCCTTCCGCTCCAAATCTTTAATTAAATTAATTTGTTCTTCTTTGGGTACATCAGAAGAAGCTAACCGCCTCTCCAACACCCATCGTCTGCAACGGAAGGAGAAAGGGGATGAAATTAGCAAGTCAAGTTCCTAATAAGAAAATCTAGCAGATATCAGACAGTTTTATTCCTGGTATATTTTGTTATGGATATTTAAATGATTCCATTCACATAATGTTTACCGTATTTTCAGATCTTAAGGCATTATGTCTTTGACAATTACACACACTCGTGTTTTTCCGTATTAAAATAGAAGATCCTATAGAACATGCCTCGATCAGATGGGCTGCCTCTTCTTGGTATATCCGTCTAAGTTTTTGGGTTCAAGTTAAGAATTGTGCCTTTTACTTGAAGAGGTGCATCTCTTGGACGGTATTGGCTCCCTATATAATGCCGCTATCATGGATATGAAAAGACAATGAATGATATAAAGCGTGTTTACTTTTGGGCTTGATATCCCTCCTTTCTTTTAGATTATTCTCCTCTTAAATCTTCTGTTACAGTCATCCAACCCTTTCTTCTTCCCCCAAGTATGGTTTGGCACACATCTTCCCCTTCATCATTGTTAAAGAATAAAGAATATTCCTTATACTTTAACAAATAAGGAATATTCTTTATAGAGAATGTTTTCTACTTAATTATAGTTCTTTTCTATTTCTGTACCTATTCCTTATAGGTTATTTCTATTCTTGTACTTGCCTCCTCTACTATATAAAGAGGAGCATGCTTTGATAATTCATATATAGAAAACAACATCCTTCTTTCCATATGGTATCAGAGCACCGGTCCTAGACCGTGGTTCTCTACCCTCCTTGAAACCCTAATTATCACTTTCACAACAGCAGCCCCTTCCAGCAGTTGCAAGCGGCGCCAGCAGGGCTCAGCAGATGCCCCTGTTATTCTTCTTTCCTGAACGATTCATGTTTATTGCATCTATTAAGGATTTCTTGAAATCCTCTTGATTTATTGAGGTTTGTGGTCCTCGATCTCGTCTACAAATCCTCTATGATCTAAGAATATCATTTTTTTAGATCTCTGTCTTCTTTGGGTTCGATTGATGGCTTCCGCCGAGGATTCCAAGGCTACAAGTGCTCCTCAGGGTTCCTTACATGATATGAAGGCTCCGGCACCAATTGAGAAGATGGATGGAACCAATTATGAGTTATGGTCCCTCCAGTATCTCAATTTTCTGGAATCCTATGATAAGGAGTATGTTTAAAAGACTCCTGAACCCACCGAGAAGACTGGCGCTGCGTATTCTTCTTGGAAAAGGGATAACGCATTTGCTAAGGGTTGGATCACCTCAACCCTTGTTCGTTGCATCGCCAATGAGGTTGCTCACAAGCCCACTGCCAAGGATATGTGGGACGCTCTTGCCTTGACATACTCACAGGTACAAAACGAGACGAAGATCATAAAGCTACATCATGATATTCATCAAATCCGACAGGCGGGACGACCTCTTCATGCATACTTCTCTAGCCTAAAGGCTATGTTTGAGAAGTTGCATAGTTATCATCCTTTGTGTCCTTGTCCTACTCAGAAGACACAAAGAGATCAGATGATGGTTGGCATATTTCTTTCAGGACTTGATTCTGTTTATGATTCGGCCAAAAACCAGATGCTTACGGGAGCAGTTATTCCTCCTATTGACGAAGCCTATAGCAGATTGAGTCGGATTGCAATTCCGAATAATACTGATACAACATCGGCGATGGCGGTAAATCGTGGACGAGGAGAGTTGTATAGCTCTCGAGGCGGCTTCTCTGGTGCCCATGGACGCGGAGGTAAAGGACGTGGCAATGACAAAGGAGGCAGCCACAATGTTCCTACTGCTTGAAACACGGACATACTGAGAGCACATGTTACAGGAAGCTACATGGTCGTCCACCGACTACTGCCCATCATGTTGCTGAATATTCAGATGATCAGATAGAGAGTTCTGCTCCTACTCCTGCACCTGCACAGATGACTGAGGCAGAGATTATTGATCAGATGAAACGTCTGCTTGTGTTCAAGTCTTCTGAGTCTACTTCTGGTTCCTATACTGTTGCCATGGCTCGCTCGTCAGGTATAGCCCATGCATATATTTATAGTAGACCATCTGACTTTGTAGATTGGCTTGTTGACTCTGGTGCGTCGCACCACCTTTGCGGATATAGAAAGCAGTTTCGATCTATAAAGCAAGTTGCTCCTAGACGATCTGTGCTCCTTGCTGATGGGAGCCACTCCCCTGTTACAGGACAGGGGGAGGTTCAGTTATCTGTGATGTTGCTGCTGCAGAAAGTCCTTCTAGCACCAGATTTCCTCTCAGTCTGTTATCGATTAGTCAGATAACAAAGGAACTTAATTGTCGTGCTATTTTAAACCACTTATCTGTTGTGTTTCAGGACATACTGACGGGCAGGGTGCTTGGTTGTGGCCTTGAGCAAGGGGGTCTTTACAGGACTGTACGTTCTCCATTTGCTGGCAATGCTTCTACTTCTTCGGGAATGGCGTCCTCTGCATATTTGTGGCGCCTTAGATTTGGTCATCTGCCTTTACATAAGCTTTTTTGACTTCTTCCTCAGATATCTCCACAGTCTACATTCTAGTGTGAGTCATGTACCCTTGGAAAGCATCACAGGTCATCCTTTCCAAGGAGAGTTTCTAGTCGTAGCAGTACGTTTGTTTTTGAACTATTGCATTGTGATATGGGGTCCTAGTCGTGTCTCTGACTTACATGGACATCGATATTATTTTTTCATTGTTGACGATTACAGTAGAGTGAGTTAGGTTTTTTTATTAAAGCAAAAGTCTGAAGTCGGGGATATATTGAGATCTTTTCTTACAGAAATAAAAACTTAGTTTTCTGCTATAGTGAAAATTTTGCGATCTGATAATGCCTTAGAGTTTCGTACCCACTCACTATCCACCTTCCTTAGAGATCGTGGTATCATTCACTAGACCTCATGTGCTTACACGTCTCAGCATAATGGCATTGTTGAGCGTAAGCATCATCACATTCTTGATGTTGCTCGTACTCTTCTGATTCAGAGTAACGCGCCACATACTTATTGGGGGTGTTGTCCTTACAGACTGTTATTTGATCAATCGGATGCTATCTATTGTAATAGATGAGCAAGCGCCTCTATCTATTTTGTTTCCTGATAAAGATACCTTCTCGGTTGCCCCTCGAGTATTTGGGTGTGTGTCATTTATTCATGTGTTGACACCTGGTCATGACAAGCTATCACCTAGGGTTGTCAAATGTGTCTTCTTGGGGTATTCAAGGACTCAGAAAGGGTATCGATGTTATGACCCCTCTGGTCAACGTTACTACATTAGTGCATATGTGACTTTCTTTGAGTCAGTTCCGTATTTTTCCACTACTGGTTCCAGATTACATTCCACTGATGTTGATACGGAGGTGTACCTTCCTTCACCTCCCACTACCTATTTCAACATCAACAACAATCGGTTTGGGCAAGTGTACCATCGGCGCACTAATCCAACTACTACTAAAACCCCTGCTCAAGTGTCTGTGTCAGCATCCACCACGCCTAAGGTATCACCTGAACACTCTACTCCTACTGACAGCACGGTAGTTGTTCCAACAGGTGATGATGCCTCTTCTGCAGATGATGTTACTGATGATCTGGATATTCCTATTGCCTTGAGGAAAGGCAAACGTACGTGTACTGCTCATCCTATTTCAGGTCACCTTTCTATGGACAGATTGACCCCGAGCTACATACAGTTTGTGTCGGCTCTTTCTGATGTGGTAATTCCTCAGACACACCATGAGGCTCTTCGAGATGACATATGGCGCATTGCAATGCAAGATGAGATGGATGCCTTACAGTCTAGAGGCACGTGGAGTCTTGTGACACCTCCTAGTGATGCGGTTGTTGTTGGGTGCCGTAGGGTTTTCACAGTCAAGCACCGATTCGATGGTAGTATTGAATGCTACAAGGCTCGTCTGGTGGCCAAAGGATACACATAGATATACGGTGTGGACTTCACATATACCTTCTCTCCAGTCGCTCGTCTCCCAACAGTTCGTATTCTTCTCGCTGTGGTTGTCAGCAAGGATTGGCCACTATACTAGCTTGATATCAAGAATGCTTTTCTATATGGTGATCTTCATGAGGAAGTCTATATGTAGCATTCACCTGGGTTCACTGCTGAGGGGGAGAATAGTCAGAAGGTGTGTCGGCTTCACAAGGCTATCTATGGCCTTACGCAAGGCCCTAAATCTCGGGTTTCGATCACCATTTCGGTATCGACCAAAACAGAATTTCAATGGAATTTCGACCGGAATTTCGGTCATTTCGATCATTTTTTGTACTAGGACCCCCATATTTCGATCATTTCGGTCGAATTTTGATTTCGACTGGATATCGATATTCGACAGAAATTCGACCAAATTTCGCTGAAATTTGAGGCCATGGCCTTAAGCAACGTCTGAGAGCTTGGTTTCAAAAGCTTTCGGAGATGATAGAGAGAGAGGGATTTATTCGATTTACATATGATCACTCACTCTTTGTGCACAAGACAAATCATGGCCGAGTGATTCTTCTCGTTTATGTGGATGATATAATTGTTACAGGAGACGATATTCAGGGCATTACTACGACCAAAGCTTACCTTGGGAAGCATTTTGTCACCAAGGACCTTGGTGATCTTAGCTACTTTCTAGGCATCGAGTTTGCCAGAAGTCACAGGGGTCTAGTAATGTGTCAGTGCAAGTATGTTACAGATTTGCTACAGGAGACCGGGATGTTAGGCTCCAAGCCTGTTTATGTTCCCATGGATCCAGGTGTTCGTCTTCATGATAGTGACTCAGAGGATATTGACGCAAGACAATACCGAGGGCTGGTTGGCAAACTTCTGTATGTTACAGTTACACGTCTGGATATTGCATTGCTCGTTAGTAGGATCAGTCAGTTCATGGATAAACCAAAGAAAGTACATTGGGATGCAGCTCTGACTATTCTTCAGTATCTCAAGGGGGGTCCTGGAAAAGTGCTTCTTTTCTTAAAAAAGGGGTCCTTAGATGTCACTGTCTATATTGATGCTGATTATGCTGGTTGTCCACTAGACAGAAAATCCACTACAGGATATTCTGTCTTCATTGGTAGTATGGTTACTTGGCGGAGCAAGAAGCAAACAGTAGTGGCTGGATCTTCGGATGAGTCTGAATACCGATTTATGGCTCAAGACACTACGGAGGCTATGTGGGTCAAATCTGTTATGGATGATCTTCTTGTAGATGTGTCTCTTCCTATGAGACTTCAGTGTGATAAGCAGGCAGCTATATTTATTGCCAACAATCCAGTCTTCCATCAAAGAACCAAACATATAGAGGTAGATTGCCATTATACCAGAGACATGATCCAGAAAGGATTTGTGGCAACCTCTCATGTTTCGTCTTCCGAGCAGACAACTGATATATTTACGAAGCCACTTCCAAGATCTGCATTTGATAGATGTGCGTTCAAGCTGAACATGGTCGATATCTATGCTCCCGCTTGAGGGGGAGTGTTAAAGAATAAGGAATATTCCTTATACTTTAACAAATGAGGAATATTCCATATAGAGAATATTTTCTACTTAATTATAGTTCTTTTCTATTTCTGTACCTATTCCTTATAGGTTGTTTCTATTCTTGTACTTGCCTCCTCTACTATATAAAGAGGAGCATGCTTTGATAATTCATATATAGAAAACAACATCCTTCTTTCCATAATCACATTTCTTCTCTTATTACCCCCAATTATTCCTCTCTAAATAATCAAAATATGTCGTTGGGAGTGGAAGGATGAAGATTTATGTATTTTAAAGGGCCTACAAAGCTGGATTGCATGCTTTGGTTGCTAAGAAGAAAGAGGTGGGTTATAATGGTCCACCGAAGTAGATGTGACATCAGTTTGGCAAAACTTGTCCAATATGTAGTAGTGGGGAGGTCGTAAATCACATATTCTTCTCCGTGCTTTGCCCGTGTTGGTATGGAAAGTGATGGCGATCAACTAGGCAGAACAGAAACAACCTGGGTGGATACTTTTTGGGAAGATTCAAATAGATGAGAATGTATAGCGCAGAGCATGAATATAGAGGACCCTGGGATAGGATAGGAGTAAGACACTCGTGGTTCTATGGAATATATGGATGGAGAGGAACGCAGCGGCATTTAGACATGAGAAATAATATGCTGAAAACATTGTGGACTGCAAGGGCTTTGCATGCATCTTAGGGAATATTCCACTTGTAGTAGGGGTTGTTTTTTAACATTGCATAAGCAACTTTGTTGTAATAAATCTTTAATGACTAGCCACACCAGTTAGTCGTCAAAATAAAGATCCGCAATGAAGGGATAGTCAAAAAAATAAATAAAGCACATGACTAGCCACACCATTGGGAAGTGAGTCAGTAATTAAACCTTCATGAATCATTTTTTGTTCTTTCAATCCGGGTGACCCCCCATGGAAGTATCAACTAATAGAGGGGTAGTCATATCACTTACCTTTTCTTTCCTGTGCACGTGTAATAAGTTACAGATCAAATCAGGATGCCAAAAAGATGGATCAACATCAGAGTTCCAAATTTCGCGAAATTTTGGTGAATTTCGGTTTCGACACCCTACCGAAACCGAAATCGAAATCTCGATATATACCCTTCCTTCACAAATCTAGGCTGATTTTGGCCGAAATTGGTGAAACTTCGTCGACGAAATTTCGAAATTATTTCGTCTTTTCACCATCTCGAAACAAAATCGAAATCGAGATTTAAAACCTTGATCAACATAAATATATGACACAAATCCTCAATATCTCATGTGCAAGTGATATACATGGTATTGGCATCTTGCACAAAAATCCCAGCATACACTTTAGTCATAAACCGTTCTCTCCTCCACAACCATGAGAACATCTTAACATTATTTTTGAAAGGAAAAGGGTTGTTCACCACTAATGTGCATGTCCGAAAACTTCACCAATAGTACACAAGATTACAAGTACAAGGATATTGGGATAATAGCCAACAAAATTTATAGTCCAAGACTCAACCAAAAACATAGCATGCTCGATTACATTCTCAATATAAAATTGATCTCGCATGAGCACCACTCCATTTCTGGCCAACCACACGACCCACACCATGACCATCGTCTTAATTCTATCCACTTCCGAGGGGCTTTCGATCCATCTATTAACTCCATCAATGCCAAAAGGTCCACCATCCTTTGGTCTAACAAATTATAATGAAGAAATCAGAAGAAGAAAAAAACTCCATCCAACATCTCAACCTTCGAAGCCTCAAGGTCGGCCACCAAAGCAAACAGAAGAGGGAACTTCTTGCTAAAAACGTCATCTCTCATCGAGTCATCATGCCAAAAATGAAAACAACCATCTCCCAAAACTGATCTCAACATGTTGTATAGCACCACATGAATCCACTTCCTAAACAGCAACAGCGAGAAATCACACCCGAGGCTTTGGAAATCGAAAAGACATCCCATAGATCTTCCGGATTATTGTGCAGAGTAAGTCACAACCATCACTCCAAATGTAGATGATCTGCTAAGATAAGAGTTCCTTCATCCTTGTTCATTACTTTTAGACTCAGAACACCACGCCCACCATCATCTCTAGAAAGCGCAATTGTTCTACAATCCACCAGCAGCAGACCAGAAGAATCACCAAAATTGGACCGAAAAATGCGACATGATTGCGAAAGGAAACGGAGAAAGTTATTATATTATGTGCTCTGAAGTTCTCTTTATATAGAGAGAAAACCCTAGAGATAAACGGAGATTGCCTTATTAGACTACATATAAAAGGAAAATGAACGATTTGTATGTTACATATTACTATAAATGTTTTAATACTATAACATTATCCTCAAGCTAGAGCTTAGATGTCTATCAAGCTTAGCTTGGATGAACGCTTCTGGAATGGTCTTTTGTCGAGTACTTTAGTGAATACATGAGTTGCTGATTTTGTTGAACTGACATGGGAAGTAAACATGAAGCCATTTTGTATCATAAGCCTGGTCTTCATCTAACACCAGTCGGGAGCAATTTGGATGAGAGGAAGAATAGGGGGGATAGCAGAAATGACACAAATTTTCAGCCAACCAGCCTCTTCTCCAGTTTCTCTGTCAAAGGCAACCAAAAAATCTGTCGCAGCCTTCCAACCACCAAAGGAAGGCCAAGATATTGCAAGCACAAACAAAGTCCGTAGGGATCTCAAGGAGACTACAAAGCAAGATTTCCCCTCATTCAAGCCAAAAGGCACAAATGCATACTTGGTTATATTGATCTTCAACCCAGAGACATCACCAAACATATCAATTACCACTTAAAGTCCTCCACGCTCTCAACATCCCATCTAAAAAAAGGATATTGTCATCCATATATTGTAAAACCAATATAGACACTCATCCTTTGAATGTCCAGAATAAATTCATCTAGTAACAACATGCCAACCATTACCGCCAATGCATTAGTGACCAAAACAATCATAGGCGGGGGCAGAGGACAACCCTGACGAACTCCCCTCTGATGCTGAAAGAATCCACCCCTTGGTAGCCCACTAACCAAAACAGCACAAGAAGAAAAGTCACAGCACACTACTTCATCCACAAAATCCAAGCGTCCAGGAAACCCCTTGATGAAGCAATGTCCACAAAAACTGCCAGCCCTTGCAATTAGGGCTGTCAAAAAAATCTCAGGTTCGACTTTCGCTCAGATTCGGCTCGCTAAAAGTTCGATTCAGATTCGATTCGAAATTAAACGAACCGAACCTGAACACGAGTTTGGGCTCGATTAAATAAACGAACCGAACCTCAAAAACATAGGTTCGCTCAGGTTCGGTTCGTTAAAAGCTCGATTATATACACTGATACATACATACATAAAAATATATACATATATATAGTACATATAAAGAAAAATATATTCTCTTAAAACTTGAGGGCTCTCTTTTAAATTTTTCATACATATACGCATATATATATTATACATATGAAAAAATTATTTCAAAACATGACGGCTTTCTTAATATTTCCCAACCCATCACTATTCCCTAATTTCATTTCCACTTTCCCAAACCCTCGTTACCCTCCCAACTCTCGAGTCCCGCCTGCCGCCTGCGCCGCCTCCCATCTCGCCCTCATCTCCCCTCTTGTGTGCGTGCACAGCGCCGCCCATTCCCACCCCCTGTTGCGACTAGAGAGCGATCCCTCAACTTTCGGGCGCCGCCTGCTGGTCGTCGCCCTCCCCTCTCGCCCGGACGTTGCCAATCATGCCCTCCCCCCTCGACTCTCGACGTCTCGCCCTCACACTGTCCATCGCCCCCCTCCCATCTCGCCCTCACGCGGTGACACGAGCAGGTACATCTCGCCCGCACGCCATCTAAGTATGTTCCAATTTCTTAAAGAAATGTGGGAGGGTGTAGAAAGAGGATCCACTAGGGATGAACTCAGATATGTATGGGGGTATTTCTTGCAAGATAAAATAGATAGTGGGGGTATTTTTTCTCAAAAAAAGGGTCGTAACATCCCCACCTCATCTTATTTAATAGGACATGTTCTATAAGATGTGTTTTTTTACTATATAATATCATGAATTTATATCCTACAATCTCTACTTGTATCATTTATACTTGTTGTTTAGATCATTCTACTTTAACAAATGACAATAGTTACAAACTTACGGTAACCCATCTTGTTTTGTTGCTTCTTTAGCTTTTAAATGTGCGTATAAATTTATTAGAATGTTTCTTCTTAGCCTTGAATTTTCAGTTTGGAATGGCTGTAAACTTATGGTCAAGCTTGATGTCATTGGTTTATATGTGTTTTAAAGGTTGAAATGGGATATATTTTTAAGTTGGCTTGTATATCCATCCATATAAATATAAGGAAAATGGTATATAACACGCATTGTTGAGGTTTTTTATCAAAAAACATTAACCAGTGCAAAAATACATATATATATTTAGCATTATCAGTGTTTATTCTAAAACGAGCCTTTAACGAGCCGAACCGAGCCTTCACGAACCTTATCTGAGCCGAGTCGAACCTGAATACGATTTTTATTTTATCGAGCCGAACCGAACCCGAGCCTTAAAGTTTACTAAACGAACCGAACCGAACCTGGGTAGGTTCGCTCAGGTTCGGCTCGTTTACACCCCTACTTGCAATCGTAGGCCTCCAAAAAGTCCACCTTCCACAGCATTCTCCGAACATTGCGCCTCTTCCAATCAACAATAATGTCTAACGCCATTACCAGGATATCCAACATCTGCATACCAGGTAAAAATGCACACTACACATGCGAAACAAGCCTCTGCCCAACACCCTCTAAACTGATTTGACAGTAGCTTTGCAACAGCCAAATACAACAGACAACGTAATGAGATGAAAGTCCCCCCCCCCCGACCACCACATCTTGCTTCGACGGTAAAAAAAGGATCGATTCATGCGATCAAACCATGGATTCCCCTAGTGAACTCAGCCCCTATATCCACAATATCATTTGTCACCAAATCCAAAAACTCCCTGCATGAAACTTGTCAGGCCCAAGGCACCGATTCATATTAAGATTGAACCACCCTCTGAATATCTTAACCTTGATCTAATTAACAACCTCCCCATTAGAAACCTAAGTAACAACAAAACAACGCCAAGCGGATCCGTTAGATGCCACGGACCGACTCACGCATCTAAAATGATTTCCTAAGTACTCTAGCTACATCTCAAAGTCCTTGATTTAATTAACAACCTCCCCATTGGAAACCTAAGTCAACGAAACCAAGCCAAACGAATCCGTTAGATGCCACGGACCGACTCACGCATCTAAAATGATTCGTAAGTACTCTAGCTACCGCAACCTCACCCCAATAGCAACATAATGAATGAGATTGCCATGATGCCACCACTAGGCATAACAAGGAAGAACATGTACTCATGTCCCATTCCTTCAACCACTCATGACGAGATCTCTATCTCTACTATGGTTCCCTCTTCTGGTATGTCCTCTTCCTCAATAGTCCTCTATAGTCTATACTATACCCCAACTAACCAACTCAGCCTCATCCAAATCACATCCATCCTCTGGCACATCAAGACACATCATATCCTCCTGCGCCAAGCTTCGCCTCTACTCCAATTCCAATCTTTTCTCCTTCCTGAAGTGAATAAGCATTTTTCACAATGCCTCCGAGTGACAAGCACTTAGTAATCAAGCCCACCATATCCACACCCAACCAGAACGTTACCACCACCTGCCAAAACCCCTCCTCCAACAGCCTATGAGCTAGTAATGCTCAAATCTGAAACATGAAGACGAAGATCTCCTCTCACCAATATCCAAGCACAAAGGCGAATGATCCAGTATCAACCGAGGAAGGTACGAATGAATGTCAACTGAAATGTCTCCAAACTATATCTCCTAGCAGACATCAGTCAATCCTTGACTTTGAGGAAGGGCTTCTCCAAGAGTATTTATTATTGGATGCATCAAGAACCTCTGTCAGATCTTGTACGACTTTGGTAAACTAAATATATCATGGGTTATGAACTCCTCTTCCACCAGATCTATCCTCATAGTACAGCGTAACATTAAATTCGCCCGCCACAACCCATTCCAGGCTAGGAAACCTTGAGTGCACCTCCCTAAGTTCCGTCAAGGTCAGCATTCGAGGGCCTCCATCAAGTTGAACACCTCCTCAATGTATGCCATGACAATCCCTTCATCGCTACCATCTGCCAACACTGCTTTGAATAGTTAAATAGGTCTGGGCCTCGAGACCGACCTCCACTTCAAGGGATCCCAAGACCATTTTGTCTTTTGCATGCACAAAACAGTCATATGTCAAGATGAACAAGGCCCCAACTTCCGACCTCTTCTCTGCTTGACCCAACCCTTGCATATTCAATGGGACGAATTCCATAGGGAAACCAATGGGGCAATGCCCGCCACTTGGATCCCTGCGCAATTCTCCACCTCATGGATCATCATCGAGGTTTCTACCTGATGAGAAGATAAACCTTCTGTGAGATCCCTTCTGCCAAAACTAACACATGTCATCTATGAGAAGATAAACCTTTGTGAGATCCCTGAGGGAGGCCATACACTCAGGTTCCAACTTGGAAACCAGAATATCAAATGCATGTACCTCCTCCATTGGAGCAATCATCACCCAGGGCACCTTCTATTCAAGTCGTGTGGCCTAGCTATGAGCATAAAACCTTCATCTCTTTCTCGAGAGCACTGACATGTCCTTCTGGGAGAATATCACCTCCTTTAAATGCTGATTTAACTCTCACCCACTAGCAAGAGACATCATCCTCCTATGGGCAAGCAGATTACAACCACCTTGAAAAGTCCCATCACCACTCCCCATGTGGACGCCGACTGCAACCATCTTCGTTCCTTGTCCAAACAAGACAACCAACCATGGGATAAAAAATTTTGCCGAAATTCGGTCGAATTTCAGTTTCAACAAGTGACAGAAATTCGGCCAATATGGCCTATATCGACCAAAATTTGGGGGCTCAAGTTCAAAAACCAATAGAAATGATCGAAATTTCGGTCGAAATTCGACTGAATTTTCATTCTTGTCGGTCACCGAAATGGTGACCGAAGTTGAAATTTGAGGCCTTGCAACCAACTCGAGTATCACCCTACAACCATGCCCATTCATGCAGAGATCCGCCACAGCATTGCAAACGAGTAAATGGACACAAGTTTCGTAAAGCCCCATTTAATAGGGGATAATTGATTCTGATCTCCTAGATATTTACCAAGCAAAAATATGCTAGATTGAAAACAGAAGCTATTTGATTCTCAATTTTCTCGTTTAAATAGAGATGGGGCCGACATCCCCCTTAATTATAGACTGGGTAAGGCTCTTATCCAAAGAAGATTTCTACTTCACCTCGAAGACTATTGCAAAAGCGTGGCGGGCCTCACGTACGTGAGATATCTAGACAAATAGATCTTATATGAATCGTGATCGGTCGGTCTAAGATTGAAACCTCGCTTCATGGACAATAACTAGAACATCAGGTCATGCAAGATAACTTGACTCACCCAAAGATATGGTTGCGCAAGAAGAGCCTCTCGTTACAGCTTCCATGAAGCTTTTTAGAAAAGGGGGATTTGAAACCCTAACAAACTGATGCCTTCCACGAATGCCCATAAATCTCCTCCGCATATGTCGTCATCAATGTCGATTGAACCGAAACAACTGCCACAACAACTAGTGACTGCGGTAAAACCCCCCTAGCCTCACCTTCAGCAACAACTTCCAACCACACTAGGGTCGAGTTGCGACCAAGCTTTAGCTCCATGAGATGGGGGATGACGGAGTGGAGCCTTTAAACAGCAGCACCATCAACAACCCCCCTCCAAACCTAAGGCCATAACTAAAGACCTCCACCATGATTCCCACTATTAACATCACCCCTCAACACCTCCAAGTTGTGACATCAAAATGGCACTCCTGAGAGATGACCCTCCCACCTCTCCCCCTCTCCTTACAAACCATCTATCAACATTGAGCGATGCTAAAGGGATGTATTTGGTACCCTATCAGAGCTCAACCCACCACACCTTTGTTGGGGAGGCACCTCCACTACTTTAGACCATCCAACATGTGCATGGACTTGCCTCAACTCCTCCACCAGTTGTTCGTCAATCACCACCCCCATCGATTGGACGTTCCAAACCCACAGAGTCAGAAGGGTCCCTTAAAAGCTTCGTAAATGCCACAGTCGTGATAGTGTTCTCCGCAAGACTCGCTTTCTTTTCACAATTCCCACATGATTGACAATCTGGGCGACAATCACCAGGAAGTCTGCAGCGCAAGCACAACGATGCAGCTGCCAAGGAAACCTGTAACAAATGATCGTGTTCCCGAACAGGAAGCACCACGACGTGTGTTGGACATGTTTCAACGGGTGAAGGCTCCTACGCCACAAAGATCGTCACTTACCCTCCTCCAAAGAAGCAAGTCGTGATAGTGTTCTCCGCAAAACTCCCTTTCTTTTCACAATTTCCACATGACTAACAATCTGGGCGATAGTCACCAGGAAGTCTGCAGTGTAAGCACAACGATGCAGCTGCCGGGCACACCTGTAACAAATGATCGTGTCCCAAAACAGGAAAAACCACGACATTTGTTGGACATGTTTCAATGGGTGAAGGTTCCTACGCCGCAAAGATCGTCACTTACCCTCCTCCAAAGAAGCAACAGGTGATGCAACCACAACATCGTCCATTGTTTCATCCTTCATATCATCAGAAACACTGCCATCATCAAAATTATTCCCACAAATCAATGGTCATCTATTTCTCCTTCCCTCCCAACTATGGCGACTTCGTAGCCCCTTCACGCCTCCCCACCAACTCTCCTCAATGCATTCCTCTCGCCTCTCGATCAACAACTATGAAAAGACAACTCGTTTAAAAACAATTTTTTCGGAGCAAAGGGAAGCTGATCCGGTAAAGTAAACCTCTTAATAATTTTGTAATGCATTAAAATCTTCGGATATCAAGGGAAATACCATATATCTCAAAGTCTAAAAGTGGTGTTATAATTCGTATTTTAATTAAGGAGATGAAAAGATCTAGAATCCTCTTCCTCCTCTTAGTTAGAAGTTTTTAAAGTTTTCTCCTCTTCTCTTATTCCCTATAGGTTTAGAATATCTAAAATACTATTAAAATAGGCCTTTGCTAATGGAATGAAGGAATAAAAAGAAGGAAAAGGTATCTTGGATGCAATAAAGTATCTCTCTCATTCTATCCCTCCACATATTCGATCCCTCTCGTCTCTTTTTTGTTTTCACCCCTTCTTGAAAAAAGGTACAAGACAAATGCTAAAGACAATAAGACCATAATTGGAGAGATCCCTCCAACAAATCCAAACGAATTTTCCAATGTCTTTCTTGAAGATGAAGTAAATAACCAGAAGATAAGTTTTTCAAAGCGAAGGAGAATTTATGCAAGCATAAACCAAAATGTTTAATAAATTAGAATTTCGTATTTTTAAGTAAATCATTGATTCATCGTTTCTTTTTCAGTTAAATAAATTGAGATCAATTATAATCTCGATTAATGTAGTAGATAATTTTTGTTAGAGATATTTTAGGAGTCAAATATAATTTTTAAGGTGTTTAATTATTATTATCCTTATTTATTTTGTAATCCTACTATCTTATCAACCTCCACTTCTCTATATATAAAGGGGTTATTGGGTCATTATAAAGGGAGCAAGTTATGAGATCATATCATTAAAAATTGAATTTTGATTTTGGAGATTGCATCCACCAATATCATCTCTCCCATGTTTTATGTGGCAGGTTCGTTTTTTAAGGATAGGGAGATGGATAAGGCCCTTATCCCTTCTTTTTTTGATTCACGGCCCTTATCCATTCTTATCCTTCGAATTTGTTGTTCTTCGATATATGATCAACATTTTACTGATGGAATCAACATGAGGGATGGTTTGGTCCCTTAGCGCTCCATCATAGGTCTCTCCCGCTATAAAAATACAAATAGCTACCACTTATCCCTCCTTAACTTTTTAATAATTAACTCCTATCCCTTGTCCATTCTTTCCAGAAGAAGGGGGAATAGCAAATAGCTACCATGTATCCCTCCTTATCCGTCTAAATCATATTCCTCCAACCGAACAATAATGAGGGATAAATCCCCATTATCCCTCCTTATCCCTTATCCCTCTACCAAGCGAGTCCTATGAGATTTCACACCCCTCATCCCCCGCCCTCTCTCAATCTACGAAGCTTGTCGTGCATATTTTCTTATCTCATCTCATCTCTGTTTTCCAAATGCATCACCATCTCTTCCACTTCGAGGTCTCTCATTCTCTCTCCCTTTCCTTCATCTCCTTCTCATCTCTCCTCTGCACATCTTTGCTTTTACTTTATAATTCTCATTTATTTCCTTAACCATTGGCTATCTTATCAACCTCAACTTCTTTACCTACATCAAATAATTGGAAAAGCCTTCTCCCACTTTAGGTAGGGTCGGCTACATAGATTCTTGCTCAAAACCATGTTGAAAGATCCAACTATTTTTTATGCTAGTTGTCGACTACCTAACGCAACCCTCATAAGGAGGGATTTGAACCCCTAGTCTTTTGGGTGATAGTCACATTGCACTACCACAAGATCATTTAAGTGGGTACACCTATGTCAAATAATACTAAGAGAAAATACCAATTACATAAAGTTTTTCATTTTATCCTTCAAAGTGGGCAAAGTATAATCGTATGTGGAAATTAGCACAGGTAGTTCGTGCTTCGTTGATAAGACTAACAATGCATGTATTAGATGGGCAGCACAAGACTCGAACATATCCGACATATTTACTATATTAATAACTATATTAAGTTTATGATAAATAAGGAAGCAACGCTGTTAAAGCAATCTTGATTAGTTAGATATTACTTCTAACTAAGCAAAACAACAGACGCAAGCATGGCAAGGCAGTTCATAGATGATTGATATAGCCGACTACTCTCTCCGCTACCATAGTTTTTAGGTTTATTTCCGTCCTTATCACTGCCCTCAACACAGCCATATGCACACATCCTCGAGCCCTTGTAAACAACCATCCCATAGCAAGTCTTTTTGTACTCGGAGCTGACTACCCTGATACTTACCTTCACCGTATCCGCACCAAGTAATTAAAGCAAGCATCAGGTTTGATGGCATCTCTCGAAACACAACACGGTCTACTCTATAGAAATCTAGAAACGAACGACAAACACCTCGGCCTCTCCAACCTCAGAGATCCAAAATCCACTTCAAACACATAAGATTCAGTGCGATCCCAACCCTAACCCCTACCTCGCAATCAACACCGCTTCCTCACCCCCGCCCTCCCAAAATACGGCAGCAGGCAGATCAAAATGCACGAATCAAGCGCAGCCCCAAATCCCAACAGCACACACAAAGGCGACTGCAGATCGAGATCGATGGGGGAACCTCTCGCGCCGCTCCTGGAGGTTCTTCCTCTGGTCCCTGTAGTGGTTCTCGATGAAGCGCTTGGCGGCGGCGACCTTCTCCATGGTCAAGCTCGAGCCCTGCTGCTGATCCTCTGCTTCGTCCTCCTCCATGATTACGCCGTTACCTCGATCCTCTCCGCCCTCCGCCATCTCGGCCTCCATCTCACTATCGAGGTCTCCCTTCTCAATCTCTCTCTTCCTCTTGCTCCCTCTGTCTATCCCTCTTCTCTGTTCCTCGTTAAGTTATAGCTGTCAGCGCAGTTTTTCTCTCTCTACAGCTCGCCTTCTCACTCCCTTTGCGGCTTTCTGTCACTTGGGGGATATATAAACGGGAAATAAGGGGGATATTTTACATCAATTTACCTGTGGAGTTTTATTTGTATGCATGGGCAATAAAATGTTATACATGGGCTTTATTTGTAGAGATTAATGTGGCTGTCTCCACGCCATTTTCAGCGTTTTTTTATTTTTTTCAAAAAATATTACCATGTATATTCATCTATATATCTCTCCTATATATCTTTCGAATTTCGTCAGAAACAGAGACTCATACGACCTCCATCCAGACAGTCATTTTTTAACGGTAATATATTTTTAAATCGACACCATCTAGATGGAGGCCGTAGGAGTCTCTGTTTCTGACGAAATTCGAATGGCATATAGGAGAGATATAGGGATGAATACACATGGTGATATTTTTCAAAAAAAACGCCGAAAATGACGCGGGAGCAATCCCATTAATCTCTTATTTATATGCATGAGATTGTTGCGGGTAGCATAGTGGGATCGTTCGTTCGAGGAAGCTCTCCCTCTATATACATATGGTCAACCAAGGGACGGAGCCAGAACATTTTTTAGGAGGGAGCACGAGGTTTTAAAAAAATATGTCAATCAATTACAGTACAATCATATTCATTATATAACATTAATTGTTATGGACAAATTATGTCTATAGTTGTCATGTATATTTTTCATCAATTTTGAACTTACTCATTGACGAATCCGGAAGTGCGGCTTTTAAGAAGTTGTTTTTATCGTGTTGTGCGTTGTAGGCGGCAATCGGAAACGATCAAGAAAATACCACAAATAAGTTATTCAATTTTTAATATCGTGGTTTTATGTTTATTTTACTTGGGCAAGTCCCAAGGTCGATCACAAGGAGGCAAAGGAACAACCTAGAATTAAGTCTATCAAAGTTCGAGTTCGGTTTTCAAGGCGGTCTTTTTTTTTGGATTTTTTAATGCAATAAAGTATGCAAAATGCAAATTTGGCTTTATTTTAGGGACTAAAATGTAAATTACGTTCAAATGATGTCTGAAAAATACGAAACTTGGCCACAATGTAAACTATAATGAAATGGATGTACTGTATTTTTTTTTGGAATTTTTGGATGCAATATGAATTTTTTTTGGATTTTTAAATGCAAACAAAATGAATTTCAATATTTAATTTTAATAAATATCAAACCTACTTATTTTCAAGGATCAAAATTATCTGAGATCTATCACTAGGTGACGGATCTCAGAAAAATCCTAAACCTGGAAAATGTGGGGTTTAATGTTTGTTAAAAATTAAATACTAAAATGTGCAAAATGATTTTTACAGGACAAAATATGCATGCAAATGCAAATCTTTTTGGGCACAATGTTAAAAAATAATTAACTCTACAAGATGTGATTTTTCGGGGATTTTTAGAGCAACGGTTCACCAATTATGAATTTCAGAGCAAGAATTGGATAAAATATGCAATTTTCCACCAAATAATTATTTATTAATTAACCGTCCGTCACAAAAATACCCACAACATGTCAAAGTGTAGAGAGTCAATTAACAAACATCATGCTATTTTTAGATTAAGAAAATAATGTAAAGAAGAGATCCAAAATCACAGGGGAACACAGGGGTACAGATGCAACATAAATAGAATAAATAAGTAAAGCAAACTGCAGTGGGGGACTTGATTGTAATTACCAATAACTCCAGTGAGAATCTGCAAAATTCCCAGAGGGGCACGTGCGTGGCACGTGCCCTCTGGGGCGGGGGCTGATCTGCGAATAAGGGGGGCACCCAGGGGCTGCTTGCAATTTCACCCTAGATCACGTGCAAAGCACGTGACCTGGGCGTGACGTAGTGGTGACGTCCCCCCGCCCTCACGCGCGCTGCGCCGGAGGGGGTCTCGGGTTCTCCACCCGGCGTTGGCTGTGGCAGTGGCTCGCGAGTAGACGGCCCCTCCGGCGAGGCTTTGGTGTCGGGGCGGAGCTCCGATGGATGACCGGCGACCTTGATGGTGGCTGTCGCGGGTGGTGCTGCGTTGGAGTGCGTGGCGGAGAAGAACGGTGGCTGGTGGTGGTCGATGTTGTAGCAGCTGGAGCGTCGTTGACGAAGGTGGTGATGGTCGAAGAAGACGAAATCGAGGCGTTGATGAAGGCACGGCGGTTGTCGTAGCGTAGGCGATATCGGTGGTCGGAGAGGCGTTGCGGAGTCGGTGGCGGCGTTTGGAGGCGGAGTCGGCGAAGATAATAGAGAGAGGGAGAGGAAGAGAGAGAGAGAGAGAGAGAGTATACCTGGGGGAGGTCGGCTCGACGGCGTTGGCGAGGCCGGAGCGAGCAGCGGCGCTCGGGGCGGAGCTGCGACGAGGCGGAGAGAGAGCCTCGGATCACGCCGGCGATGAGGGGGCCTCGCGGGTGTCACGACCGGAGGTGGAGCTCTGTGATGAACGGCGGATGAAGTGGAGGAGGGTGGCGATGGGTTTTAAATAGGGCGAGAGAATCGTCGGAGAAGGAAGGGGAATCGGGGCGGCGATCCGATGGCGAGATTTGGGCTTTAGATGATCTCGCGCGGCGGTGCGCGAGATACGGGGGATCGGAGATGGGCGGAGATCGCGAAGTCGGGGGGATTAGATGGCCGGCGAGATTCGCGGGGCGGCGCTGCGGCCGATTAGGAAAGGGGATCCGGAGGAAGGAGAAACACAGGTGCCGTCCGATCGCTCTTGATCGGACGGTCCCTGATGAACCATGTGGCGCAAAAGGGAGGCGAGGCGGAGGCACGTGCGGAGCACGTGCCTGGGGAGGCACGTGCGTCGCACGTGCTTCGTATTTTATTTTTATTTTTTATTTTTATTATTATTATTTTTTTTATATTTTTTATTTTTTTTAATAAAACGAAGATATAATAATACCAATAATAGCTGACACGTGGCGGCACCAGGTGCTGCCACGTGTCAGCACCAGAAAATTCGAGACTAAAAGGTTTTGTAAATTTGATAAAAAATAGTAAACGACCTCGGATCAAAAAAATTTCTTCACGAACATTGCTCGTCTCGATGAGATCTACAACTTTCATGAAGACATCAAAACCAAAATCGATCATTTAAACAAAGTGAATTTTTGGGGTATCCCATGTACATAGAATACCTTGATTTTTTGGGTTTTATAATTTTTATGTCATTTTTAACCAAGATAAAAATCCGGAAAAATTACCGTAAAATCAGAGATAAATAAAGACACCTTAATCTATTTTTTTTGGATTTTTATTGATTAAGAAAATATATACATAAAATACGAGGTTAAAACGCGAAAATATACAATGTACAAAAGAGGCCCAAAACCCAACTTTCACATATGAGCTTCGATTCACTTGAACTTGGTCTTGTTTTGAAGGTAATTGAATGCACATTAGTTCAAAAGTGAGTAGGATTAAATCGGACACTGGATGGAGAAGATATGTGGCTTTTAGTCCGAGAATCCTGAAATTAGGGTTTGGGTTTTTGGTCCACTTATTTGGGTTAGTTATTTTTTTGTATTTTTCCTTTATTCTTGTTAGTGATATGTACACAGTGGAAGTGGTTTTGTGTTATTCAAAGTTAGCATGAATGAGTTAAAAATCCGGGAAGTTAGGCTTATTTACAGGTCATTTTGGCTTGGATTTTTGGCTTCTTATTTTGTGCAGATTTTTGTGCTAAAATGGCGTTCTTATGGAAACATGCATGAATGCTAATTATGCAAAATAGATGCTGAAATGCTGTTGATTTTGAGGATTTTGAGCTTAAGAAATGAGATTTAGAGTGATGAATACGAGATTCATCACTCATTATATGGTAATAGTCAATTTTGAACTTATTTTTTAATCACTATATATTTTTATTCAATTTTACATAAATTGGTATCATATATGTTTCACAATGTCGGGATTTTTTGTGAATGATATTTATATATTTTTTAAAAAAGTAAGTTATATTCAAATATTTTAATTATTTTAGATTCAGTATACGGATTTTGGTGAATCCACAGTCACCACCCTCGTAAAATCTGATATTTAGGCGAGCAACGTCGCAAGGAAGGCTGTTGAGGCAGGTCCAACAGGCGAGGAAGGGGTGATAGGCGGTGACAGAAGAGTGGACGGAGGCGATGTGAGGTGGGGGTCGTGGAAGAGGAGGGGGTGGAGGCATCGGTGGGCGGAGAAGGAGCAGGGGAAGGAGAGGCTAAGGCCGAGGAGGGAGAAGAGGTGTGAGGCGAGGAAGGTGGTGGCGACGACGAGGAGGATGAGGTGGGCGACGTCAACATCGACGAAGGCGCCCACAAGGGTCGGGAAGCTCCAGTTGTGGAGCTCGTGGCATGACATGCCTTCCTTCATAGAGAGAGAAACTAACTTGAGTCTCCTGCTTCTAAAGAGAAAAAGGAGGCAAGTTTTTTTCCGTTTTTTTTCTTAATCCAGCCGGTAGATCGTGGATCTGTTAGATTAACTCCCTCGTAAGGTTGAGTTAGTGAACTAAATTAATGGAAGGTTATGAGTGTAAAACGGAACATTAATTAGGGTCCTAGGTTCGTGATTATAGAATGTTTCTGGGGTAATTACGATATTACTCACGATTATGGGTGTAAATTTCCCTATTATCTATTGGTAAAAAATTATTGAACTTTTTCTAAAAAATGAAGGGGGCATGTACGAGTTTTACCCTAAAAATCCAAATGAGGCATTATAATTATGAAATATTATGATTATTTTTACCTTAAAAATCTATAGGAAAAAAATTACATATACATATATTAATCCCAAAATTTAGGGGGGGAGGCACTTGCCCCTCCTTGCCCCCCCCCCTTAAATCTGTCCTTGTGGTCAACATTTTGGTATGTAATCAAATTGAGGAATAAGGTTTGGCTCACTATTCCTCCATCATAGATATTTTCCGTTAAAAATTTTAAATAACAACCAGTTATATATATTTAACATGACCATCGTATCTCTTCTTATCCTCTCCATCCTACAAATCAGTGAATATCAAATAACTACTACTTATCTCTTCTTATTCCTACTTATCCTCTCCCTCGAACTAAATAGCTCTTTATTCCTTTTTTCCTCTTTCCCTATTCTTGTTCCTCTACCAAATGGCCCGTAAGTTTGGACCTTCCCCTCAAAGACCTTATGAGTTGAAGTATGGAATACATTGAAAGTAAGATATTGACAAGTATATTCACTTGAAGGACAAGGAGAAACCTTTATCCTTTCGGGGACAACTCTAAGATACATAAGTATGTGATTCCACTCTTTCTAAGTTTCAACCAGATCTAATATCCAAGTTAAATAAGTGACCATTATAAATTGTAGTACTCGTTGAGATCTTTCCAACTAGCTTAAGAACATCAAAATTGGACATTGTATGAGGAAGTAACATGCGAAATAATCAATTTTTTTGAAAATAAGGATTTGGCTCATGATTGCCCATTTTTAATTCCGGAAGCAACCTCGTAGATAAGGTTTCAAGCCTCTCTTGTTGTTCGACTCGTGTGTTTTTAGCACGGTAAGTTTTGGGTGTTGTGTGCTACGTGGAGGAGGTATTTTTATCGTGTTTGAGCGAGTGTGGGGGCAAATCCATTTCATTTCGCATAATATTTTAAATCTAAATAAAAAGTGCACATTATAAGTTAACCACTTTCTAACCTAGGGAATTTAGCAATTATAAACATATTAACCAAGTGGACAATAGTTAAAATATCAAATAAACGATTGCTTGAAGTGGTTCATAGCTTGGGATGAGCATTAGGTTCAATCGACCCGACCCAACCCACGAGCCCGATGCATGAGAGCGACCCGCAAACTAAATAATACACATAATTGTCCATTCTATTCTCTCGCAACAAACTCGTGGTTAAGCTTTTCTCATTATTTTCATTGTAACGTCACTTTTCTTACTACGCAATGTGTATCACTTCTCTCATCGTTCCTCCGATGTGTATCTTGTATACTACATTCTATTTTATTTGTGAATTGTTAGTTTTCAATCAATGACTCATATACTAATAATCCCCACATACCTATTCAGTGTCATTGTTCCGTAACTATATAGATTTCCTAATCACTCTGGGCTTCGTCCAAACTCCGACCCGAATACGAGCCCACGTTAATCAGGGCAGAGCAAGAGACAAATGTGAATAAAAAAGTGGAACGCTATTTTTTACTAAAATTTTGAATGTATAATATTTATAGGGTTAAATGGGGCTGCCTCTGGAGGAGCTAACTTGGTTCCTTCCGCCTTAGTTTTTCTATTTTTTATTTTTTTTGAAAATTTCTTCTGTAGAATTTCATCACTATATCCCTATATTATACCATTCGAATTTATGTGAAACAGAGACACATGCGGCTTCCATCCAGATAGTCATTTTTTAATGATAACAAAACTGTTAAAATCGACCCCGTCTGGATGGAGGCTGTTGGAATCTCTGTTTCGCACGAAATTTGGATGACATGATATAGAGATATATTGATGAAAATCCACAGAAGAAATTTTGAAAAAAAATAAAAGAATGGGTAAATATGGTCGGGGAGCCAAGTTAGCTCCCCAAGGGGCAGCCCCATTTTACCCATATTTAAATATGTTTTCTGATGAAAAAATAGGTGAAAAGGTGAAAAGTATTTATTGTAAGCTGTTTTTTTCTTCTTCTTATGAATCTTAGCCTTTATTAAATGTAGAAATTAGATTTTAATCATATTTGAAAAATCTAGAAACATAATAATGAATGTGAAATGGATGTCGCAATTTACTAAAAATGGAGATTACAACTTGCATGATGTATTAATTCTCTCCATCTTATAGGTTTATCATATTTTCTTTTACCGTCGAATCCATCATCTAATTAATAGTAAAATATAAAAAATTCACGTCATCGTCACTTTTATATGGTAAAATACGTCTTGTCATTTATTTCAAAGAAAAATGTAATTCCTTTTGAAATGCAATTTAACTTAAGTCTATAAAAAAAGAATAAGAGGAAGTGGGGGAGGTTGCAATCAGGGTCACAGGTAAATGTGTGAGAGAAAATGAACAATTTAGATCACTTTGATTGGAGTAATCAATAACTTGGTATTCTGATATAAAGGAATAGACATTAGAACAAATTGAGTCTTGAAATGTACGAACAATTTGTCGTCTAAAAGGATAGACAATGTCACGAACGAGATTTACAGAAAAAGATGGTGTGTTTTCAATGAGACTCCTAAACTTGTGTATATAGTAAGTGTGGGAATATCGAACTTAGGGAAGCAAATGGTATGAACTATGATAAATAGTAAATTGATCTTGGTGTCTAGGTTTTTATGATTTTTTTATTGGATTTTAAATTGTTTTCATCTTTTTATATTGGTTTAATTTTTGTATTTTTTATGTTATTTTATATACCTATATGTAAGAGAAGAATAGGTATTAGTTTATACTTTTTGTATTTGATTCTATATTTAATATTCTTATGTGTTATATTTGTTTTGCTGTTTAGATGTTTCTTTGGTAATTTTTAGAATGTTTTGGATTTTTAATTGATTTAAAGTTGAAAATAATGTTTTTTTAATGAAAGTTGCAGTGTATTTCGAGGTTTAAAAATATTAATAATATGAATAGTTTTTTATTTCAATTTTACTATAAAGAATATAAAAATACATTTAAAACAAATTATTATATAGATTTTTAAGATTTTTAATAACCTAGTTATGGTTTTTGGAAGATTTGATGTATATTTTAATTTTTAAGCCTTTTAATATTTTGTTTTAAATTTGTTTTGGTTTAATGTTTATAATATATAAATTTATGTAATATAAATTTTGTAGGATTTAGAGATATATTGTACTTTTTATGTATTTTATAAGTTTATATGTATTTTTGTAGTTTGTTTTTTAATTATTAAAACTAGAAAAAGATATATTTAAAAAATATATAATACTATATATATATATATTATTATTATAAGGTTTTTATATATATTTTATTTGATTTTCATTATTTTAATTTTATATTTATTTAATTAGAATTAACTTAATATACTGTATAAATGGGTGAAAGTGTAAGTAACGGAAACTATAGGGGCATGGATAAATAAAAAGCAAAAACAAAGGGTGTATTGTACAAAAGACCTAGTAATTACATGTGTGCATAAGTGAATTGCTCCTCCCCGATCACTCTCTCCTACTGATCAGTAAAGAAGGATAGGCTTCCACCTCGCTCGGGTGCATTGGCTCTCCTCAGATCGCCTCAGTAGCTGTCTAGACCCTCGCAACAAAGGTGAAACAAAGAGATATGTCAGAGTAGTTTTCTTATGAAAAATATGTGAATGAAATAAAAGAGTTAAGAAATAAAACAAATAAGCAAGCATGTAGAAAAGAAAGGAAAAATCTTAATTACCCTCGACGTGCCTCCTGACAACATTGCCATTTAGATTAGCATAAAATTTAGTGTTTGTTTTAAATTTTAGAAAATGATATGAGTTTTGCTGCAACCCAAAAATCCTTAAATCAATCAAAAAAATATTCTAAAGAAAATAATGTGCTAATTATTAATATAGTATAACTCCCAGGGTCGAACACAAGGAGCAACTGCTTTCCAAGGGTTATTAATTATGAAAATTAATAAATATTTCTAATTTCTTTTTTGATTTTTAATTTGCTTCTAATGGATTTCATGAATCTTTATGGATTTTTAATTAATTACATATGTTTAATTGATTTTAATTTATTATATTTTTATAATCTTTGATTTTTAGTTTTTAGTTAATTTTATTTTTGTAATTTTTTAATTCTTTTTAATTTTTTTAAAATAAATTTATGAATAAACATATTTTAAGATGAAATAAAAGCATTTTTATATTTTAAAATATAATGAAAATGCTAAAAAATAAAATAAATGTTTTTGTTTATTAATGATTTTTTTACTATTTATGTTTATTTTCAAGCTTTTTTTACATTTTTATGGATTTTTATGCATATTTAAGATTGAAAATAATTTTTAAAGTATAATAAGCTACTATTTTTGTGATTTTAAAATAGAAAATAGATGAATTAAATCTGAAAACTAATTTTATACAGAAGAATTTTTATTAAGCTTTCAAATAAGACAAAAAATGCATTTTCAAGATTTTTGTTGTGATTTATACAATTTTTTTAAGTTTTTCTGTATATTCAAAAATTTTAATATTTTCTGGTTGATTTTTTTGTTTGATTTTTGTATATGTGATAGAAGACAAAAAACTATGATTACAGTGACTTTTCAGACTTTTTTAAATATTTTTCGAATTTTATGAATCTTTATTAGTAAATAGTGAAATAAGATGTGTTTTGTATTTTAAAAATAGAAAACTAAGTCAATTTTGCAAAAAATACTTACTAGAGTTAGGTATGATTATCATGGAGTTAATCTAATTTTTATGATTTTTTAGAGTTATTTAACTAATTAATCAAAGCAAAATACACAATGAAATCAAAAGCAGCTCAAGAAGGAACCTAAATGCTATTTATCAGAAGTTTCAGAGCATTTATGAACAAAGAAATAAATCGAGTAGAGTTACTGTTAATAATTCATAAAAAACATGTGCAATGCATTCACACAACAGATAGAAGGACTAAGGTGCAAATAACAAAAACCTCAGGTGATTTTATTACAAATGAAAGCTTTAAGGGCAAAGATGCAAAATTGACCAAAAGTCACACTGATCTGCACATGAATACAATTCAAATGGATTGTATTGCAATTTGAATAAAACCAAGGGATAATAACGTTATCCAGGGTAATATTACAATAGAGGGACTATATTGAAAGTAAATGGAAATGTAAGAGAGGAGGTGCAAAATCACGGATGCACGTGCAAGTCACGTGCGGTGGTGTGCCACAGTGGTCGCACCCTAAAATCTGATCGTATGGCAAGGAATAGTTCACGGATGGATGGTCCAAAATTAATTTGGAATGCTTCATTCTTGATCGGGCATCGTCGGGAGTCCCTCGGAAGAGGGTTTTCTCCTTGAGCTTCGATTTCTCCGATCTTATCAGATCAGGACTAAATAGCCACTGCAAAAGGCTCGATCGACTCCCAATATGGTTTTTTGTTGGTCATCACTGAAATATGAGTCCATATGTCACTAATGAGATATCTAGAGCCGCTCCTTGAAGGCTTGCTACTGAAGGTGCCCATACATCTCGATCTGCCCTCTAGGTGCCTCTTCTCATACATGCAGTTATTAATCAAAAGGATCAAAGCCTCGCTCACCTCGGCCATATGTCGTTGACAAGAAAATAGAGGGAGAAGTGGGTGAGGATCCTCAGATGAAGGTGAGGGATGAGGATCAGACGCGTATCTGACAGATCTGGGGTGAAGGGGTATGGACCGGAGTATGGAGAAACAGATCGAGTTGGAAATGAGGTGATGAGTCGAATTGACTAAGAATCGATGGATGATGATCTCCGATCGACGTGATCCGAGACCTGGAATGGCTACTGATTCAGAGATCAAACTTGACGCGAAATTGAAATGAAATGGAGATCTAATGTTACCTGAATGAAGGGAGAACCTGGGTTGAAGCTCCGAGAAGCTTCCTTCATTGCCTTGACAGATCGATGAGCTGGAGGCTAAGCTCTCATAGGAGGCAGAGCTATGACGGTGCATGCCATATCATAGGCACACTCGACCAAAAATCCTCACTACAATAGCGCCTCGTTTGTTGTCACTCTCTAGAGCTCACTAGAAAATGGAGGAAGAGACCAAAATGGAGGATGGAATGAGCTCCGAAAATTCTTTATTGTTTTATCTTTTTTTCTTTATTCTTTTATTTTGATATAAATAGGAGATAAATATAAAATATTAATAAATGACGTTAGATTGTTAAAAAATAAGAGTTACTGTTATTTACATGTGTTTTATTAAGGATTTTAAGCCAAAATGAAAGAATAACGATGATGAATTAGTGATTCATCAATGTATAAGGTGAATAATGTGCATATGTACACTTGATGATATATATTTTCTCATATTTTTATAGATTAAGATCCTTATCTCCTCCAACTTATTCATATTATCGATCAAGTCATTGACGTGGTCTCGGGTTTAGAATCAGTATGTACATATTTACATCCTTCTTTATTTTAAATTCATTTTTCTATTTATTCTTTTATTTTGGATGAAATAAGTGTTAAATATAGAATATTAACAATTGATAATGTGTTAATAAATGGGAATAAGTTGCTATTACACGTATTTTATTAAGGATTTTAGACAAAATGAAAGAATAAAAGAGATGAATCATGAATTCATTAGGTCTGCACTTACGTTTATTTTAAATCCCACACTAAATCGTCCATTGTTAAATATATAGTGGCGAATGCTACCATTAAATGATTTTTTTATATTAGAAGTTAGCAACAAAAGTCATAAGCATTGATATATCATTGACAACACTCTGTATAACCGCTTTTATCTATTGCTATTTTTCAAAATTTGATCCAATCTTCGCTAGATTTTAAACTTAAAAAATTAACGATAATTACAATTATGACTTTTATCGTTAATTTCTAGTATACAATATCATTTATCAATGGATAATCTTCGTCACTATATATGTAAAAATGGAAGATTAGTGAAAGATTTTAAAAAAACGTCGCAATAGACCTAATTTGTAATTTGTTGGAGTGAGAGTACTTCAGATTTGCATAAAATTTGATAATTTATTCTTGATTTAAACTAATATAATGTTAAATAATTATTTTTTTATAAATGCATGCCGGAAGGGTTTGGTTTCTCTAAATTACACTACGTTTTCTTAAACTTTATGGGAAAAAGATAAAAAAATACCTTATGATTTAAATTATTAGATGAATTATACTTGTGGTGACAATCTAATTAATGTTTTAAACTTATGAAATAGCGAGCAAAAGTTACCACGGAATTAATCTATATCAAATCTTTATTGCACCATCATTTTTATAGTACAAACGACCATAGAAGAAAAAAATGCAATTGAAATACAATACTTTGAGAGAGATGGAGAGTAAAAAAGATGAAACATGCCCCATTTTTGTATTTTTGTTTCTTTATAAACGCTCTTTATTTTTTTAACAAATTGAAAAATTAAATCATCCGATCCATTTTTACATAATTACTTATAATAGTCTTGGGGCTATTTTAAATTTGTATATGTAATACACGTTTGATTTTTACGGTATAACTCGTTCATGTTCCTTCCATTTTTTTTGCAATATGTATCCTAGATAATGATCGTTAATTAATACAAAGTCGTTTTATATTTGCATTGTATATTTATTTTTATGGTTACATGAATGAACTTTGGAAGTATATATTATATTTTTATATAAGAGAGAAAAATATGCATTTTTTTCATAGTCTATTAACTTCCATCATAGATAATCTGGTATATTACAAAAAGAAACAGGAAAACCAAACCTTGCAAATTGAATTGTCAATAGTGATTTATAGATTGTAAAATGATAACTATTAGATACTTAACATTTTTATTTATTATTCTTATTGTATAAATAAATGTGTATAGTTTATAATCCATTAATATGGAAAAAAAACGAGCATATATAATAAGGGTTCAATGAGGCTACCCCCAACATGGTTGCTCTGACCTTATTTTTTGACCTTTTTTTTAAAAAGCCATGTATTTAATTTCATCACTATATCCCTCTAATATGTCATTCCGATTTCATCATAAACATAGTCTCATATGCCCATCATTCAGAACATGTCGATTACAATAATTCTAAGATGGTTAAAATTACTTGTTCTAGATGGAAGACATAGAAGTGTCCGTTTCTAACGAAATTGGAGTGGCATATTAGAGTGGTATAGTGATGAAAATATATGACTTTATTTTTGAAAAAAATAAAAAATACTGGAAAATAGAGCGAGGCAGCCCCATTTTTTCCATATAGTAAATCCAATATAATGTGCTAGGAGCATTACCATAAAAGATATTTTATTTTTATATTTAATTATTATTATATTATATTACATTATATTATAGGATTTCATAAGATAAATAATACCATTTTAAAATATCTTTTTCATTAAAAATCTCTTAGTGGGAGAGCTTGGTGAGATTTGAGTAGAGAGAGAAAGAAAGTGAAGTCACATTATCCTAAGAAGAAAGAGGAGATAATCCAAGATGTTTTGATATGATGACCCCCTTCCCTTCATGTATGTAAGAAGGGGTACTCTTTTTTTTTTGAAAGGTAAAGAAGGGGTACTCTTGTAGCACGACCAACTTGTCTCTTTACTCGAAATATCAGACACATGATCAAAATAGGAAGTCATAATTTCCCTTACAATGGCCCCCCTTAATTTCAAGATTTCAAATCCCTCCAAAATGACAATAGTCCTCAAGAGACACATGCCCTTGTCCTTCATCCATTAAACATCTTTTGTCCAATCGAGTAAATAAACCTCGTGCGTATTGGTTGGATCTATATCGATGGCCAATGTGGCACACGAGCTCAAAAAGTATACATCTTCTCAGGAAACAAGTGAACCCCCCCGGACATGTTCCCCTTGTCCTCCTACATTCTCACATCTTTTTCTCATCAATTACTTGTAATTTTTTTATCACATAGTTAGGATGAAAACGATCAGATACAAATACGATATATATATTCTTATCTTTGTATATTTTAAAATAGGAATATAATGTTGAAGGATATAAAAAGTGTATTATTATATCATTAGAAATGTATATGGATATGAATATAAGATAAATATTTTAAAGATTAACTAACATACGCATGTTTACATGGTTTCCACGTAAAACAAATATGCTAAATATATATCGAATCAAATCGGAGTTTTACCGAATGAACTCATGTTAATTCATATTCAATTCATTTGAGAATCGAATCCACAAGTTATCGAGTGAATCCTAATTGAATTCGAACGATTCAATTTAATTAGCACCCCTAACAAACATGCTCATTTGGAACTTGTTGAGATCACTAAAGTCTAGAAGCTCACTAGAGTTACGAAAGGACTCATTACCTGATTATTAGGCACAACAGATTCATAAAGTAAGACATCCTCTATCTTCTTGGTATCCTAGTAGGTAAAGACATCTATTAGAGGTAAATCCAAAAATCTACTAGAATGTTTGTGCAACAAGAAGGAGCTTTGTTAAAGTAGTTGGAGAAAACGGTATAATTGCACTAAAGACCTTCATTTTTGGAGAACTTATATCTCATTTTTATTTATTGAAACTTCAAAAATATGTAACTGACTATTCCTCTTAGTTTTTCTATTCAAGTTTGATATTTTCTAGAATAGTAGTAGAATTTATAGAATTTTATAAATTTGAAAATTTATATTTTATTTTAAAATTTAGGTATCTTGCATGTTAGTTTTTCCTTTGCGAGTTCTATTGCTCGTAGAAATGCATTATCATTCTGTTTTTTTATAAATTTAAAAATTTCGTTTGTAGCTCAAAAGTACGATAAAATGAGGACTATAAGTCCTTTTGATTAATTATCCAATTTTAGAATATTTACAAAATTAAAAAATTATTTAAAACATGCCTATTTAAAACTATCATATATAAAATTTTATTATATTAATTTTTCTTCATTTATTATATAAAAAGGCATTTTTACACCATAAACCCTCAAAACTTTAAATATTATCTTCTCGACCCATGTATTCTTCCTAATTATCATTTAAACCATGCAAACTTGCTAACTCTTACACTAATGACCCTGACGGACTCCATGGTTAACTTCTGGAAGGGGTGTGGTGTAATAGCTAGCGAATTTGCGAAGATTATATGAACCTTTAGCAACGAATATGACATTTGTTGCGAATTATAAGAACCATGGTTAATTTTGCAGTGAATAATAAACATTCTTTTATGTTTAACATTGAAAGATTTGACAATTAATATTCAGATTATTCATTATCGTAGGCCAATTTTGTTGCAGTGATCATGTATTAAGTTACCTATCCTACAACATTCTTAACTCCAACGCACTCTTCTTATATATCATTTCTATTTTGTCTCACAAATATGTGATTTTCCGTAATTTTTAAATCAAAATAAGTATTGCCATTGAGATAATTATCGGTACTTGTGTTTTAAAGACGCAATTGTCATTTTGGTAACTAGCCTATCCTTAAAAAAACTACTCTCTCATACCTATTAAACTTGAACTAAAGCGTCCTCTAAAGCTTTTCAAGATTCATAAAACTTGGCATAAAAACCGACGGCACCTCGCCATCTCCCTAGTACAGATCGACAATGATGGAATCGATCCCTCGTTCTTATCACTTATCGTATTCATACATGTACATATGTAGACATCCATTCATCAGCTCTTGATGCCCTTTAAGCTAGCATACGATATTGATGAGGACATGTCGATGGAACCTCTTCCAAGATCGTCGCCACCATTGCCGTACCGCGGATGGACCCCGTGGGGCCACGAAGCATTTTCATAAATGGAAGTCAGCCTAGGGTAGGCACTTATCTCCAACCATATCAATATTATCACGGACTATACAAATCACATACTTAAATGCATCATCTGATGTGCTCCCAATACATGTCCCCATCATTGCAAGCTGTTGCATTGCTGCAGGAGATGGCAATCAACAAAATTCTCTTCTCCTCTTTGGGTCCCAATGGCACACATGTACATGACGTTGACTTGAGTAGTCTCAATTCTATGTTTCCTTTCACCACTTGACAGTTGATATCGAGGTCCTCGATCCACTGAGGAGACCTTAGTATCCCACTTGGTTAGAAGTGGGCATCCTCAATCATGCTTACATGGGGTTAGAATGCACGCTACGGCTCTCGGGTTGCGCTCCGAAGATGGGCGATGAATAAGGAAGAATATGGATTAAGCTGATCTATCTTTTATTCTTCTTCCGATTGTTTTGAGAGATAAGTAATGAATAAATACCGTAGACAAAGATGTCGTGGAACGACTTAACTATGATGTAAAGTTTTCCTATTTTAAGATTTTGCTTGTTAATTCACTACAAGAAAAGTGACTTGTGGCCACAGAATATGCTACGGAAACTTGTAGCCACGATAATTGTATGTCCACTAGTTTTTCGTAACTACAATTCCGTGGTCAAAGTCTTCAAAGATATAAATGTCATAACTGTGGTCATGACACCTTCTGTGGTTACTTGTAGTGGTCACGACATATTCGTGGTCAAAGAACTCTCGCGACGAGACTTGTAGCTATGACTACATGTAACGAAATGCTGTGGCAGTCCAATTCCGTAGTTACAAGCCCCACATCCGTGAGCATAGTTCTGTGGCCAGAACTTATTTTCCTTGCAGTGATTACCGAATAAAATCCTCGTGTTCCAAGATATGCATGGGTCATGGTCCCTCGGTGATGGATCCTACTCATTGCAACTATGTCACTAGATTTAAATCATGACTTATCATGTTGGATTTTCAGAAAACATCATTTCGGTGGAACTAGCATTTCGTTATACACTACAAGGAAAATAAGTTGTGGTCGCAGAACTATGCTCACAATGTGGGGCTTGTGGCCACAGAATTGAGCTCTAGCCACAACACTTCGTGGCATATAGTCGTAGCTACAAGTCTCGTCACGAGAGTTCTTTGACCACGAATATGTCGTGGCCACTACAAGTAGCCACAAAAGTTGTCGTGGCCACAGTTATGACATTTACATCTTTGAAGACTTTGACCACGGAATTATAGTTACGAAAAATTAGTGGCCACACAATTATCATGGCCACAAGTCTCCGTAGCCATATTCTGTGACCACAAGTCAATTTTCTTGTAGTGTTTGATAAAGGATTGGTTTTTATTTGCAAGATATCCTCTAGATGCAGTTGCTGAAAATGAGGGCACTCTTTTTTAAATGTAGTGCTTCCATCACACCAATTAGGATGATTTTCGAGCTTCCAAACTTTATTAAATTTCGAAGGCTCACTGCAAGGAAAATGAGTGTGGCCACAAAAATATGCCAACGGATTTGGGGGCTTGTGGCTATGGAATTGGCTCTAGACACAACACTTCATGGCATATAATCGTAGCTACAAGTCTCTTCGCGAAAGTTCTTTGACCACGAATATATATTCCGTGGCCACTACAAGTAACGACGAAAATTTTCGTAGCCACAACTTAAAGATGAATGCTATTTTTCCATCTTTGAAGGCTTTGGCCACGGAATTGTGGTTATGTAAACTAGTGGTCACAGAATCATCGTGACCACAAATTCCATGGTCATATTTTGTGGCCACAACTCGATTTTCTTGTAGTGGCTGCACCTTAATTATACCAAAGAAGAAGGGAATATGTTCCTGAGGAGTTGCATGTTCATCTCTTCTATCAGTTGTTGATCTATTAGGGTCATCAAAGTCCTCATCGAGAACATGTGCATCTTAGTTTTTACCTTCTCTTCTCCGAAAAATAGTTTCGCAATCAGGGTTGCATACTTGCATTAGAATACAGGCCTTCGATCCATCATCTCGACAGCAAAAGGACTTCAAAATCGAGTAGTTTGCCGGTAGTTGTGTTTGCGGCATACATTTATACAGCAATCCCTTCATCTTGCACAAACATGCACGTCCATTGTAAGACGGAAATTCTGCTTCTTTTTCTTTAACCTTCACAATAATTTGATCATCTGAGCCGACCTATATACATTGCGATATTACGTTTTGAAAGATATTTCTGTGGCAATATACACAAATTCTACATTCCGAAACGTATTCTACATCAGCATTTGAAGTTTAATTATGGTATGTGCATTTCCATCATACGATTAGAAACAGTTTGAGATGCTAAATGACGAGGATGAAACCACAGCACGAGATACAACATGTCTAGAAAATCCATATCTGGACTTAGAGAGGATCCTCTGTGATGGCATAAACCGCTCGATTTTGGTTGAGCAGTTCGAAATCGGGGGAACCGCTCGATCGTGATCGAGTGGCGCACACGGCTACTGCAGAATATGCTGCATTTCAGCCTGCAACAGACGATCTGTTGTAAATAGGATCAACCGTGCATATATTAAACAGTAATCATACGGATTCCAATGGATTGACAGAACAACATTACAGATTATCAAGATTAATAACGTGCAATTCCAATCTATTATCCGATTACAAAAAGCGAACATGAACTGATTAATCACACGGAAACAAACAACAGGGCGAGATCCAGAGTAGGGTAAGCAATAAACAAATTGCGGCAAACAATATATTAGAAAGATTAGGTCAGAGATCACCGAAGCGTCCATGAAATGGACTGTCCTTAGAGAGGATTTCGCCCCTACAATACCGGTGCGAAGGGTACCGACGATCCGCTCCCAGGATACGACGGTTCACGGTCCTCGTCCGCGCATACCGACGAGACCGTCCTCGAAAGCACCTCCGAGAACTTGCAGCCGAGAAGAACAGGGTCACAGGCGTGGGGAATGAGAACAAGAGCGACGATGACGGCGGGTGGAGTTTTTCTTGCGAGTGAAGAAAGACGGCGTCGGGTGAGGGATATAAAAAGAGGGGCTCGCGTGCCCTAGCGCGCGGTGACCTTTGGTTTCCGAAAAACGCCCCTCAATGGACGTGTCCCTTCGGATTCCAAAACCTGGTTAAATCCAGCGGTTTGGATCGAGTCAGATTTTCAATGTATTCGAAATCAAATTAATCCGTCTGATTAATTTAATCGATCAGCCAGATGAAACTCGCAGCAAAAGTATCAAGATCCGAATTGACTCTTCCGAGCTCGAGCCCGAGCGGAGTGGAGCGCACGCGCGCGTGCGGTGGTCCTCCATTCCTCCTCTCTACTATTGCTACAAGAGCTTGGGGTGTGAACTCATATATAAGTCCACCAAAAGTTTAGAGCTCCAAGGTATGGTACTAAACTTCAACTCAAACCATTTGGTTTCCCAATTGAAACCAAATCATTTGATTTCCCAATCGAAATCAAATTAACTCCAATTATAATTACATAGATTTTCTAATTAAAATCTAAATACAATTTTTAATACAACACGATCCACCTCCATCTGCAAATCAAACTTAACCAAAATGTCAAATTTTGAAAGACGGGGTATGGAATGGATCGTATAAGCACTCACAGATGAGACAGTTTACGAAGGTCTGATCATAGTAAGGGTCGAGAAACAAACTCCAAGATGTCTAATCCTAAAGGATTGCATCAAAACTCGCAAGGACAATGGAGTAGAAAACTTAATGAGTAACTGAAAACATCCAACGATGAGGACATAGACCCAAAGTTTACGGTCATCGTGAACAAGGTCTGCTGCCTACTTTACCATGGTGAAAGGATCTCGATTTATGATGTTAAGAGATTACCTCCCCAAGGTCCAAGGAGATAAACCATGGTCTATTGAGGAGACTCTCCATGTCTATCTTGAATCTTTGTCGCCTTCAACGTCGAGGCTGCACGGTATTTATCTGTGTTATAAAATATGAAGAATGCGGAAGCGATTGATAAACAGAGCATAAACAAGAAAGATAGAACATGGAACACCATGATTTTACGTGGAACCCTACTCCGTGAGGAGCGGGATTAAACCACGGGAGAAGCCCTCAAAGGGGCGTGTTTTTCCATTGCTTTTCTCAATGAGTACAGGAGGTCTGGGGCTCCTTATATAGCCTCTCCATAGCCTCCAAGTCCTACCACTGGACGATGTGGGACTAAACAATTGGATGGGGTAAATGGATCTTCTCCAAGATCTATTTACCCTGCTACAACTCAATGGGAGCACATAACAATACTCCAACACTCCCCCTCAAGCTGGAGCATGCAATGCTCAGCTTGGACAAACAGAAAGAAACTCAACTCAACGCTACAAGACACTACGGACAATATCAACCCAATGCGCACATGATGCAGTCAAGGACGTTGCTTCTCATGCCGTGCAGGTGAGGAGGACGAACGGGCTGGAGTGTGAGTCAACCGAAGACTCGGAATCTGACCATCGAGTCTGAAACTGCGCCTGAAGTCTCCTCGTCGAAGAACTGAGTCTCTCCCATCTGGCTCAGAGAATGGTGTACTGCTCTGGTGTACCTATGATACCACATGAAAACCCTTGCCCTCAATGGCATAGGGAATGGTCCTCTGCTCTGGAGTCCCTATGGCTCACATGAAAACTCTGCCCTGACAACTAGAAGAATGATGGGGACCTCTGACAATGATGGCAATATATGCTCATCTGAAAATGACTGCATACTCACGCGTGTCTGAAACTGGAGTCTCTCTCTGGAGTACTCGAAAATGGGCCTCAACATGGAGTGCCTCGAACTTGAACTCTGACCAATCTGAATGTCGAGTTTGAAATTGCGCATCAAATTAGAACTCGGAATCTGAACTTCGAGTCTGGAATTGCGCATGAAGAATCTTCATATGAAAATTTGTAGAGTCTGAACAATCAACAGTCAGGTCTGGAGAATCTCTGAATCTGACATCTGAATCTGGATCATGGAACAATGGAACAGACCTGTGACTCTACATAATACTCCCCATTTCTCCCATACTAGTCGGAATACATGACATCGACTATGTTGGGAGAAGACAATAAAATGAATAGGGGTAAACATGAACATTCAAAAAAAAACTTCTTGCGCTTCTTTTTTTTAAGCCGTCACAATTTTTTTAAGTCGTTTCAATCATTTTTTTAATACGGCTTTCTTTGCAATTTTTCCTGGCTATTCCCTTCTCCCTTTTTTTAATAGCCATCACATTTTCTTTTTTTTCTCTTTTTTTCGCAAATATATTTTTTTGAAAACTATTTTTTTGCTTATGCTCCCCTCTCTTTTTTTGTACGCAATACCTCTCTTCTTCTCTTTTTTTTCAATTTCTTCTAATCTCGACCCACTTGGGACTAATGTTCTCACCTTTTTTTTTAAATATTGACCCACATGGACCGAATACAGGACGCCCCTTTTGGGCATATAGAGGGTTCCCCAACATGAACCCTTTCTTTCTCATACGAATAGCCACCGCCGCCGAGCCAGAGAGGAGCCGCCATGGTTGGGGTTGCGTCAATAGGAGTCGGGCGCCACCGCTGTGTGGGAGCACCGCCGTTGAGATGGAGGTTTGTGCCCGCGCGGGTGGTCACCTAGAGTTGCTTGCGCGCGAACTGAAGGACAGGTGCCTAGGATGGCTCCGCCTGGAGCCCTTCACATGATGGAGATCCGTCTTGATGTTGCGCATGTGTGCGCGTAGGGCTTAAGCGGCCTTTGCCGCTTGGAGAGGATGCGGCTGCGAGAGATCATGCGTTAGGGCGGTCCCGTGGATTTCGTCTGGATCGCGCGCCGCCTGGGGCTGCTGGAGCGGAAGAGATTTGCAACGATGGAACGCGCGCGGGGTTGGAGCGGAGGGAGCAGCGGCACCGGAATGCTGGAGGAGGGCACCGCGCGTTCTCACGCGCAGACTTCTGGATCGACTGCAAGGCGATCTGAGCGCCGCCACGCGCGTAGAGAAATGCGGCAGGAAGATCGGGAAGACGCCTGGACTCGCGCCTGCCTGCGTGCTTTGGAATAGACGCGATGCTCCAGAAGAGATCTGGCTAGATCGAACCCCTTCAGGGCTTGAAAGATGAGGCATTCAACAGATCTTCACGAACATCAGATCTAGGGTTTCAGAAAACCCTAGAACAAGAACTTTTTGACCAACAATAATCTCCAATAAAATAATCTTCAGGAACAATAATCGAATCTCGAACATAAAGAAAATATAATGAAAAAACTCCGAAAATCGACTCGTTCTGATACTATGTTATAAAATATGAAGAATGCGGAAGCAATTGATAAACAGAGCAGAAACAAGAAAGATAGAACATGGAACACCATGATTTTACGTGGAACCCTACTCCGTGAGGAGCGGGATGAAACCACGGGAGAAGCCCTCAAAGGGGCGTGTTTTTCCATTGCTTTTCTCAATGAGTACACGAGGTCTGGGGCTCCTTATATAGCCTCTCCAGAGCCTCCAAGTCCTACCACTGGACGATGTGGGACTAAACAACTGAATAGGATAAATGGATCTTCTCCAAGATCCATTTACCCTGCTACAACTCAATGGGAGCACATAACAATACTCCAACAATCTGTTCATAGCTAGTTTGCTTGCTTCACGTGTTTATACACATTGAATTCTAACCATCTGATCGAGGTTAAAGAACCGTCCTGTGCTGCTCCTCCTGTCGTACTATTCCCCAACAAGATGAAGGTCTCGCTACTCATTCAGTGAGCCGGGGGGCAGTTGTTTGGGGAGGAGCGGGTGAGCTCATGATTTTTTTACGATGTTAGTTCTGTGAAGCATTTGTGGACTTTACTCGTTAACTTACAATATAGATATTGTAGGTAACATACCGTGCATGTCCATGATCAAATCAACACATTTTTAAAAGATTACTGGCAACTACAATGATAACTATGATGGAAACTTTGCTAAGGATTCATTACCATATCCATCGTAGTTAATATTCTTAGCTGCATTATTCGATCTAGAGTCAAATTATCACATTCATCATTAATTGCCGTAACTGAACAAAATTACGTTTTTGTAGTCACATAATTATTAATTGAGGATGCATCAAAGGAAGGATCGTATCACATGCACCATCACTAAGGAGTTCGTCGGAGGAAGGACTCGAGTAGTTCAAGTTAAACCGATTGCAATAGTTGTCATTGCAATTAAAACCATCTATAGTAGTACATACATCAATTCAAGATAAAACAATTGCAATACGTAAAACCCACTATTCAACCAATCACACACCAAGATGAGGCACATCAGCGGACTCGACTCCATGAATGACATCGAGCCACCCATCATACCTCAGTTCTGATTCCGCGCTTAAAACACACTATTGCATTAGCAAAGGTTCGATACAAGCTTCATAGATGATCCCATGGTAAGTGGGTATTTATCAGTTGAATTTGTTGTTGCCGTTGACTTGGAACAGTAAGCCTCCCTCTCATCCATTTGGAAATCGAGCTGGGTCTGATTTTTGTGGATATTTGCATATCCGGAATCGGGGCCATCCCAATTCCACAATTTGAATGAAACAAAATCAATATTCAGCACATGTAAAAAAGGTCTACGTTGGTTTGATTTTATACTCCACTTGGAGGAAATTTAGTTAGATGGAGAAAATAAGTTAGATCATCAATTTGAATTAAATGATTAATTACAAAATAAATAATGTATCTATTCTCACAAGTTTGGATAATCCATGTTCATATACATCCATTTTGGCTATTCGGTTCACTTACAGGTTATGGGTGGGCTTGGATCGGGTATTCGATCAGTATAATTTAAGCACGTATCCACAAGTTCTAAGTTGTTTTTTCTGGATCGAGGCGATTACCAGTTCAACTCCTTAACCATGCACAAAGCATATAACTACAGTAGAGGGGATATTAAAAAAAAGTACATAATAATCCTTCAAATCACACTTTTTATAACTTGAAATTGGAAGAACACCGCAATGGAACATAAATAATTTGAGTATGTAACTAATACAACATTTCATAACATAGTGTGAGGCAGCTGAGACAAAGAATTGTCTATTTTGGGTTGCTAGCAAATGATCTTGTTGCTAACATAATACATAATTGCATGTTCTACATCTTTTCTATTTAAAAGGCATTTCTAATAACAGTTGGCAGTTTGCAGTTTTATCAACAAAGAAGTCATACTAAGCATTTCGAGTCACAATGTACACTCTACACAAAGTACTTCTATTAAAAATAGCAGTATGTAATAACATGCACTAACAATATTTATATAGATGATGAAATCATGATTCATCTCCTTTGATCTTTCATTTTGTCTAAAATCCTTAATAAAATAAATGTAACTATCAATTAATTTTCATTAATTAACGTACTAACTCTATTTTTTTAATATTACATATTTAATACTTATTTAGTCTAAAATAAAAGAATAAAGATAAAACGAAAAATAAAGAAAGAATGATGTAAATATGTAAATATGTACAGACTGATCTTAAGCCCGAGACCAGGTCAATATTGAAGTGGTCAACAAAATAAATAAGGGAAGGAACGGGTCATAATCAATAAAATATCAGAAAATAAATAGCATCAATGTACATATATTCATTTTCACCTTGTACATATGTTCACCTATTTTATTTATTATTCATATAATCTCAAATAAAAATACTTCCTTCTTGAAACTGGTTTATAATAATATATATTAATTTTTAAAAATATTAGAAAATTTATTTAATGTAAAAATAAATAATTACATCGAACCAAAATGCCATAAAAACTGTCTTTCAAGATTCATAACTACTTATAGATACTCCAAATTGACCAAACTCACTTTTAAACTCCATTTTATAGTTAATACTATCCACTAAAAATATGAAAAAATTGTAGAATTAATCGTGTGAGTTTTGATGTTTGGACTCCTCTGTTTATATGTGATATATGTATAAAAATATAAAAATATAACATAAAATTTATTGCTAATACACACTAATAAGTCTGAAAACCAAAAAGCTGTAAACCTGAACTTCCGAACCTCATAGCTTAGCCATATGAGCTCTAAATTGGGCGTATTCAGTTGAATATGAATCGAATGTGGATATGAACATAGTAATATATGGATATAAAGTATTATTATATATATTATTAATATTTATTAGGTTAAGTAAATAATTATAAACTTATACTTATTTTCTCCTTATCAAATTCATGCATTCCATCGACTTTCGATGACCACTATGCCTTTTACTCGACAACTTCACAGGTAGAGTAACAATACATATAGGTTTTAAATCTCAAATTTAATTTTGATTTGATATATATCTAGAGAAATACCTTTACATTTATATTTTTGATCGGTAAATATTTTTATAATAGCATCCGATCTTAGTTCGAACAATGTTCGTAATTGCTATTTATTCAATCCAGATTCGTATCCGATCAGAATTCGTATTCGAAAAAAAATTAAATATATGATTTTCAAAATCCTTATTGATGTATACGAGTACTTGTATTCGATATAGATGATGCGAATATTGATATAGAAATAGCCATGTCCAATCCATATCCGGTCCATTTTCATCCCTAGCCCATGAACACACATATCATTATGTGCCCATAACGTTTTAAAAATCCAAATCATAGTGTTAACACAGTTATGCACCAATAACCAATCCATGACTCTAGCGAAATGAATCCATCACCCCTCGATGTGTTATAGAACTCCAAATGACCTGGAATTTTAACACATGATCTTCATTTATAATGTAAATAAATAGCAATATATTTGACTTATATTTTAATTAAAATTATGCACTTTTATCCACGAAAACATATAATTATTCATGGTGGACACATTTTCCTTTTTCTTCTATATATATTATGTATATACAACTCTAGACATGTACATTTAAGTTGGTATGTGAAGTATTTTGTTACTATTCGTGTTAGATTTGTATTTGTTCTGTATTTGATTCATTTTTAAGAATCCGCTAACATAGTTTCATATATATCAATATTCATATCTATATTCGTATTTTAAAATGGACGACATTATCTCTATTATTCATCTTTTGTACCATGCATGTTAACATAATATTTCAAAAGGAAATTATACACATACCTTTCTTATAACAATTATATCTTTTTTTGCTATTATAATTATGTTCCTGTACTTTAACTCAAATTAAGTATCGTCTTTCCGTTAATGTAATTAAAAAGTTCGAGTCCTTGAATTTTGAAAGAGCATAAGTGCACAAATCTCAATGAAAAAAAGTTAGGAACACATAGTTATAATTATAAAAATTTATAAAATTAGCACACAAACTAATAAAATAAAGCAAACTGTGAATGATTCTGCCGCTAAATCATCCAGCTAATTCCAACGTCAAATCTTTGCCCAACATTATTTTGGGTTGGAGGTGCGTATGTTTCGCGGTCAATACCCATCTGACATCTGTCTCCAATTGGGAAATCACGTCAACGCGAAGCTAATACGTCCAAGTAATGGGGTTTTCACTCCTGGCCTTTGCAACCTTGAGGGTGACACGTGGAAATTGCCCGCTTCTCCTTCATTCGTTCTCTCTCTCTCTCTCTCTCTCTCTCTCTTTAAAAAAAAATTAAAGGCTGTCTTGGTATTGCAAGCCAGCTAGTGGTCGTTTTCATGGTCTTATTCTTCAAGCAGCAAGCCATATATTAATGACTAAATTACAAAAAATTCCTCGACTATACATCTGATTTTAATGCTATACCTGAACTTTAAAAAGTAAAAATATGGTACTGAACTTTCAAATTTGTCTCAATGCAATCCCTGCCTATTGAAATTTAAGGTTAAATTGATGAAATAATCAACTAAATTTTTATGGTGAATGACCACATTGAAACAAATAAAGTTGGAGTACCGCATTGTTACTTTTTAAAGTTCAGATATGACATTGAAATCAGGTGCATAGTTCATAGATTTTTTTTGTAATTTACTCTATATTAATTGTAGGTAGGATATGGAGAATTTGGTATCCGGTATAACATGGCTCAGATTTCGTTTTCCAAAATAGAGAGAACCTTCTAGAGAAAATATAAGATGATATATAATCCAATAACTTGAGGTCATGGTTGATGTCACACTGTGTTATTTAGTGACAGAAACCTTCTACTCTATCCAACCAACATGATGTTCACCAACAAAGCTTTCTCCTCTTGTCAAAAAAAATTTTTGGCCCTCTGGGGATAAGAGAATAGTTCGGACACACATTATAATTACAAGCAAATTATTCACGTTGAATTTCTAAAACAAAATTTATGTTAGCGAGTTTAATGGCACAAAGGAGGGGAAGGGAGGGCTTGAGATGGGGAGGGATGGGACCCTCGGGAGTGGGGCCTCAGTAGTGGAAGCCCCACCGAAGTGGGGCCTCAAGGGGGTGGGGGAGGGGAAAGGCAATTGTGGAGGTTCATTGCAATTGCTGATGGGAGAGGTTTACTTGGAGTTGATGGGTGCCTAGTTAATGATTATGTCTTATATTAACTTGAAGGTCCAATTGTACTCTAGGCAATGCGAGCGAGGTCATAGACCCTTTAATTAATTAAACAACATGCCTGTTCGAAGTGGTATGTTGAGCTCTTTCTTCGATCAGAAGTAAAGTTACCATTAGATTGTTGAGGGAGGCTCGAGGGGGGGGGGGGGTGAGGGGGGGCATGTTGCACTCCCAAGTCGGGAGTATAGGGCCTCTAAGGGGAGTGTGATGACCCCTTATGAGTGTATGCTCGAGTAGGGAAGGGGGAGAGGGCCCCTCAGGATGGGACCTCCAAAGGGATGAGCTATTGAGAGTGGGGCCTCAAAGGGGAGGGACCCTCAGGAGTGGGGCCTCGGCAGCGGCTCGAGTTGAGACGAGGGGAGACATATTATGAGATGCAATGATGAGAGTCGATGTAAGTTCCTATTGGGAGCGGTCTAGATTGGTCGAAAGGCAAGATTTCACATATCAACTCCATCCCTCTCTTTCTTTATTTTTTAGGGCTTCCGATTCTCTACATTTACACCCAATTAATTTTAAGTTTGATTCATTGTAGCCTAAAAATTCTTTGTTATCCACAATGTTATCCATTTCCATCTCTGACCCCATCTTTGATCAGATACACCTCCGTCTTCTATTGTCCATCCAACCTGACCTCCCATTGAGGTCAGCAACGTTCTCCATTATCCATTTCACCCTTCTAACAGAAGTTTCACACACATCTCACTTTACTTGACTCACCTCCCATGAGAGATACCTTCTTCTCCGACGAGATTTGCACTCTCGTACACATACACATATTTCCTCAAATTTTCTTACATCAGGAGCTATGATGTAATGCCAAGGAGCTCCCATAGCTTTCATCAAGGTGAATTGAGTTTCGGAATACCAAGATCCAAGAGACCCAGTTTTCTTCAGAATCCTCAAGCTTCAGATACACATGTTCTTCTTATATTTTCTTTGGTTTCCTAGGGAATGGATGACTATTAAGTTGTTGTAGATTTGTACTGTTTCTAAATTGAATCATAGATAATTGGGACATCCATTTCAGTGATCAAAGCTATTCTAAGTGCTTCCTTCAACTAGGCGGTTCAGCAACTAAAAGGCCCAAGGACCCTCGACTTCTTCATAAGAAGTTGATCTGAAACCAAGGCATATCCATGGATCCCATCAATGTGACAAACAGAGGTTTGTAGCTTGAGATATAACTCTATAGATGTACACCATCAATGTTGGAGCTTCGCTCGGCCTCCACCTCTAATCACCATTACTTCATTGAGTAAGAAGAGCACATATTCAACTCGATACATGTAATGTTCTATGCTTTTTGATCATGGGGTGCATGGGGTAGAACATTAACCCTTCAACCCTAACCCTTACCCGCTTTTACAGTAACCCTTCAACCCCCATGCTAGGGGGTTGCTTTTAAGTGAAATAATCTTCCATCTAATTTTTGTGTAGTCCTCGATAAATTTTATTATTTAAACTTAATTTATTTTTACGGTTTTAGTTCTTAATTCTTTTTTTTTAAATTTCTTGCACATTTCAAAATTATTTTTATCCAAAGTTATTATGGAAAAGTTGGCACTAAATAGCTTCAAATTTATGTGATTTTGTATGTTTTTTTACCTTGTGTTTCTCTTCTAGAAATTATTTTTTATGATTTAAGCTAACTTCTTTAAAAAAACCCACTGGGATTTATTTTATACGAAGAAGAACTATAGTTATACTTCACTAAGTGAAGTACAAAATCCTTTTTAGTTTTAAAAAATATTGCCATGTGTTCAAAAATCAAAGTAATTTTATATTTTCACTTTAAATATTCATGAAAACAAGAAAAAAGAAAATTCACAAAACAAACATACTATTTAGTCTACCACTTATCTAGTTTAAGTAGGAATTTGATTTTCAAAACAAGTGTTGTATGGCTTTCTATTTTAAAATTGAAATACTAAAAACTATGAAATAGACATAAAAATCATGTATGGCTTAATTTTTTCCCAAAATTCAGGTTTTATTCACCTTTATGAGGAATATAAACTCTCCAAAAATCTTTGTTTAACTCTTTTTCTTAAGTTTAAAATCCATAAAACATTAAAAACTTAAAATTCCTAAAAAAATCCATAAAATTCAAAGCCTTAAGGAACATGCCATTTTCTTACTTATTCCATCTTCTATATTTATAAAATATACCTATATACATGTAAATCAATTTTATCTGATTATCCCATACATTTCTTTCTCCTACAAAAATAAAAAATAGTTTATAAAATCAATAAAAATTTAAAAAGTAAAAAAATATATATTAAAAATCAAAAGAATATATAAACCCCAAAAATATACACATGTTCAAAAATACATATTAATATATTTATAAAAAAGCACAAAAACACTGAAGTCACAAAAACAATAGACATGAGATACATTTTATGTTGTATCCCTGACTCCCTGAGTATCTAAGCCCACTACATAGCATACTCTTCTAGATTACCAAGTTGTGTCCTTAAGTCGGAGCTTGGGACTTGCGCACACAAAATAAACATACATTTAAATTCACTGCATATCATATTTTATTTTGATTTGATGTTTTCTTTTTTACTATAATGGTAGATTAAAGTGTTCTAGGATGTGCATGCTTTTTTTGCTCGTGAAATACTTCTGCTAAGCTTGAGAAGTGGTCTAAAGATTCCAAACTAATTGAAATGGAATGGGTGAATGAATTTTTTTTAAAAAAATAAACCTTTTTCCTGTCCGTTTGATGTAAACCCAAGTATGAATTAGGGTAGTCTTGTAGATGCCTGAATCCGCATGTTTGCATGTAGTAATGCGAGTGAGTTTAAGATTTCTTCTTTTGTTAAACTGGAGTTTTAGTTTTAATCTCGCTTATGAGTAATTTATTATATTGTTATTATTTGTATAAACCCGAAAAGCGTAGCTAAGCAGGAGTTGTAATAACAACGATTATATCTTTTAGTAACTTTATGTAATCCACTTGCACCGGATATGATGTGGTATTTTTTAGCACTCTTTTTAACAAAATTTTGATGTATTTCCTATAGAGAAACATACTGCAGAGAGATACTTTCTCTCATAGTATTTTGTTATATAAAGTTATAGACATATACGTCTCCAATATGTTGGGAAATGGATTTTCATATATACATGATTAATACGAATGAATATAGTTTACTTTTAATTTGTATTATATTATTTTCATGTAACTATCATATATTTCAAATGTTAATAAGTATGGGCGGTTTTGTGTTTGCTAATTATCAAAGATTATGGACAATCAATTAACATTGTAAAGTGTCTAACTTCCTCTACCCTAGTAAATGCGTGCTTCTTGCGATGTTATTTAGCCAGTGCATGTCATATCTAATCGATCATATCGTGTACTCATTCTTTCATTATTGTCCCCACTACAAAAAAAAACTGATTTATGACAACAAAAAATTTAACATGTTATCACATCCTCCATAATTAAATGTATAATAACAAATATTATTTATTGCTTGATTCTTTCAATTCATAACGAATATCATATTTCTTGCTACAATGCTAACAAGAATCATATAACAACTATTCGTTGACTTTTTCTTCTAATCATGATTAAATTATCGGCTAAACTAGCAATAGTTGGTATGAATTTTAAATGAAAATATTTAGTCATCATTATATAAAAATACATCAATGAATATGAAATTCATTGTGAAATACAAGAAAAAGAAAACTTTTTAACCAATAATATTATTTGTTACATATTTAATATTGAAAGATACATCTGTAAATATTCAAATTATTCATATCGTATGTCAATGTTGTTGTAAAGCCCCTATGTGTTATATGTTTCACTTGATGTTTTACTAAGATAGTTTTGAAGGATTACTAGAGATGGAGTGGGGTCTATAGGGGTGGATCTTCATATCTTGTGGGAATCCTGGTAAAAAAAGTCGCAACAATAGTGTAGAGATGATAATCCTTTAAGAAAAGTCCTTCAATAATTCTTCAATCATAATACTTTTTAAAATTACTTCTTTTATTATTCTTTTATTATTTTGCTATGTTTGTTCTGTCTTCATTTCACATCTTGTCTAATTAAATGCAAGTCTTTAACTAAACGCATGAAATAAATGTCTTAATTAATCACGGCCACCTTTCATTGTCGAAAACGCAAGAAATAAATTGATCTATTAATTTCAATATATCTCTAAAATGATATAAAAACGAATTTATCTGTGCCTATTATATCGTAATTATATTGTTTGCAACATGGAGCTCATTTTCATTTATCTGTATATTTTATTCTTGTAGTTATTTATTTGATTTGTGCATGTTAACTGCAAGGATATGAATCATATGATCATAAAAATAGAAATATAAAATAAAATGATTTCTACTCTGCGATCACCGTAAACTTTTCTAGTGACATCACGACGTCTGTAAGATTTATATTTACTCTATGACTCTTGTAATCTTACTCCGTCTTCCACGATCCTTGCTATCAATTTAACTCTTCTTGAATTGGTCTTCTTTCAATTAATCAAACCATGGGAACATGCGGCATTGTATTTTTCCCCTTTCCTTCTCTCTTTCCTTCTCCTCTCTCCCCTTATTTTTCCTAGGGATTTTATCACTTGTGCCCCTCCGAGATATCGCAATATCAGTTATACCCCTATCTTTTTGGTAATATCAGTTGTGCCCCTCAAAACTTGATAATTTATCACTTGTGCCCCTCGGGTTAGTGACCGTCCATCCACAGTGCAAACGGCCGTGAACTTTGAGGACATAGGCGGAATTACTTAAAAAAAAGGTTAGGAGGTCATTTTACACCCTCCTCATCTTTTCTTCTTCCTCCTCCTCCCCATCCTCTTCTTCCTCCTCCTCCACCTCCTCCTCCTCCCTCTCTACCGCCGCCCCCGCCCCTGCCCCGCGTCGCCAGCTCCGCCTCGAGCTCTCCGCCTCCATCTCCAGGCGCGGCCTCACACCGCCATCTCTCAGCAACCCCTTGCTGCGATACGGGCCCCTTGCTGCATTTATTCGTGCAGGAAGGGGAGCTCACGTGACGAGCGCCGGCGGTGCTGCTGATGGTGGCGCCGGCGGCGGTGCTGCGATACGGGCCTCCTCTTCTCGCCGTCTCCGGAGAAGAGGGAGGACCAGATCTTGGAGAAGGCGCGGAGGATGGCGTCGTGGTGGTGGTGGAGGGAGGTTTCGTTCTGATGTCACTGCGTGTCAATGCAAGGATGCTAAGTTCGTCCGATTTGAGTCGATCGATGATCCTAATTCGATTTGGACTGCAAGTCGATTCTTCCCCAAATCTAAATCTTCAAACGATCGGATTGAAGGTTCAGTATTCTCGGGTCTTCAGCCGATGACTCTATATCTGGATGCAGTGGTAGGGGTAGGCGAGGAAGGTGATGCTTCGATCTGGAGGCTTCAACGATGAGGCAGTGGTACAAACAACGATCGACCGGAAGTGGAGGTGATCTTCTATCAACGGTTAGAGAACTCCATGTGTTGAAGCTCGAGGCGGCGAAGGGGATCTCGATCAATGTTTCTCGATTACCCTTGGATTTCACACAACTCCAGATAATGATGAACCTGGAGATGCGATGTAGGACGTGCACCCCCCTCCCAGCCCGACCTCCCGCACCCCCCTCCCAGCCTGACCTCCCCCACCCCCTGCCGCCCCTCTGCCCGACCTCCCCCGCCCCCTGCAGCCCCGACCTCCCCCACCCCTGCCGCCCCTCCGCCCCGACCTGCCCCCGTCCCCTGCCCTCGCCTCTCCCACCCCCTGAATGCGCCGCCTCCTCGCCTATCCCTCCTCCGGCCCCCGCGTCTCCTCCGGCCCCTTCCGCCCTCCTCCTCCGTCTGAGGTGGCTGAAACCGGAGTTGAGTTTTTTTGTTAAATTTTGATAAAATTTTGACTAATTGATTCATAAAAAGTCATCCAAAAATTAAATAAAATTCATCGTTTGATCCGTAACGAGTGATTTGTCCGTGAAAATATAAAAATTTTAGAGATTCGATGGATGCACGAAGGTTTTAGTAAGAGAGAAAAATTATGAATAGAAGGAAGAAGAGCAAATGGAGGAGGAAGAAGATGAAGAAGGGTATGGACCATAATGCCCTTCTTAACCACACCATGGTTTGAATAAACCATGGTTATTTTAATTTTTTGACGGTCAATCTGACGGAAGGGCACAACTGGTGACGGAGCAAGAAGTTAGAGGCACAACTGATATTACCAAAAAGATAGGGGTATAACTGATATTGCGATATCTCGGAGGGGCACAAGTGATAAAATCCCTTTTTCCTATTCATCTCCCTTCCAGGTCTTCAAGCAAACCGACACCAACGCAAACCTCATGGTTCGTCCCATCTACCTGCAATCGTCACATGGAACTGCAGTGGCCTTCGTCTCATTCGCCACATCCCATATTTGCAGCCACAAGCGGTGTCACCACCATTGCCATGTTCCCATTGTCGAGGGGAGGAGGAGGTTGCGGCATGACGCGGGGGGGGGGGGGGGGGGGGGGGGGGGTGGATGTGGGATTGGGGAGTGGGAGAGGGCAAAGGGACAGTAGAGGGGGAGTGGACAACAAGGCAATGAAGGGGAATAAGAGGAAGGGGAAGGCAGGATATTCTTTATAAATATAATTCAACACGAACGGTATAGATATCACTTACTTTGATGGATTATGTTCACTTTAACGGACAAATAGACGGTACTTAACCACGAGGTCATGGTGTAAGAGTTAGTGAGTTTGCAAGGATAGTATACATGGATTGCGGTGTAATTGACAAGTTAACAATTGTCATGACATAGAAATCCCTAAAATAATTGGAGAAACAAGTATTATTGGCAAGACTTACATGCACACAAGTGTAAAAAATCTTACAAACGAGTTTTTTGCATCGTCTTATTAGGTCACTAGAACCGTCGAGTTAAAGAATATTATATATGACCGTAAAAAAGAATATAATCAACGATGACATCCATTATTTTTTTTTGAATTTTTATCGCTTGTACCCTTCTTGATTTCTACTATATCAGATATCTCTTTTTGTAATAGGGATACTTACACCTATAATCCTGAGTAATTTCGCAATAACATTCATAACCCCGTATAATCGTGAATTACATGAGAAGCCTCGAATAGTCGTATTACACCCATAACCCTCCGTTAATTTAAAATGTTAACTCAACCATATGGTGAGTTAATCTAACCCATGTATTGATGAACGTTCATGATAATCCAAAAAATGAAAAAAATCCTGACGATGGGATGGAAGCTGCGCGCGAGTCGGCGGCAGGGGAACTTTGTTCCAGCTGTGGGAGGAGCTTCCAAGCAAGAAGCAACGGCGGGCACAGGGAGGAGGAGCGCTTTAGGCTCAACGTGGAGGAGGGGGGTGTTGGAGGCACATGCTCGAAGGCTGGAGTGGGGGTCGGGGGGAGGGAGGGATTTGCGTAAGACAGTGGGCTGAAGGAGGTCGGGGGGAGGGGGGCTTTGCGTTAGGCGGTGGGAGTAGGGGGCGGAGCTCTGCGTGAGGCGACGGGCTGGAGGTTGGAGGGGAGGGATTTGCATGTTGGAGGTCGGGGAAGGTCGAAGCGGGGCTTTGCTTCAGGCGGTCGAGGGGCCTTTGGTGGACGACCGGGGGGACAGTGGGTTGAGGCGGCGGGCTGGAGGTCGGAGGGGTGGGAGGTATTTGCGTGGGGGGCGGCCGAGGGGTATGTGTTGGACGACCGAGGGGACAGTGGGCTGAAGGTCGAGAAGGGGGCTTTGCGTCAGACGCGGAGGAGGTCGAGGGGAGGGGGGTGGAGGCTCTGCGTGAGGCGGCGACGAGCTGGAGGTCGAGGGGCGGGGGGGTGAGGGGCTGCAGGTCGCTGGCGGGCGGGGATGTTTCGCTGTCCGAGGGGGGGGGTTGTTTGATGGTAGTTGCCTCGGACGATGACAGGGGATCGGCGGGGAGGAGGTGGGCGATGAGGAGGAAGAGGGGAGGGAGAGGGACAGCTCGACGGTGGTGCGGGCTGGGGGTGGGGTTGCGTTCAGGGAGCAGGTGGGCTGGGCGCGTGGAGCACCGGGGAGGGGGGCTTCGAGGAGGGAGTGCGACAGCGGGGACGGGGCGGGGGGGTTTGGGGGGGGGTTCTCGGCTCGGGGAGAGGGGAGGGTGGCGGGGGGTTGCTCTTCTCGAGTGGAGGCGCTGCTCGGGCGGGGCTCTCCACCATGTGGAACTTGGCGCTGCGGGTAGGGGAGGGGGTTGCTCTGCTCGAGGGGAGGTGCTGCTCGGAAGGGGCTCTCGACCAGTGCACGGCGGCTTGAAGGTGAGGAGGTGAGGTAGCGACGGCTGGGAGACAACGCAAGTCAACAGAATGTGGTTTCAGGCGGCAGAGGGACGCCAACTTGCAGGCAGGGGGAAGAAGAAGGGGAGGAGATCCACGTTTGGGAGGGCCCTGGAGGAAGGGGAGGTAAACATCATTTTGTAAATATAAAATATTTTGAAGGGCAAACTTGTCCACAATTAACTTTTTCCGTTGAAGTTAACGAAGATTCGAAACGACACTTGACATAGGATTATGCCATGTAAAGGCTAAACATTACTCGGGGTTTCTCGTGTAATTCGCGATTATGCAGGGTTATGAATGTTATTGCGAAATTACTCAGGGTTATGGGTGTAAATATCTCTTTGTAATATCAGTTGTGCACGTATATTCTTACAAAATTTTACAATTTTGTCCCTTTATTAAGATAAAGCAAAATCATAATTGATAGGTTTTTATCAGTTGTGTCCCTCTGAGATATTGCAATATCAGTTATGCTCCTCCTTTTTTGGAATATCAGTTATACCCTCGACTTCTTATCATTCTATTACCTGTGCCCCTCTGTTACTTTAGCCGTCAATGAGATGGAATTAACCCTATTTTTTTCAAACCACGCTGAGGTTAAGAGGGGCATAACTGTCCAAAAACTCCTCCCACACTATCCTCCTCATCCCCCCCATCTTCCCACGCCCTCCGACACCTCCTTCTGTTGCCCCACGCTCTCCAACCATCACCATCTCTGCTTTCATCAGGTCGTCAGTGAGCCCATCCACCTTCGTCAGGTCCTTGATCTTCTCGGACACTGCAGTTGCTCTAAAATAGAGAGCAAAGAACAGACATTGTTGGCTTCAACTCGAACAAAAGCTAAGGTAGTTGAGAAAGATCAATACCCCTGAGGTGACTAGTGAGATCAATTCATGCAACCATCACCATGATCAGCAATTAACATGTCTTGTAGTTCTTCAACTTCCCTTCCTCTACGAAAAAAACATGATCAATAGGGAGGTGACTAGTGGGCTCAGGTTTACGGATTTCATCACTAGAGGAGTACTTCCTGCCATCCGCGCTTCGTAGATGAAGGTATTTCTATCGTCTGCAGGTTATGGCATGAAATTGTTCCTTGATTCTCACAGGCGCTCTTCCTCTAGAAGGAAGCATCGTGTAGAGGGGACAAAGAAGTGAGCATATAGGGGTGTACCTCCACAACAGGTTCCTTTACCTTCCTCCTTTTGGATGTCCTACTATCTCCGAAGGAAGAAGAGATGGTGGAGCTCTAGGGGAGGTGGAGGCTGGGGCTGGGGAGTGAGAGGCTAGGACTGGGGAGGGTGGGGGTAGAGGAGGAGGAGCACGAGGCGGTGATGGCACGAGACAGAGTGGTCGAGGAGGAGCACGAAGGCGGGAGGAGGTGGAAGATGACCTTTTACCCTAATTTTTTGATTTAATTCCATTGTGTCCGTGAAGTTAACACCCATTTACGTTGGGGAGGGAAGGCAACTAATCTGAGGGGTACAAGTGGTAGAACGGCAAGAAATTGAGGGCACAACTGATATTCCAAAAAAGGGAAGGATATAATGATAATGCAATATCCCATATGGACATAACTGATAAAAACCCTAATTGATATTAGAAAAAGATAGAACTGTAAAATTTATAAGAATACAGTGGCACATCTCATATTATAAAAAGAAGAGATATAACTAGTATAGCCTGAGTTAAGAAAGACACAAGTGATAAAATACTATTTTTATTGTAATATATGTCCACAATTAGTACTTAGGTCAAACACCTCGAAGTCAATCATAGGTAAAACCCATCAGACAATGTGAAACCATGCTGGCTCAAGCTTGGAGATGTTTGACGCACGAACGACTCCGGTGGAATCAAAACCTGACCTCTTGTGCAGGAAGATGACTTCCAGGGGAGAGAATCAGCATGTCGCCTCCCCCCCCCCCCCACTCCCTGACCCCCCAAACCCTAGCGCCGCCTCCTCCTCCCCCCCACCCTCTCCCTCTTCCCCTTCGTCTAACCCTGATGATTCCCGGCTCGCACGCACACCCACCCCACCTCCAGCCTATGCGTTCATTAACCCACAGCCCGCGCGATCCGCTCCCACCCCCTCTCCTCCCTTATTCCATGAACCACCATCACAGAGTGATTTCCCTCCCCTGGCACCTGTACCCATTCTTCCCTCCTCCACCATTTCTGCTTCTATGTCGGCGCCTGCTTTTACTGCTTCTCGGCCTCCTACGCGTCCTTGGCAAGAAGTGGTTGCGACCTCGCTCCCGCCTCCACCTTCCAGGCGTATGGGATTTGTCCAGCCGGTTAATATCGATGGTGGGCTTGTTGCGTTCACCTCTGAAGATGACATCAGTGCGCTGGACAAATCACGGGAAAATACTCTCGTCTTTTACATACTTGGTAAGAACCCCTACCGAAAGCTTCTTTACTCCTTTATTGAGAAGGTCTGGACGCCTGACGGGGGATTCAGGCTGTTCCCTCGCCCTAATGGCTTCTTTTACTTAAAGCTTGCCTCTGCTGAGGCTTGCCAACATATTCTCGATGGAGGCCCCTGGCTCTTCCAAGGAAGATTTGTTGTGATCCGCAAATGGGATGCTGGTACCTTCTTTGAAAGGGACTTGCTCTCTGAGATACCGCTCTGGGTGAGGCTACATGGCCTCAGTCTATGTCACTCCTCGGTGGCGATCCTAAATAAAATTGCGAGCTTGTTGGGAATCCCTTTGTTCATGGATGTGGCAACTGCCTCCGGCCAAAGGGATGGCTATGCTCGTTGTTGTATCTCAATTCGCGCTGGCAAGGAAATCCCCAAGGAGGTCCATCTGGTGTTCTACAACGGCCATCGACAGATGATTCAAGTGGAATTGGAATGGAGCCCGCCACAATGTGTACGTTGTGTCACCTTCGATCACAGTACTTTGAACTGTCCTTTCGAGGTATCTTCGGCAACCTATGTGCACCTTCCCTCCTAAGATTCCTGCATTGGAAGCCCAGACGTTTGTCATCCCTGCCACCAGCCCGGCGCACCTTGCCACCTTCTCTACTGATGAATCTAATCCATCTTCAATTCCCGGCTCCACTGGGGGGCGGAAGGTCTGTTGAGTTTACTTGATCGGGCTGATGGGTCACCTCAGCTGCAACATCAAGGCCCTTCTTCTTCGTCTGGAGCACTTGAACTGCCTCCGTGCGTTTCTCCAATAATCTTGGAACCTGGGGCTCTAGTTGTCTCGCCTGCCCCTGAGCCTGGGATCCCTCCTCTGCCCCGTGGCTCTAGGAGGAATGCGGGGAAGCCTTTCTCGGCATTACCATTTGGCACCAGGGCACTCATGCACAGGCCCCCCGCGCCTGCTCGAAGATCCGCCTCAAGGTCGGAAGATGGCCTTGACCTTAATAAGCCAGACATGGAGGTCGCTTCTGCATCCCATTCCGTTCCCTCCCTGCCCGAATTGGTGGTTGAATCTAATCCCCAATGGATTGCTGCTACCCATAGGAAGAAAAAGGCCTTGGGTGGCCCCTCTAAGCACGCCGGCCATGGAGGCCCCCAGCCATCTTTTTAATGTCTATTGTAGTCTCTAACGTGCGCGGGCTGAACAAGCCGCGCAAGCAAAGAAACCTCTTGAAGAACCTTATGTCTAATAAAGGAACTTTCAATGCGGATATTATTGGGCTACTGGAAACTAAGATTCGTCCGGCGAATCAGGCAAAATCTGCATCTTTAATACCAAAGGGTTGGAATCACATTCACAATGATACAGAGCTTGGACGCATCTATGTCCTTTGGAAGGATTCTGTTTGGACTTGCTTGCCTCTGCTGATCTCTAATCAAACAATCTCCCTCTCTTGCACCAATAAAGGTGGCTTTGCCTTGTTTCTCTCTGTTGTGTATGGTGACAATAGTGCAGTGGAAAGAAGAAACCTCTGGGATGGTCTGAAGTCCCTTCAAATCACTGACAATGCACCATGGGTGGTGCTTGGGGACTTCAATGCGGTTAGATTTGCTTCGGAGCAAAGGGGGGACTGCCCCCTAACCGAGTGGCCATGGCTGACTTCAATGCATGCATTGATGATTGTCATCTGTCGGAACTCAATACTGTGGGAAACCAATGGTCTTGGACGAATTGCTCGATTGGCCCGTCGCGAATTGTTGCGCGCCTAGACAGGGCGTTAGTCAATGAGGCTTGGTTAACACTTCTCCCGTACTCCAAGCTGCGATACTCTCCTTCCCCGACCTCTGACCACTTACTCATCTCCATTTGCCTTGTGGTCCCCCCCCGCTTGCGCACGCCATTTCGATGTTTTGACTACTGGGACTCTCATCCAGGCTACTTCGAAACTATCACTAATGCATGGGCGATGAGGGTCGTTGGCAATCCACTTTACTGCCTCATTCAGAAGCTCAAAGCATTTAAGAAGGCTTTAAAAGCTTGGGCCAAAAGCGAGGCGAATGTATTTGATGAGGTGAATAAGGTGGAAGCTGCCTTGTTGTGCATCAATGACGTTCTCAGTGTTGACCCCATGGACTCGGTTTTCGCCCAGCTGGAGGCGGATGCAAAAGAGCATTTGGATAAGCTTGACGCTGATCTTGAATCCGCATGGAGGCAAAAAAGTCGTGTGGATTGGCTACAACTGGGAGATATGAACACAAGGTTTTTCCACCTGTCGACCAAGGCTCGATACGCAAGAAACTATATTCACTCTCTCTTGGATCTCAATGGCAAACAAATTGACAAGCATTCAGAGGTTGCGGACGAGGCGTGCAAATATTTTGAGGGCCTTCTTTCCCCAGAGCTCCCTAGGCCCGATAGGCCTGACCCCCCTCCCCCCAGGTTGGCTCTCTCCCGTGAGGCCCGTGGTTGGCTTATTCGATCTTTCGATGATGATGAGATTTGCTTTGCATTGCGCGACATCCCATCCACAAAGTCTCCAGGCCCTGATGGTTTTAACGCTGGCTTCCTGAAAAGGCATTGACCGCTCGTTAAGGGTGATGTCATCGCTGCAACGAGGTACCTTGCTTCGGGCGGTGGTATGGTGAGGGAGGCCAATCACACCTTCCTCACTCTCGTGCCTAAGCGGGAATCCATCTCGAGTCTGGGAGACTTCAGGCCTATTGCTTGTTGCATTGTGATCTACAAGTTATTTGCTAAAGTTCTCGCCTCTCGTTTGGCAATGGTTCTGCCGTAACTCATTTCCTTAAATCAAGCGGCCTTTATCAAGGGGAGGGTCATCGGCGATTGTTCAAGGTTGGCGCAGGAGCTCGTCAGGTCGTTTGACCGTAGCTCTAGCTCCCTGCGTGCGTGCTTAAAGGTCGATCTATCTAAGGCTTTTGACACCATCGAGCATTCATTCATCTTGAGATCTCTTCATCTCATGGGTTTTGACCCCGTCTGGATTGCTTGGATTGCCAATTGTATTACCACTGTCTCCTTCTCCGTGCTAATCAATGGTTCTTCTGTGGGCTTCTTCAAAGGCACAAGGGGGCTCAGGCAGGGCGACCCCCTGAGTCCCTTGCTATTTGTCATGGGCATGGAATCTCTTACTACTTTCATGGAGATTGCGGTCTCCAATGGGAGTCTTAGGCCCTTAGGTCGTGGCCGCGGGGTGGCGCCTTCACACCTTATCTACGCCGATGATCTACTCTTTTTCTCCAAAGCTTCATCTTCTACGCTTCTTGAGGTGAATAGGGTGCTTGATGGTTTCGTTGCTATCTCTGGGCTTTGCCTAAATCCTCGCAAGTGCAAGCTCCTGCGACCTAAGGGGGCTCCGACCGACTTTGCTATTACCCTTCGCTTGGGAATTTTACGTTGCGCGCTGCCCACTACTTACCTTGGACTCCCGTTGGTTTCCTCCCTCGGTAGGGGCTCTCATGCCCAAGCCTTGGAGGATCGAATTAGAGCTGCCCTCAGTGGCTGGAAAGCTCACTCACTCTCCTTTGCGGGGAGATTGCAACTTCTGAAGACCGTTATCATGTGCATCAATTTATATTGGGCTGGGGGATGTCTCATTCCCGGTGGTACTATTGATCGGGTGGACAAGATGTGTGCAAACTTCTTATGGGGTTACAGCAGGCATTACGTGAGCTGGCATACCGTTTGCCTCCCTAAGGAGGAGGGAGGTTTGGGTCTCCGTTCGTTGGCCTTACTTCGTGGTGCTATGGTGGTCGCCTGGGGGTGGTCTATCCTTACCTCCAAGCAATCGCTTTGGGCGGTCTTCCTTAGAAATAGGTATCTTCATCACTGCTCTTTCTGGGAAGCTGAGGCTAAAGGTGGTGATTCCCTCCTATGGAAGACTATTCTCCGGGGGAGGGACTCCTATCGTGGTTTCATTGTCAGTTCCAATGATCAGCATACCTGGACGCAATCTCCTAAGGGCTTCTCCTTCGCCCAGGCGCTGGATGTAGTTAGGCATCGTGGTCCCTTGGACCCATGGGCCCCGGTGGTTTGGAGTAAAAACGCGGTCCCTAAGCATGCATGCACCCTATATAGAGCGATCTCTAACAGGCTCCCGACGTTGGATAGACTCGTGCATTTTGGGATTCCTACATCGGGTGTTTGCTATCTTTGCGGCTGTGCTAGCGAGACTTGTGACCATATCTTCTTCCTCTGCGGCTTCGCGAAGAACACTTGGCGTGAGGTTCTTCGGGCATTGGGGCTCCCTAATCCTCCCTCCCTTTTGCTCCCACGACTTATAGAGTGGATATGATCTGTCCAGCAAGCTGACATCAAGCTCCTCTGGTGCGCTACACTTTCTTCTACTGTTTGGGAAATCTGGAAGGAAAGAAACCAAAGATGGGCCTCCTCCCGCTACTCTTCTCCTTCCATTCTGGTGGCTTCGATTGTCTCCGGCATCACCACAACACGCTTTTTGAAGAACGCTTGATTCCAATTCTCCCTTGGGGGCGTGTCTTATTTTTGCAATGCTAATTCGGTATAATGTAATACTTGTTGATTTTTGTTATAGCGGCTTTTTGCCTAAATCTTGTAAATCAAACTTTTTGTGAATGAATACAAAGGAAACCTTACCCATCAAAAAAAAGGAAGATGACTTCCATTGTCGTCCGTGCCCAGGACTTGTACATTCTGAGTACGTAAGCATTCCCATTATCAGGAGACTTACTTAGACAAGAATGGGAACAAATTACAGTGATTTTTGTCTCCATGTCATGTTCTAAATCCGTACACAATAACTCTCAAAAATTGCATTTCCCTCTCTAGAAAGCATTCGATAATCCAACGTCAACGAATGAGAAGCCATGAACGTTGAAACATCACGATAGAGTTGATACATGTGATATCGATCACAAAAGCAGAAGTTGTATGGGCTCCGAGAGTTGGAGCGTGAGGATTAAAATTTTTATCAGAAATGTTTAAAACTAAAATAAACATTGGCGATGGAGAGGAGAGGCCTCCTTGGCCGGAGGAGGAGATGACGGGATTTTTTTAAATAATTATTAAAAAATCGAAATTAATTAAATAGGTACGGTCAAAAAAATAAAAAATAGGTATCGATCGGCACCAGAGGTGCCGGTTTGGGGCGCCCCTCCAAATCGGCACCTCAGAGGCCCCAAATCGGCCCCTTAGGTGCCGATTTGGAGATGGGCATTTTACACACAGCTCCCATTTAATATTTTAATTCTATTTCGATACTATACGATACTACAAATTATTATTATTTTCCTTAGATGTGAATGAGGACAATTGAGGAATTTTGTAAATAATTAAAAAAATAAAATAAATTTAATAGGCTTTCAATATTTTCCTTCATCGCAATTTTTTCGGTCTATCGCTAGAGCTTCGTGCTCTCATCTTTGGAGGTGGAAAGATGATTTATTGTCTCTTCTGCACCTCATCTCGCTTCTCCCCGATAACGTTATTGTAAAATGTGATGTATATCTCTATTTTTAATTATATTCTTCATTATTGAGATATACTTAGAATATTTATAATTGACATATCAACAATATTATAGTATATATAAAGAAATTGAGAGTGTGCTCAACATTATTTACCATTGACACATGTCAACTCAACAACGTACAACTCGACATCAATTAACTTAAAAAAATTTGCAAGTATTTTATTAAAATCATAAAATAATGTTTACAAATAATAAGAAAAAAAATTACAATAACTTAAAGTTTCCATATCTTTAGAAATTCCTTCAGACCTCCTCCTCCACCTCCTGCACCTCCTCCTTTGTCGTTTCCCTTCCCACCATCTCCCAATTTTTTGTGACTCTCCTCATGTGTTGTCTTCTTCTTCTTCTTCTTCTTCTTCTACTACTACTACTACTTGGCCATTTATTCTCAATATGTTGGAACGTGCCTTGGAGGATGCGGTCTAGCTGACGACTTCCGTGGAGGTTCGATTACTTGGGATTCCTAGTTTCTTGACGTCCGCACGCTTGTTGAATGGCGAGGCGGCTCTGATGGAGGAGGCTAAGTGATCCTTACTCCGGGAGAAGGTCTTCGAGGCAGCTCCGGACGTTGTTGTGCTATTATCGTGGATATACCAAATAACTATCATCGAAATCAGTTGCCTCCATTTGCCGAACACTATCAAAAATATGCGACTGCAAATCTCCTGAACTATATTGAGTAGACAGTATGAGCTGAGAGGGTTCAGAGTCAAATTTACTCGAAGGTCCAACAAGCGATGGTCCTACAAGGTTGAGACATTTTTATTGTTGTAAGTATCACAAAATTTAAACATAACGTATTGAAATGAGTTCTTATATTCCATAATATATTTATACCTGAACATCTAACTCCGGCTTCACCGATTTGAGACCCTGTAAAGCCATACTCGATATAACTCATACCTGAAAGATGTTAATTACATTATATGTCACACAAATTAAACAATAAGTAAGAGAAGGATGCAATGTAATAAATTAACTATAATTACATGTAGATACGATTCCTGGTTGAATTAGTGGAACTTCATGCCCGTTGTATCCCTGACTCGAAGGACCAGCAAATGATGATCCTGCAAATTGTGATTGACTGAAAGCTTCTCCATATCCTGCAAGAATGAGATATTTATCTTTTAGGAAATGTTGCAGAAGATAAAAATTAGTTATTGCATTTAGTCATTTTATTACCTGAAGCTCCAAATCCGGTTTGGTCATATTGAGATGCGAGTCCTTGATGACCCGATGGGTATCCTTGTCCGCCATATCCCGCAGACATCATTCTTAAGATTCCAAATATTGACTCCTCCATTGGACCCCTGCGAAAATGCTTACTCACCGTGTCCTGCAATATTTTATGAGGAATTGTGTTTATATGTCTAAAAATCAATATATGAATATGAGTTTACCATACATAAATAATTAACTACAACCTGAACTACCAAACATCGGCGATGGTTGCGATCCCTCCCCACCATATTCGGTGTACTCCCTTCCTGTATAATTTACAACATATAATTTTATAAATTCACTCGTCTAAGAGACAGACAAAATAGTTTACATTTGTGAGAAAGAAATCACAAAACCTGATGTTCCCGAAGTATGATGCTCCTGTGATGGCATGAACTGTTGCTGCTCATATTGGTGGAACGGATACATCAAGGAGAACATGTTGAGTGTTTCGTCAAACATGTTAATTGTATCTTCGATCGTTGTCCTCATGTTGGAAGGTAAGTCCGTTGATCGTCTAAGTTTTTTCATACTTTTTCTTCCTTGTACAATCGTATGCACCTATTCTATTTACGAATATAATAAGAATAATTTAATAGAATATAAGAAGAATATTGACTTTTTAAACATACCAAACGTCTTTCCATTGGTCCGTGTGGTCGGTAAGCTACTGCAGGAGGAAGAATCTGTGTTTGGATCCATCTTCTTGTTATATTCCAATACCATTGCATGTAAATATCGGTATTAGAATCCGGATGTTCATGAACAACTGTGGCTTCCCTGTCATCCCAACGATTTACGTATTATCGATGTATAGTAGACCAGTTTAGGATGTCAGCGCTTCAGGTTTTGTTACGTCGAGATACAAAGTTTATCCTCTCCACGGAAGCAGAAATGTGTTGTCGCATCCCAACTTGACGCATCACGCGATCAGGTAGGTGCATCACTACAAGATCGTAACAAATAAGTGGAACTCAACTCATCCATACAGCCTGGTCACTTCTGCAGATAAGATGTAGTTGTGATATCTCCACTTCAACGTACGGTGTCCAAATCATCTGTATTTTATTAAAAAAATTAGATATAATAGATTACAATAATTTAAAAATAAATGTGAGGATTAAAGTTTTTTTACATGATGAGGTTCTTGTGTATCTAGCTCGTTACGATAGAATGCTAGTGTTGCCGTATACACATTCTCTTTAAACTTGCGCACTCCTATCCACTTCAATGCTAATGCACCTCCGGTAATCTGAGCACCAGCACATACTATTGGTCGTCCAATATGTACATGCTCCAATGCCCAAACCTGTATTTGAAAATATTAGAAGACATAAATAGACAAAAAACTATTGATAACACGAGACATGTGGAGGTACTCTACATATCTGTAAAATTGAGAGGAAGCCATATATCCTGGACGTGCCGATCTTTGCACCCCTATCGAGCTCTGAATACATATGCGTCAAAGCAGCAACACCTCAAGCAAGTTGAGCACATTCCTCCAGTTCACGTAAATGTAAGTACCTAAAAATTTAATAAAACCTAAGAATACAACAACAAATAAAAATGTAACTTCGAATCATTAGCGCATACCTTAAAGGCACCATATCTCTGCTGCTATCTGCGAGAACACTACATCCTATATGATAAAAAAATCAGTGCTCTAACCAAACGAGTCGCTTGTTGTTCGTCATCAATACCCTACAACGAATATTCTGTGTTGAAGAAGACGTCACGTATTCAATACAGCTTCACTTTTCCACTCTTTATCCGAGTGTGTACTACTCCTAACAAACTCATGCACACGACATCCCATCCACCGGTCGGAGAATCCGGACCAGTTACAGGTAGACCATCAACTCTCAAACCACTAATTAATCCCATATCCTGAAGAGTAATAGTGGCCTCCCCTAAGTGTAGGTGAAATGTGTGTGTCTCATCTCTCCATATCTCTAGTAAACTGATCAGTAATGAGGGATCCATTTGGACTCTTCTCATGTTTACCACACATGAGAAACCCGACGCTTCTATCAATCGTTCTACTACGGCACTCTTCTTGTCAGAAATGGAGTTTAGTAACTCATTATGCTCTACAAATCGAATATGTAAAATATATTGAATAAAAAATAAGTAATCGTATTACCAAACAGTAAATTTTAAAAATTATGAAATTACTTACCGAGCTAATGGATTGTAATGATCGATGGTCATTTTGCATATACAACACTGAGGTATCTACTGATCCAGGAAGTCTATCCATCTGTGTCATCTACATTCATAATTTTAATGTCACGAAAACATGAACTATAAATTTAAAATGAAAAATGAAATATAAACTATGTAATTAAAATGTCCTTACATATCCATGTGTTTCTATTTTCTGCGTGGACAACTTAATCTATTATGTCCTGTTTGCTTGCAGATTTTACATAATTTCGGCCGTACGCACATTTCGTCCATTTCATTTCTGATTCTTCCCTGGACTGGTCTTCCGACATTTCTCTTCCTCATTTTTGGAGGTAACATAACAGTAGCATCTTCATCTCCCCAATAACGTCTATCTGGAATGGGATGAAAGAAGAAGTTGTACGCCTGACGGTAATAATCGCTGGAGAAGTACTGCGAACATAGATTGTAGTTATCTACGTGTATACAAGTATGTGAAGCTGCGACTATAACATGTGGACGTACAAAGTGTTTCATCTGCATAAACCCGCACATGCATTCACTTTCTCGGTCATTTAAATTGACTTCATATGCAAATCCATCACGATCGCAGACTTGAAACTGAGTTAATGAAAATCTTTCGACGTGACATGCTCTTGTCTCCCTGGTTTGTTTCTCTAACAACTCTTCATATTTCTTATTCAAATATGTGGTCATTCCTTCTGACTCATCACGACGATAATTGAAATAACCATTTATTCTAAGGAAGACTGTTAGAATCAGAGAAATAATTGGTAAACCACGTGCTCCTCTAAAGGCACCGTTAATACTTTCAGATAAATTAGTTGTCATATGTCCATAACGGTGTCCATCATCTAAACTTAAGGCCCAATATCTCTGATCTCCATTATCCTGAGATATAATCCATTCGAAAGCACTTCTATCTAGAATGAAAATTTCCCGCATCATACTGTTGAACTTGTTCTGACATGGTTCTCGTCCAGCAGCGTAGAATCTGTTTTGAACTATACAATTTTTATGTGCAGCTCTCTGTATGTTTGCACGCATATGTCTGAGACAATGATGATGCGTGAATCCCTCTTCCGGTGGAAATAAACCACGTACAACATCCTTTAGACTAGGAAATCGATCACTGATAAAACAAATGTCCCGACGATCGATAATTAGTTTTAGTAAATTCAAAAACCATCCTCAAGTCGAAATATTCTAGTTCTTTTCAGCAATGGCAAATGACAACGGAAAAAGATCATTATTGGCGCCTATTGCTGTGGCCACATACATGTGACCGACGTATCTCCCATATAAATGTGTTCCGTCAATAGACAAAATAGGTCGATAAAATCTGAATGCTCTACGGCACGCTCCAAATGCTACAAACACTCTCTGAAAATGTATAGTACTCTCGTTTTGGTCTTCCAGTGTCTTGAACCACGTATATGTTTCAGGGTTATGTTGTTCTAAAGCACGAATGAATCTCCGAATATCACGATATGACTCAACTTCATTCCCATAAAACATATCCATTGCACGACGCCTAGCATTCCAAGCTGTCATGTAATTGATTTCAGTTTTCAGCTCTTCCTTTATTTTATACATTATTGCTCCCGGGGTCATACTAACTTTTGCTTTAAAGGAAGATAAAATATACTGCGCTACAAAAACAGAAGAGCATTGACGATGTTTCACTAAAAGGACAGGATTTCTGCATGTATGCTTTCTCCTATATCCTGAAACGTACCAATCTCCTCACGATTTCCTCTCTGATGCATGCAAACGCCATCCACAATCATCATAAATACAAACAACAGTCAAAATATGCTTGTTTGATGCCTTGGGTTTATATTGCACATGATTTTCCATGCTCCATTTCTGTAAATCGTATTGTAGATCCCTTTTCGACTTATAACTCCTACCTAACCAATAACTTAGTTCGGAATCATCGGTGGAAACCGATTGTCTTTCTATAAATACTACCTCTTCTGCTTCTGCAATTTCATGATAAAAAACGTGAGGTAACTCCTCCATCGGTTCTTGTTCAGCATCATCATTATTAGCAGAATATGAGTTCTCCCTTTCCTCATTATCTACGGCTAGAACTATCGAACCATATCCAAAATAATGACAAGTATTACCTCCTATGTTTTCTTCTAATGTTTGAGAATCATTTTCTGACTCGTCATTTTCAGACTCCTCATTTTCTTGTTCGGATATTTCTGTCACTAAATCATCTTCTACATTTACTTGTGAGGACCCTTCGATATCATCAAACATGGTCTCATTTGTTGGCCTGGTTAATTTATATCTTTGTCAGTTTAAATAAAAAATATAAAATTATTCCGTAATTTAAATGTGATTAATTTTACCTCAACGATGAAGGCATATTTTCCATATCAAAGGGATTAGCTTCTAAAATAGATGAATAAATCTCACATCGATGATTGAACTCAACATTGTTAATGTCGATTCATCATCGTGAATCGGTACTGTAAAGAAAGTTGATCTCTCATGCAACCACTTACACGTTAATATAAGTATATACTGGTCGAGCGGGAGATCAGTGACTTCAGATACTCGAGCCAGTAAATCAATGTATGTTAATTGGCATGGTAATATAACCATCCGTTTCTTACCCCCAATATATTCTACGTGGTCATCAGAGACATGAATCGATCCTCTCCAATATATTAAGACATGAGCGGTGTTGGAAGCCATCTATACGAATAAAATACATGATTTAATTAGTTTAATTAAATGTAACAATTACTAATTAATTAGATGTAACAATTAGTTTAATTAACATTTCAGTCGGATGTTATCTCTAAAAATCGATTATTTAAACGATATACTAATCACTCAGAGATGCAATCCAAAAGTTCGGTCTTGGGGACTCATCGGTGCTGACCACAGTGAGTCCCGCCAACGCTGTATAGAGACCCTCCCGGCGCTCGATTCCAAATCTAAATGAGAAGTAATTTTAACATGACTATGTGCACTTTTAAATCTAAATGAATGCAATGATAATAAGGTGTCTAACATAATTGACATTAAAAAATTCATATTACATTTACATTTATTTTTTTCAACATCTATAGGGTACTTCATAGAAAGTTTATAATACAAATGATTTCCATTCAAATATAAGCAAGAATTACTTTAAATATATATTTTAATTAAGTGTCAATTTTGCACATCTAATTATTGATTAAAATCACGAAAAATTTAATACAAGTAAAATTACCTGAAAGACACGTGTCTTCGACAAGAAATGTTATCCAAAAGACAAGAATATAATCCGATATCCGAAGGTATATATCGCCTTCACTGATAAAACCCTGCAAAGAATGCACAAAAAAATGGCTACAAAAAAATCATATTCTTACTTGAATAAGATTAGCAGATCGAGAGAAGAAATCGCGCTTCAGAATACCGAATGAGTGAAATAAGAGAGGAGGAGTAAGGGGAGACGATGAAGAAGGAGAGGGGGTGAAAGTGTGAGGAGAATGGAATGAGGGGGGAGGGGAGGAGGGGACTGTTGGCAATTTTCCAACGGCCCTCTCCCAAATCGGCACCTCAGCTGCCGATTTGGAGCGGAGGCCAACAGGTATCTCCCAAATCGGCACCTGAGGTGCCGATTTGGGGGGGGGGGGGCAAATCGGAACCTCATGTGCCGATCGATACCTATTTTTTTATTTTTTTAACCATGCCTATTTAATTAATATCAACTTTTTTAATAATTATTTAAAAAATCCCAAAGATGACAGCTGACGTTAGCACCTTTATTTTTGTTTTTATTAGTTTTTGAATGCTAACGTTAGGCTGTTATCAGCTATTCTATCACGTAGATGATTTTTTTTGCAAATGGAGATGAAAAGGGAAGAGTGTTTATTTAAAAATGGACCTAAATATAAAAATTATTAGAGACTTAATATGGGTTTGGAACCCATATTTATTGACAAAATATATTATGATTATGAATGTAAAGTTATTTATTTTTTCCTTTTTCTTAGATTTATTTAAATACATTATGTATTTTTAGATGATTTTGAATGCAATATGTATAAAATTATGAAATTAAAATTATACATGAAATTAAGAAAAAACAATTTTTTACTCAAAAAAATATAAAAAATCACGGGAAATCATCGATTCAACAATCCTACTCTCAAGAGGAGAGTATGAACTTATGCATCAACAAGATAGTAGAGCAATTACAAGCATCGTACCACCTTATCATGTAAAGACTGGTTGGTTGAGTAATACAGGAGAGGGTTGTTGATGTGGCTGATGTTCCTCATGCCTTCTGATTGGCTGAGAGCTGATAGGTTGGATTATCGAGATGCGTGACCTCCCCTCCTGCGTCCTGATCGATTGAGACCTGATGTGTTGGTATTACTGAGATGATGATCCTCCTCATGCATCATAATTAGCTGAGAGCCTTTGGGATGGATTGTTGAGGTGCTTGATCCTCCTCCCGCATCGTGATTGATTGAAAGCTAATGATAGAAATTATTGATAACAATTAATATTCTTTTGTTGGAGTTTAAAAAGGGCCATAGGCTTCATATATTGTATCCCAAAAAATCTTTCAAGGAATAATAGAGAGAGTGATGTGAACAAGTAGAGTAGGCACATTACCAAACCACCATAAATCCTCTTCTTTTGCGATTGTACTTCTTTTCTTCTCTGTTCGTGATTTTATTTATGTGTTGTTTAATCGAATCCGTCCCAAACACACCTCTCAACATATTGAGTAGTGAGAAAAACTAAAAAACCTAGTATCTTCTTTATGTTTACTCGATCTTTCTGTTCCCTTCTCAATTAAATCATACTGTGAAGTACGTGAATCACATATTTCCAAGATTCCTCCCCGTCCACTTGGTATGTTGTTTTCCAATTCGAAGTCAAAGATTTCCCATAGCCCAAGTCCGCGAATAGAAAATCATCCTAACCTTCCATGTAAGTAATAAATGGAGATGCCTTTTGGGGCGTTGATCTCAAGTCTTGTTCCATTGGCCATTCATCCACACTCCTCGGCAACAGCCGCCAACATGTTTACTGAGAATATTAAGTTCAAAAAGATAACATATGAGACATCCACCGGAATCCCCTTGATGTGTAAGGTAATCTCATGAATAGACATGAGCAAGGTGCAGGCTACGCCTGATCGGATCATGGGCCAGGTCGAATGGATCGAGGTTTTAAAATTCTTTGTCCAAGGCTCGGCCAGATTCGATCCACGGGCCAAACTTCACGGCCCAAACTCGGTCCAGGTTTGGGTCAGGTCGGGCCGGCTCATGGGCCGATTGTAAAGTATTTTTTGTTAATTCTTAATCAAATTTATGAAGATAATTAAGTTTTTTTAGCATAATTTAATCTTTATAAATCCAAGTAATCATAATATGTGTTACTTTGTATGTCAACTATAAAATAAGATGTAATATTGATAATGTAAAACAAAAACTTGAAGTGTGTCTAGGTTTTTAAACCTAAATTTTTATATGTAATTTTTAAACCTAAATTTTTATACGTACGGGCCGGACCGGATCGACCCAGGTTTAAAGACTTACCCACGACCCGCTCAATTGATCGACGGACCAAAGTACAGACCAGACTAAGTCGACCCATTCTCGAAATCTCTTTACTCAAACCCGACTCCTAAAGCAGGCTGGACGAACTAGCTACCGGTTCATTTGCTAGATAATGAGAAAAAAAAACATGCTCCTCTGCTAATACACGGACACCTCTCACATACGCATCCCAACCTATGGGCCGAACCCAACCGAGAGGAGGGAGCATCTTTATGTACCTCGAAGTCTAGCTGGCGAACTCAGGGCGGCGCCCACTCAACCCGATCCCATCCCGTGACACACAACCCCGAACCGCACTTTCTAACCACACCGCGTCCCCACGCGGATTCGTCAAACCCCCCACCCCATCTGACCTCTGACCTCTCCACGTTCACACGGCCTGACCCCTCGTATATATATACCTTTAAGTTCACCCCCATCATTCCGACACCCCCTCTTCCCGTCTTCACCAAACCCGAACCCAACTCCCCCACTTGCGTATATGACCGGCAACACACGGCTCCCTCCTTCGCCTAACCACCCCCCTTCCCCCTCCGCCCCCGCCGCGAACACGGCCTTCTTCTACCCGCAGCCGGAGGACGACTTCTCCTACTACTACTCCTTCCTCTCCGAGCCCCTCGGCTCCCTCCCCCTCGACATGCCCTCCTCCCACAAGCGCAGGAAGCCGGACCCCGACGCCGCCGACGCCTCCCGCAAGAAGAGGAAGCCCGGAAAGTCCAAAGAGGCCATAACCCAACTCCTCACTTCCCTCGTAGCTCTCGAGGAAGAGGAGAAGTTGGAGCGAGAGGCCTCCAGCTCCGCCGAGCAGCAGGACATGGCCGTCCTCGAAGCCAACCACCGTGAGACCACCGACGTCATGTTGGGTTACTACTCCAACCTCCAGGACCACTTCTCCGACCTCGAGGATTCCGATACCCTCCGTGCGCACAGCGCGCGCGTCGCCGCCTCGGCCGCGGCATCCGTCGCCGCCGAGACCGCGGAGTCGAGTAATTTAACGTCGAATCCCGGTGGTGGATCCGGTCACCACCACCACCACCAGCAGCAGCAGAGGAGGTTGTGGGTGAAGGACCGGTCGAAGGCGTGGTGGGAGCGGTGCAACCACCCCGACTTCCCGGAGGAGGAGTTCAAGCAGGCCTTCCGGATGAGCCGGGCAACCTTCGACATGATCTGCGATGAGCTCGGCTCCTCTGTCGCCAAGGAGGATACGATGCTCCGCACCGCGATACCCGTCCCGCAGCGTGTGGCCGTCTGCATCTGGCGCCTCGCCACCGGGGAACCTCTCCGCCTCGTTTCGAAGCGCTTCGGCCTTGGAATCTCGACGTGCCATAAGCTCGTTCTTGAGGTTTGCTCTGCGATTAAGACCGTGTTGATGCCCAAGTTCCTCCAGTGGCCTGATGCAGCGGGAATTGAGGTGATCAAGCAGCGGTTTGAATCCACCTCCGGCATCCCCAATATAATTGGATCAATGTACACCACCCACATACCGATCATCGCCCCGAAGATTAGTGTCGCGGCTTACTTCAACAAGCGGCATACTGAGCGCCATCAGAAGACGTCGTATTCGATCACTGTGCAGGGTGTGGTGGATCCGGATGGAGTGTTCACCGACGTGTGCATTGGTTGGCCGGGCTCAATGCCGGACGATGAAGTGCTCGCGAAGTCGGCCTTGTATCACCGCGCAAAGTCAGGGTCACTCAAGAACCAGTGGGTGGTCGGAGGGACCAGCTACCCACTGATGGATTGGGTGCTGGTGCCTTACGTGCAACAGAATTTAACTTGGACGCACCATGCCTTCAATGAGAAGATGGGGGACGTGCAACGCGTCGCGAGGGACTCGTTCGCGCGGCTGAAGGGGAGGTGGAAGTGCCTGCAGAGGAGGACAGAGGTTAAGCTGCAAGATCTGCCCGTGGTGCTCGGAGCGTGCTGCGTGCTGCACAATGTGTGTGAAATCAGGAAAGAGGGGATGGATGAAGAATTGAGGTTCGAGTTGGTCGACGACGAGATGGTGCCTGAGAATCCGGTGAGGTCGGCAAACGCGAAGATGGCACGGGACAGCATCGCTCACATGCTGCTGCATCATGGGTTGGCTGGCACTGCTTTCATTCAGTAGTGATGCTCTTGGTTTTGAAACATGTTTGTGTGAGTATTCTTTGGTTTGTTGAGATCTTTGGTTGGTGTAAATTTGACAGTGGTACAGGGGAAAGAGGATAAATTTATTTGCATTTTACTGGAAAGTGTAGAAACAGGGGTTGAGATGTTCAGTTCATGTTGTTTTTATTGCTGAAATTCTTGAAATTTCAAGAGCATGAACACTCTTCTCAAGTATAAAACTTATACAGATTTTTTCCTCTGGATGATTTCGTAGTTTCCAGGTGAGTTGCATATGATTGCAGGACTTTGAACGTTTCCTGTGGAGATTGAAGTTCAGGTATTTATATCTTTGTATGTAATGCTAAAAAACTTGAACATATGTTTTCCCGATTTGTTGGAACAAATATCTTTCAAAACCTCTGGTATTTTTTTATTGGTAAGTTTTAGAAACCTAGTTTAAATGATGGGGGATCTTTATTCATCCAACAGCTCTCTTTTGAATGTTATTATTGATCATTGGAAGCATGCATCATCTCTTTAACATGGTCAATCTTATGACTGTTGCATAGGTGCCTAAGGCAGTCATGATGTGAGGGTTTTTGGTGCATACTTATGATTTTGCTGGCATCCTCATCTGTTTGTTTTACTGATATCTATTTTCAGTAAGATGCAATTACTCGAATCCAAGTCCGAGTTTAGTTGAGAAAACTGTGCTCAAGAATGGTGAATGGTTGAGTAGTTTTGTAATTTGATCTGGTAGGAGATCCTAGTGTGGTTCAAGGTCTTGCGTTCAGTCTCGCATGGCCTGGCTGCAAGAGAGCCTATATACAGGGTCTTGTACTATACCCATCTGTCTCACATAATCACAAATTGGCAATGTATTACTAAACACTAGACTTTATAACATGCAATAAATGGTTTTCCCGCAAGATCCAATTACCCAAATTTTCAATTCTCGACTAGAACTTACTATTTTTGATTGACCCGAGTTTCTCATCCAACCATCCAAAATGCTTGAGTCTAAGTTGTTCAGTAATATATCTTGCTTTCATGTGATCTAATGTGATGGCGGAGACGAATTGTTGTATGATTTAGTTGATCAGCCAACATTCTTCCCAAGTGTTTCCTGTTTGAAAGGGACTTGAATATTTTTGTTTTTGTTTTGTATGGAAAATATGCTTTTTCTATTAAATCTGCACGAAATGGGCTAAGAGCTCCTCCAGCTCAGGCTGCCTGAAGGGCAAAAGGTGCCATTGGCAATTTCCTGCAACCTTCTATAGCAAGTTTTGCGCAATGTGTTCTGCAAACATGGAACTTCATTTGCTTGATTTTGACTTCTCTATTATGGTGGTTTACACCTCGACTCATCGCATGGTCTTCTAGTTTGTGTAGAACATGTTTAAAAATGAGTTCAATAGAATTCCATTTACATTATTATAACAGTGTAGATGCTTTTACAGATAAAAAAAATCCTCATTTTTTTGTCACTATGATTTTTTGGGTCTTTGATACAGATGGTGAGATTGTTGTGGGGTTTGGTAAAGGTTGTGGTAGAAGCACGTAATAATAGACGATATTTTGACCTTGTCGAAATGAAGAGCATCCAAGTTGTCCATGAGAATGATGATCTAGTTATGACCTATACAAATTGAAGCATGTACGTGTACTCGTCGTCGCAAATCTTTTTTATGAAACGTACATGGCCTTGAGATAGTCGACGGAGGTTCTCAAGTCTGTCAATCTCATCATCCACATTCCTTTTTTCTGTTGAGAGGGATAGTAGCACTGGCTCAAAATGCACTTCCAATAGCATCTTTGAGGTTTCTTATTTAACTGATCAAGGATGGAAGGGATTATCTTTACTGCCTTTCAGCATTCCTATTTAGATCTGCATGAGGCACATGCTACCTGCAAGGCAACCCGAAGTTGAAGCAAATTATCCACGAGTCGATATCATGGCTCGGATTCTCTGCTGTACAGCAGAGTGCTGGAGCGGAGAGCTGCTAGATCACAATTAGAGCGGCGCACTGATACCTGCTGTGCATTCCCCTTCGTGGCTCCTCTGCTGTATGGCAAAGGATCCACACCATGATAGCGAGGTGATATTAGTCACTTAGCATCATTTTTAATGGCAAAAGTATATGTCGTCACTCTCAAATGATCGAATTTGCTTTAAAAGATGACGACCTTACTAGGAGAATTGATGATAAATGGGACATTTTTTTGGTAATTTTACGCAACAAGCCTTAGAAACTTTCTTTCAAGCCATGATGCGCATCCTAGCTGAACATGAGAAGCTCATCCAGAGAGTTCCAAAGCGTTGTAATTCAGAGGGTCGAGTGGACAATTTTTTAGCAATAACAGTAGGTCGATTCTCAACCAGACGCACTCAACAGACGAAGTGGGTGAAGGAGAAGGGTAGAAGGAGAAGTGGACGGAAAAGGAGAGGAGAAAAACGCAACAAGGGGAAAAGAAGGAAGGAGGAGCTTTGACCATAGAGACGCAATGATTGGATTAAAATGAATTTTGATATATACGTAGAAGAGTATGTATTAGATTCAATCTACGTACAACAACAACAAAGCCTTTTCCCAAAATTAAGTAGGGTCAGCTACATGGATTCTTCGCCTCCATTCAGATCTATGTGGTTCGATATTTCGTAAAATACTGTAAAAAATAGTGGAGAAATCAAGAGATCTACTCTCTTAAAATAGATATGGATGCAGATATCATTTTAACGTCTAAAATAACAGTATATCATTTTAATATGTTGTGAATTTAATTTTCATTATATCTAATAAATATAATGCCTTCGTTCATCATATTTGATATCATTGTTACTAGATATATACACTTGAAATAACACATTTCATCTTTAAGTCATCACATACAAACATGTTGAAGCTAATCAATACATTATTTCTATAGATATTTTGATGTTCAATCCACATCAATATGATATCCTTGTCTTTTTAAGAATATGAAAACGTATTTTTGTATTCACATATTGAAACGGATTAAAAAATGGTGACATCTTTACCCTATACTTCTGTTTGGATTCATTTTTCTCTAACAGACTTTGATGAATATAAATATAGATTTATAATGTCTGGTATATATTGATAAGAATATGTATATTAAATATTTTTTGTATCTTTCCATGCACATGTATATAGATGTAATATATACAAGATTGTATTATATACTAGTGAGGCATTTCTTTATATTACACCTATTAGTTATTATTTGCTAGTGTTCATGTACCTATGATACAAAGAAATCAAACAACAAAAAATTTAATTCATGTTGGACCTTTTGTCCGTCTTCATGTTACTTCGTTATTTTCATAAATTATAGCACGTTTGTTTTGGGTACAAAATTTCACGTGTTCAAATCCTATCGTTCCAGCTAATTTGAAGATCAAAGTGGTCTCGTGGGTCGACCTTGTTTTTTATCTTCCTATTGCTCATCCGCCTATCTATGTTGTCTGGGCAGCTAGAGCAGGAAGACGCAAACCCGTCCTATTGTCCAGTGAGTTTTCAATCCGCCTGCGAAAAAGAACATATACTATTCAAAATATTCAATTCTAACATAAAAGTAAAGGAATTGAACATGCACCTAACATCACAAACCACCACATGAATGTGAAATGTCTCTAGCTTCTTGATCAGTGTACTTTTATACCCTTAATTGCATGCATGTATTTTAATTGAAAAATAGATTCATATTCCGAATATCCTTGTACTTCAAAGATCTGGAGTACTGTAATACTGTCAGAATTTTCACCGCGCAAGCTCAATGTCGTGTTTTTCATGCACAAGGAAATGCAGGGACAGGCTCGAAGCAATCCGTTGCAACCGAGATCAGGGAGCTCGGACGGAGGACCCATGAACTCAGCTGGGACAGTGTAGGATCGACCGTGTTTAAAACGACCGAACAGTTCCCCGTAACCTGTAGATTTTTCTGCAGAGCGTTCACTTCAACCGTTCAACGCTGCATCAGCACAGGTTGCATTGAGTCAAGACTCAAGATGTTGTACTGAGTCAGTATGTTGTCGATTACCTGTCTATATCAAACTACACTCTGTCTGTTACACATGTTAGAGAATGATTTTTCCCATTACATGCAAAAAACAAGCAAAACTTAGCATTGCCTTTGTGGTTTGAATCAGTTGTTCTTGGGATCAGCTGGTTGGGTTTCGACTAGACGACAGTAATGTACATTCTGTTCTTGAATGCAGAAGAACCAGGAGCCATCTGACCAACCTGAACACAAGACATTAGCAGATTTAAAAAAATAGAAACAAGGATGATGCATCAGATAGTATAATTTGTGGTTTAACTCCAAAAAATCCACATGTCACAATGCCTTTCAGACAGACGGAATCAGTGAGATTGCTGTATTCATTTCACAGTAAAAAAATGGAAAAGCAAATTGTACACTATTTTAGATATTATGTACAAAAGCATATCTAGGTTTCAACATGGAAAGAACTTCAAGCATTATGCTACATAATAGATACAATACAAATGGATGTCAATGCCAGACCAAAATCCAATGCAGCAACAGAGCTTCAAGGAACATAACCTTAAGGTGCCGTTCGGATCCAAGGTTAAACCCCTCGTTGAGGAGTTTACCTTCCTTACCCCATATCTTCTCACTCTTACGTGGGTCCCACTTTTTATCTTTTTTTTTTTAAATAAATCAATTCTCCATCATCAATTCCATCAAAAAATAATATATTATACCATCATATCATATAAAAATTATAAACTACTCCACTTTACTCACCTTTTCAAAGTCCAATACAATCACATCACAATAACTACTCACTTTTTCAAACTCCAATACAATCATATCACAATAAACCCACTTCTAACCCACCCCCAGTTTAACCCTCTATCCAAACACCCAAACCAAAAATGGGTTATCTGCTACCAGGTTAACCCACCTAAACCCACTATCGAAACACACTATAAGGGTGTGTTTGGTTTGGTTCGTGGGTTATCCGGGAGAGGATAACCTGTTTTGGTGTTTAGTTAGTGGATTTAGAGTTGGGAGAGTTTGTGTGATGTGATTGAATTTTTTGAAAAAGTGAGTAGCTATTATGATATGATTGTATTGAAATTTGAAAAAGTGGGTAGTTGGTGTCATGTGATTGTATTGAAGTTAGGAATATTGAGAAGCATAGTATTTTATAATTTTAAGATGATATGATGGTATAATATATATTTTTTTGATGGAAAGAGAGTGGCCCCCACTAGTGGGGTTAGAAATATGGGTTTTGGGGGGTAACCCCCCAACCGAACGGGCACTAAAGCTTCGTTCGGCAAGGGGGTTAACCCCAACTCCCCCCTTTGGGGGGTCTTCCCCAAAACCCATGCTTGCTCTTTCATGTGGGCCCCAGTATTTCTTTTTTAATACATTAAATAAATCATTTTCTTTCATTCATTTCATAAAAAATAATATATTATACCATCATATCATCTAAAATTTATAAACTACTCAATTTCTAATCACTTTTCCAAACTTCAATACAATCACAACACAATAACTACTATCTTTTTCCAAACTTCAATGCAATCACATCACAACAAATCCTCTCAACCCAAAATCCTCTATCCAAACATCAAAACACAAAAATGGGTTATCCTCCCCCAGGTTATGACGGGGTAATCCACCAACCAAACGCACCCTAAGGAACATAGAATATCAACCACAAACATGGTTTGAAAAAAAGTGCCTCGAGGCACAAAGGTGCTCGAGGCGAAACAGGGCGGTGGGAAATAGCCTTGAGGCGACCGCCTCAGACCCCCTGGCAGAGGCGTGTACCTCGGATGCCTGAGGCAGTCGAGGCGAGGTGAGACGGTGAGGCGAGGCGAGGCACTGAGGCGTTTTGGATTTTTTCAAACAATTTTTAAAGAAAATAATTACTCATATTCGTATTTTCATAAGTTTATAAAGGTCTAGTTGTTGAGTATATATTAATGCAAGATGAATGCTTAATTTTGACCTCTTTCATATTCATATTTACCATTAACATGTCCAATTATTTCCACTAACTCTTACTGTTACACTCTTAAACATATAAGAAACAGCGTGTGAATTCAATATCGTTCTTCATCTGTATTGTTAAGGTATGGTGGCACGAGGGGGCATCATACCGTTCTTCATCTGGGTTCAATAGAACATACGATTGGAATTCAAATCGTATGATTCATATCGACAACTTAGACATCTTAAATAGACCTATAGCCAATCCCTTTTTGCTAAAAATATTTTAGTGATAGTTATAGCCAATGATTTCCTTTTGATTGGCTAGAAATTTAGTAAAAAGGTTTATGGCATTGACATATCTTTTTTTCGTGATTTTATCTTCATAATATCATCATATATTACATTGTTATATTATATATGTCTGTTGGATTAGATTATTTCATCAATAAATATAATTTTTATACTTTTCTAACTATTTTCCTATACAAACTGAGGCTTAGGCCTCGATCGCCTCCAGGAAAAACGTCTCGTTCCGCCTTTCATTTTTTCAAACCTTGACCACAAATACATGGAACTTGCCATACACACTCGAGCTGCACAGTAGAACCTTTTGTATTGAATCCCTCTGATCGAGAAGAAATTTTCAGATGTAGTCGCAAGTGCGATATTACTGAAAAATGTTACTAGACTACAATCATAAATGCAATCAAACCACAAATCGATTTTAAATATTGAACATAATCAGGTTTACATGAAAAATAATTGTGAAGAGAATATAATGAGATAAGTTCATAAAGACTTTAGGACTCTCTTATGTAGGAGAAAAGCCCTAAGATAAATTACATACAGTGGACAGAGAGACAAAAATAATAGAAAATAATAAAATAATACAAGTATCTCAACATTGCCCATCAAGATGGAGCATATATATATCTATCATGCTCAGCTTGGAATAGCATCTTCGAAATGGGCCTCGAGCAAGTGCTTTGGTGCATATGTCAGCAATCTGATCACAAGAAGTGACATGGGAGGTGGATATGAGTCCCCTTCTGTATTATATCTGTGGTGTAGTGGCAATCCACCTCAATATGCTTGGTTCTCTCGTGGAATACTGGATTGTTGACAACAAATAGAGTTGCTAGATTGGCACATTTGATCTACATGGGAAGAGGTATCTCAACAGCGAGATCAGTTAGAACTGGCCTAACCCATATCATCTTTGTGCTCTCCTGAGCCATAGCTCTGTACTTGGACTCTGTGCTAGATCTAGCAACAACTGTCTGCTTCTTACTTTTCCACGATACTAGGGAATCGCCAACAAAAATTGCAAAGCCAGATGTAGACTTCAAGTCTCTGAGGCATCTTGCATAATCTGCATATGTGCATGCTATCACAGCCAGAGAAGTGCCTCTGCTAAATACAAGGCCAGTACCTGGTGAGGTCTTTATATACCTCAGAATCATATGGACTGCATCCATATGCGCCTGTCTGGACTGCTCCATGAATTCACTCACTTTGCTCACATAGATATGTAATGGTAACATAAAGGAGCTTCCCAACTAGCTTCATGTATCTCCTCTTGTCTACCTCCTCCGTGTCATCATCATATAGTTTCCTGCTTGGGTTCATAGGGGTAGTGGTTAGCCTAAAGTCTGCCATACATGTCTCCAGTAGAATATCAGTCACAAATTTCCTCTTGGTCATCACAAGACCACGTTGGTTCATGACGAACTCTAATCCAAGGAAGTTGTGTAGACTACCAAGGTCCTTGGTGACAAATTGCAGATCTAGAACTCCTTAGCAGTATGAATACCCTGCTCGTCATTTCCTGTGATAATTATATAATCAAAGCATAAATCAGAATGGCAACGATACCTCTCCGTGTCCTATGAATGAATAGAGAATGATCGACAATATAATTGTAGATCTCACGAACCCCTATTGCTCTATCAACTCTGAAAGCTTCTGAAACCAAGATCTTGGTCTCTACTTAAGGCCATAAATCATCTTGTGGAGCATGCACACCATCTGAGATCGCCCCTCAGCAACAAAACCAAGTGGTTGCAACATGTATACCTCCTCTTGTAGATCCTCATATAGAAAAGCATTCTTCACATCAAGTTGGAAAAGCAGCCTATCCCGAGTCACAACTGAGAGAAGAATCCGCATAGTAGAATATCTAGCCACTGGTGAGAATTTATCTTGGTAGCCCACTCCATATGTCTGGGTGAACCCACGTGCTACAAGCCTTGCCTTGTAGCGATCCACGTTGTCATCTGCCTGTTGCTTTACAGTGAAAATGCATTTACACCCCACAACAAAAGCACCTGGGGGAGTAGAAACAATGCTCCATGTACCACGAGACTGTAATGCTGCCATTTCCTCTGCTATGACAAGTCGTCATCTGTTGTCATGTACTGCCTCCTAGTATGTCCATGGGATAGTAACAGTTGATAGACCCACTACAACCCTCCTATAATCCTCTGAAAGATGTTACAAGGAAACATGAGCAGCTAGAGTGTAAGTTGCACAAGTGTGACGCGGCTTCTGCAAAGCAATAGGCACATCAAGATTATTAGCCTCTGCTCTCCGGAGAAGGTATCAACTCCTCCTGTACATTGTCCTGTTGAACAATCATGTTAGCAGGGCTACCCAGAGAAACAATGTATTCAATACATACTTGAGGCATGTTGGAAGACGAGGAAGGCGCATGAGCAGAGGAGATAGTAGAGGGCATGCGAATGTAAAAACATGGTAGAAACTGTGTCAAGGTAGACGTTGATGGAGGTGGTGGTGGTGATGAAGGAGATGATTCTAGCTCAACCTGAGGTTGTGGTGGAAGCAACGAAGGCAGGGGAACAAAAACATCTTCGCCAGAGTCAGAGCTAGACAACATGTCACATGTAGGACAAAAATATATGACAGACTCAAAAAATGTGGCATCATCACTCACATAATTCATTCTCCGACCAAGATCAAAACATAAATACCCTTTTTGGGTATGAGAGTAGCCAACAAACACACTTTTGACAGCTCTTGGAGAGAGCTTGTCATGACCATGAGTAAAATTGTGGACAAAGGCCACATACCTAATGACCTTGGGAGTAAGAGAGAATAACTTCTCGGGAAACGCAATTGAGAAATGAATATTCTCTCCAAGAACCATGGAAGGCATGCGGTTCACTAAATATCAAGCAGTGAGAACCGCATCACCCCATAACGAATGACGAACCCGACTCCGAATCAAAAGAGTCTTCGGGACATCAAGAAGATGATGGTGCTTGCGTTCAACAATACAATGCTGTTGCGATGTGTACGCACATGAAGTCTGGTGAACAATACCACGAGACTGAGGAAATCAGACAGTTGTAAAGTGGAGAATTTCAATGCATTGTTAGATCGAATAAACTTCACACGAGCAGAAAAAATATTCTTTATTTCAATAAGAAATTATTTATTGACAGGACCAACTTCAAACTTATTCTTTAACAAGAAAACCCAAGACAATCTAGAGGAATCATCTATAACGACCAGATAGAAACGATGTCCTGAGGATCAGGAAATCGACTGGGACCCCAAATATCAAAAATGAAATAATTCAAATGATGGACTACTGTGGTGACTCTGGCGACTCGGAAAGGAGGAACGATGGTGCTTCCCAAGCTGACATGCCTCACACTCTAAGGTGGTACAAGGAGAGAGCTGAGAGAGGACATGACATAGCTTCTGTAGAAGAAGGTACCCAAAGCAAAGGTGTCACATGAACAGAGAGATTGATCCAATAGAAATAGTCATAGCACCAACACAAGGAGGCTGGACTAGTCTGTAAAACCTCGCTGCTCACGACCACATCTAATAATCATGCCAGTGAGTATGTTATGAAATACAAGAGATGAGGGGTCAAATATGGCACGACAATGTAAGACATTTGTAATCTGACAGATATAAAAAAGATTCAACTAAAAAGCAGGTGCATGCAAAACATTCTGCAGACACAATAAGGGTGCTACAATAATCTCCCCCAAGCCGGCAATGGGAAAGTGAATCCCATTTGCAATCACCATAGATCTCCCAGGAGGGAGAGATCTATATAAGCTAAACTATGCTCTATCTCCGCACAAATAATGAGACGCTCCAGAGTCCATGATCCAGTCAGTCAAGTCCGAGCTGCTACAACCGGTAAGTGCATATGCAATACCCGAGGAGTTAGTAGAGGCTTTAGCAGCAACAGCGGTATCTGAAGATCCTGTAGGAGATGCAGTCGTAGTAGTAATTATATCCCTCAATCGAGATACAATGTTATTGAGCCTCGAGTCCTGAGTAGGAGAAATTATCCCAGTCTGCTCAGCCATACGTGCAGATGCTGGATAACCATGCTTCTGATAGCATGTGTCTGAATGACCCGGCCTATGACAGTATGTGCACGGGCACCGCTGACGTCCTCCCCCTCGACCTCATGGGCCACGACCACAAGACTGCGGGATACCCCCTCTTACGCGAGAATCAACCATTACAGAGGAAGTCTAAGTCACTGTAGTGGATGAGCTGATGATCCTGCTTAGCCTTTTATAGGTTTCCTCCATATGTGGAATAGTCTCTCATGTAAGGTGCTGAGTACGTGCAACATCATACTCAGAGTCGAGAGAGGACATAAACACTCCAGTCATAGTGGCATTCTAGTATGCATGGTGTCTATGCTGGAAGTAATAGGCATGAAGCCATGAAGCCACTTGAACATGCCTCAAAGATGTGAGAAATGGACATGGAGAGGTCGACCATTCTATTTGGACGAAAAATATCATACTGAAGACGGAGGATCCTGCTCTCATTCTTTGATTGCACATATGTAATAGCTAGGATATCCCTCATGGCCTTGGATGTGGTCTAATTGGCGATGTCGTTGACAATCTCCGTGGTCAGCATCCTGGAGAGCCAAACTCGTGCATAAGATCATCTTGCTTCTAAGAAGCATTGGCCCCAGTCTTATTAATGCAAATTAAGAATTTCAACGGTGAAATAAAAATATTGATGGTGGAAATTTGGTGGAAGAAGAAAGTAGAGGATGAGAGAAGAGAAGATCGCGCCGGTTGCGCGGGATTTTGGAGAGGAATCGTGAAGATCACGTTGGGAGAGGGAGAATTGGAGCGAGAGAGATAATGAGATAAACTCAACTTTTCATATAATCTGACTGTCTTTTACAATAGGCTACCAACCTCTTTATATAGTAGAGGTGGAATTACAAAAATAGAAAGTGAATCGAAAATAAAATCTGACTCGATCCTAATTGATTTGAATCGAGATTCAAATCTACATTATCCTAATTTGATTCTAATTCAAAATTCAAATTTAAAATTTAAAATTGACTGACTAATTTAGAGATCACACGTGATCTCTTTATTTAAATAAAAATGCGACGATTCGAATAAACGTAAATAAAATTAACGGATAAAAACATCAAGCCCTATATTTTAATTTTATGCTGCATCAATTCTCCTCCACTTGAAAATTCGTCTCCTGACGAATTGCTCGATCTTTGTCCCGTCGGTGGAGAATTCCATCTGGAGTGGTTGAGCAGATATCCCTAATTTTGATTATTTTCCATGTTACGCTTGTAATTTCTTTCCACTGAGGGGCATGGCTGCAAATATTCTACCCCTTCACTTAAAAGGATTCCATAGCGTAATATATCCTCCAATTGCCCCTTTTGATAACAACTTTTGTAAGGGGGACCTTTGCTGCAATTTCTCCAAATTATATCCCACTTCCTATGTCCAAGGGATTCGAACCCCTTTGGAGGTTCCTTCCCCCACGTTAGGGTTTCTTTTCTTCCGCATAAAAGAGGGCGTTGTCGGCGGCTTGGGTCAAATGGTTGCACATGATGGCCGCGCAATAGACCGGGAGGCCTCGGGCGGTGCCGAGGAAGGAGGAGCAGTGGCCCCAGCTCGCATGGGTGGTGATTTCCACGCCCGACATTTGCGCAACTGCTGTTGTAGCTCGACATCGAGCGGCGGCGACACCATGGGTAGCGAGGGCGATGGAAGCCTATGTCGGGGAGCTTTAAGCGGCGGGAGAGGAGGTTGTGGCGATGGCACTGCGAACGACGAAGACGGTGTACCTGCGGTGCACGGGTTGTGCGTGTGTCGTGACCTCCATGGTATTTGCTCCTGGGATGGCATAGGTGTGTGGCGCCGTGATGACGAATTTGGAGGCGTAAGGAAGCGCAAGGGCGACCACTGATGTAGCCGTTCGGGGTTGGCAGGGCTGGTGATGTTGAGACTTCATGCCCCTGGACAGCAATGACGAGGCTGTTGGCAGTGAGGTCATTATGCTCGTCCACGATGCTTTCATCGTAAATCGGTCCCTCATCTTCCTGGACAGCAAGGTCTCCGGCAAACAGATCGAGATTTTGGCCTTCATCCTCTACAGGATCTTCGTCAAAGATGGGCCCCATGTCTTCGATTTCGTGTTGTATCGAAGTTGTATCAATAAAATTTTTATTAGGACTGAAAATACCTTCACTTTCTTGGCTGAAATTGGATTGAACAGAATGTCCAGCAATCTGATTTCTGTTGTTATCGTACGAATATTCATCGATTTGCGCATCCAACCATGCTTGGATGCGAGCCATGAGAGAGACGACTCAAATCGTATTGCATCCTCCAATACGCGACGGGATCGTCGAATCGTAAGAACGATTCGGTTGCCATGCTCTGATACCAAATTGATGCAAATTAAGAATTTCAACGGTGAAATAAAAATACTGATGGTGGAAATTTGGTGGAACAAGAAAGTAGAGGATGAGAGAAGAGAAGATCGCGCCGGTTGCGTGGGATTTTGGAGAGGAATCGTGAAGATCACGTTGGGAGAGGGAGAATTGGAGCGAGAGAGATAATGAGATAAACTCAACTTTTCATATACTCTGACTGTCTTTTACAATAGGCTACCAACCTCTTTATATAGTAGAGGTGGAATTACAAAAACAGAAAGTGAATCGAAAATAAAATCTGACTCGATCCTAATTGATTTGAATCGAGATTCAAATCTACATTATCCTAATTTGATTCTAATTCAAAATTCAAATTTAAAATTTAAAATTGACTGACTAATTTAGAGATCACACGTGATCTCTTTATTTAAATAAAAATGCGACGATTCGAATAAACGTAAATAAAATTAACGGATAAAAACATCAAGCCCTATATTTTAATTTTATGCTGCATCAACAACAGAGGCTCCTCTCCACTTTAGCCACCCTGCATTTATTCTATTAGTAACATCTCCATCAATTTCCCCATCATGTTGCAAAATATATCCCAGATATGTAACAGAATCTCTCTTCTGAATGTTATCATCACCAATCTTCACCTCGATTCCTTCACCATTGCTTCCAACAAAGGAGCACTCCATATATTCTGTCTTGGCCCTACTTATACGAAATCCTTTACTCTCCAACTCATGTCTCCAAACCTCAAGCTTCTCATTTACTCCATCTCTAGTCTCGTCAATCAACACAATATCATCAGCAAATAACATACACCAAGGTAACTCATCTTGAATGTGACTTGTCAACTCGTCTATAATCAAAGTAAAAAGAAATGGACTCAAACCTGAACCTTGATGTAAAACAATGTTGATGTCAAAATAGCCAGTTTTCCCAGACGGCTTACCCAAGATAAAGCCCTATCATACATGTCCTTTATGAGGTTAATGTATAGGACATGTACTTGTCTCTTCTCCAAAACTCTCCACAATATCTCTCGTGGGACAGAATCATAAGCCTTCTCCAAATCAATAAAGATCATATGGAGGTTCTTCCTTTTAACTATATAAATCTCCATTGTTCTCCTCAGCAAATGGATGGCTTCAATAGTTGAGCGACCTGGCATGAATCCGAATTGATTTTCTTTTACGTTAGAAACTTGCCTCAACCTTCTTTCGATCACACGTTCCCAAATTTTCATAGTGTGACTCATCAGCTCGATACCTCTGTAATTAGAACAATTTTGATTGTCTCCTTTATTCTTATAAATAGGCATTACGATACGCCTCCTCCAATCCTCAGGCATTTTCTTGTTTCGCCAAATAACATTGAATAGATTCGTAAGCCAAGTCAAACCACGCTCACCTAAAACTCTCCATACTTCTACAGGGATGTCATCCAGTCCTACACCTTTCCCATGTCTCATAACCTTCAAAGCCTCCTCTACTTCCTTTCTTTGAATCCGTTTATAGCTTGCATGATTCAAGTAACTTGCACTACTAGCCAGACCACCCAAAATGATCTCTCTATTTCCTTCCCCAATGAAAAGTTTATGAAAATAATGCTCCCATCTAGTCTCTATATCCTTCTGAGTAACAAGCACGCGACCTTCCTCGTCCTTAATGCATCTCACTTGCGAAAGGTCTTTGGTCTATCTTTCTCTTGCTTTGGCCAACCTGAATATATCTTTCTTGCCCTCCGTAGAGTCAATATTTTACTACAAAACTTCATAAGCTTTTGACTTAGCTTCGCTTACAGCCTTATTTGCTTCCTTCTTCGCTATTTTGTAGTTTGCGATCGTTTCCTCTGTTTTATCCTTAGACATAGCCTTAAAGCATGCTCTTTTAATTTTTAGCCTCTCTTGTACCCCTTCACTCCACCACCAAACCTCTTTTTGACCTGGAGCTCCTCCCTTTGACTCGCCTAACATCTCTTTGGCTACCTTTCAGATACAAGATGCTACTGCCTCCCACATCTCATTTGCACTTCCGCTGCAATCCCAAGATAAGTCTTCTAAAACCTTTTCCCTGAAGCTCGATTGCTTCAGTGGAAGATTCCACCATCTAGTTCTGCATTTTATTTTAATCAAATTTAAAATATATTGTTTATTGCGTATCTTTCCAGAGTTCTCATACCATGTGCGTACTATTTTTCAAAATTCTACAACTTTGGATAAAATTATACTAAATTGACCAGATAAAAGAGAGTTATGTAGGATATAAAGTGTTAATTTAATATGATTTAAAATGCATTATTAATTGTAGAGATATGTTTCTTTACAATAGTTATTTCATGTTTCCGTACTATTTCCTAATTCTCTCTACTTATGAATGTCTTATGTAATTTCCATAGGCTACTCTCCTATATAAGAGAGCCTAGGGTTCACAGAATAAACATCTATTTCTATTTTCCTAACATAGTATCAGAGCGGCGGTCCTAGACCGAAGCTCCTATATCGAAACCCTAATCCTAACCCCCACCGCAAGCCCCTCCTCCCCGCATCGCCCCTCCTCCCCGCATCACGCCTCACCTTGGGCAGCCCGCGCCACGCCTCCTTGTGATGCACCCCGTGCAACGCACCGCCTCCCCGTGCTGTGCCCCGGATCGTGCCTCAGCTTCTGTGCCGCCTAGGCTACCACCGCCTAGGCTCTCCCTTGCTGAGGTTGTTGCCGCCTTGGTTCCCGTGTGTGACGCCTAGGCTTCTCTAGGCCTCGTTGTTGCCTAGGTTCTCTCCGAACCTTCTTTTTGATGGGTTTAGTTGCTTGAGTCTACACATGCAACCAAACCTGTGAATGTCAGTGTAGACAAAAGTCTATAAAATCTACAACCCTAGTCTTCTATTATCATCATGTCAGAAGCAAGGACGATATTCTCTCCACAAGCACCTTCAGAGGTCTTGCGCCTATTGTGAAGATGGATGGGTCAAACTATGAACTGTAGGCTATGCAGTTCATGAGTATGATGAAGTCTACCAGTAAGAAACACATTCTTACCGAGGAAGAACCTGCTGAGAAGAATGGTGTTAACACCTCATGGGAGGCGGATGATGCGTACGCTAAGGTTTGACTATCAGTCATATTAGCAATTGAGATTGCTAATGATATTCTCCATCAACACACTGCAAAAGCAATGTGGGATATTCTCGTTTCTACAAAATGACAGGCAAAGAATGAGACGAAGATTCTACAACTCCAGCATGACATCTTCACAATCAAGCAAAATGGACGGCCTCTCCACTCGTTATATGCATCTTTGTGTGGAATGTTCGAGAAGCTCTATAGCTTCATGCCTCTCACTTCTAGCCATGAGCAGCAGAAGACCTACAGGAATGCCACTATGGTTAGTGTGTTCCGGGCAAAGCTAGATCCTGAATATGAGGCGGCCCGTTCTCAGATTCTGGCCGACTCCACTATTCCTCCTATGGAGGAAGCCTTTCGCAGGCTTACTCGAATCACTGTTTCATTGTCTATCGCAGCTCCGACATCTTCTGCGATGGCAACCTCCCAAGGTCGAGGAGGCTCTTCTCACTTTCGTGGACGTGAACCTCACGACAGAGGAGGTCAAGTTCATCAGCCATGTACTTTTTGCCATCGTCCTGGACATACAGAAGATACATGCTACTCCAAGCATGTATTACTTGCCTCTGCTCGAGTAGCTAAGCAGATTGAACCTCTGATTGCCTCTTCTTTGGATCAACGTTTTGAGTATCTGGTAGCACGATTGAGGGGCATTATACCTCCTTCTGGTTCTGTGTCATCTCCATCGGCCTCTGGGAGTCATTCAGATGTAGCTGCTTCAGCCTCCTCCAGTACCTCAGGTAGTACTTATGCACTCACTAGCAATGGTAGATCTAATGCTATAGAATGGATTATGGACTCCGGCGCCACACATCATTTGTTTGGCGACGAGGGTCAACTTACAGCCTACAGACAAATTCCTCTAGGACGAACTGTGATCATTGCAGATGGGACTCATTCCCCAATTACTGGACAGAGGGAGATTAGTTTGACACCTTCTATGCAACTACAGAACGTGTTACATGCACTTGACTTCTCTATGAATTTGTTGTCCATTGTCAGATTACAGAGGATTTACATTATCATGCCATTTTTGACCCATCTCCTCTTGTTTTTCAGGACATCCTTACAGGCAAGGTGATTGGGAGTGGCCGTAAGCAGGGCAGTATGTATCGCCTAGTTCGAACTCCATGTGCTGGAATCTCCTTTCTCTCTATGTTGGACATGCCTCACCATTTACGTGGCACATGCGCTTTGGTCATCTCCCACTACAAAGACTATGTCATGTTCTGCCTCAGATCTCGCCTCATGCGTCCTTCCGATGTGCGGCATGTCAGTTGGGAAAGCATCACCGCTCTACCTTTCCCAGTCGTCAGAGTCGGAGTAATAGCTCCATTTTTTAGTTGTTTCATATAGATATTTGGGGTCTCAGTCGTGTTCCTGATCACCAGGCGTTACCTAGTCATTATTGATGATTTCTTTTTTCTATCTTGGGTCTTTTTGTTAAAGAATAAATCTAAAGCTGGAGATGTTATCAAAAATTTCTTAACCGAAATAAAAAATGTCTTTTCTGCCTCAGTAAAAATTGTTAAAACCGATAATGCCTTGTAATTGTGTACTCATTATCTCTCTAGTTATTTTTCAACCAAGGGAATTATTCATCAAACATCATGTGCCTACACTTCACAACAAAATGGTATTGCAGAAAGGAAGTATCGCCATTTGCTTAATGTTACAAGGACACTTCTCATTCGGAGTTATGCTCCTCATTCCTTCTGGGGTGATAATGTACTAACGGCATGCTATCTTATTAATTGCATGCCCTCGTCCGTCTTGGGTGAGAAAATTCTTTTCTCTCATGCCTTTCCTGAGAAGGAAATGTTCTCCCTCACTCCTCGTGTGTTTGGCTCAATCGCATTCGTCCACCAAGTGTCTTCGGGTATTGACAAGCTCTCTCTAGAGCTATTAAGTGTGTCTTTGTTGGGTACTCCAGGACGCAGAAAGGATACATGTGTTATTATCCGTTGCGCAGGAAGTATTATGTTAGTGCTGATGTCACCTTTTTTAGTCCGTGAGGTACTTTTGTCCTACAGGTGATTGGTTGACGTCTTCTGATACATATGATAATCTATACATGCCGCCACCACCACCATTACGTCCCACATCTCCACCATCAACACCTACTTCACCACCACCATCAAAACTTCCTATGCCACCTCAACCTACTATAAGAGTCCCCGTTCCACCTTTGCCTCACCATTATACCCGTCGGCCTGCTTCTGCTCATGGTCACTACTCATCATTTAGCATGTATGAGGTATGTTCTGATAATACAGTTTCTAATGATGGGTCTAATGGTCTACCGACGCAGGATTCTTTACAGGAGATAGACGTCAAGGCTGCAGATATGGATATGCCTATTGCTCTTCAGAAGTCGAAGCGTAGTTGTGCATCATATCCTATAGCATCCATGGTATCCTTTGATCGCTTAACATGTGCTTTCGGGAATTTAGCAGTTGCCTTATCAGTCGTGGATATTCCACAGAATTATAAAGATGCTTTGAAGGACAGCCGATGGCGCTTGGCCATGGAAGAAGAGAAGGTTGCTCTTCAGTCGAGAGGCACTTGGAGCCTCGTCCTAGCTCCCACTGGAGTCTCTACAGTAAGATGTAAATGATTGTTTACAGTTAAGCAAAATGCAGATGGTAACATCGACAGATACAAGGCGCGTCAGGTTGCGCGAGGGCTTACACAAACATACGAGGTGGATTATCTCGACACATTCTCACCAGTTGCTCGTCATTCCACCTTACATATTCTTCTCTCTGTTGTTGTTATCCGAGATTGGCCTTTGTTTCTGCAAGATGTCAAGAATGCATTTTTGTATGGTAATCTTTAGGAGGAAGTCTACATGCAACAACCACCGGGATTTGCTGTTGAGGGGGAATGTTCACAGGTGTGTAGACTTCATAAGGCAATATATGACCTTAAGTAGAGCCCTAGAGCTTGGTTTCAGAAGCTTTCAGACTTGTTTGAGAAGCAGGGGTACAAATGCTCGAATGCATATCATTCCCTTTTTATACAGAAGACATCCGGAGGTATGGTCGCTATTTTGGTATATGTTGATGATATTCTTATTACAGGAGACGACACACAAGGAATACAAAAGGAGAAAGAACTTCTGGGTTGTGAATTTGTCATAAAGGATCTTAGAGCTCTTAGATACTTTCTGGGACTAGAGTTTACCAAAAATCAACAAGGGCTTGTGATGACCCAAAAGAAATGTGTCACTACTTTGCTAAGCGACACAGGAATGCTTGGATGTCGGCATGCTACCACACCCATGGATCCCAGTATGAAGCTATATGATGATGATACTGATGAGGTGGATAAGAGGAGATAGAGAGAGCTGGTAGGAAAGCTCCGTTATGTTACCATCACTAGATCCGACATTTCTTTTGCTCTTAGTCGGGTAAGCCAATTCATGGAGCAACCACGTCCGGTGCATATGGATGCTATACATATGATACTCAGGTATCTTAAATCATCTCCAGGTGTAGGTCTACTATTTAGAAAAGGCAAGGAGATTACCATCTCAGCATGTGTAGATGCAGATTATGCAGGGTGTCCAAAGAATAGGAAATCCACTATTGGGTTTGTTGTATATGTTGGAGATTCACTTGTAATGGAGGAGCAAGAAGCAAACTGTTGTAGCCAGATCTAGTGTTGAGTCTGAATATAAGGCTATGGCCCAAGCTAGTACAGAAATGATGTGGGTTCGAGCTGTCATTATAGATCTATGTACAAAAGTTCACATTCCTATGGCTATGACACTGGAATGTGACAATCAGGCGGCTATATTTATCACAAATAATCCAACATTTCATGAGCGCACCAAGCACATCGAGGTTGATTGTCACTATATACGAGATATGATTCAAAAAGGCTTTATTTCCACATCTCATATTAGTTCAGGGAATCAGACTGCAGATATCTTCACTAAGGCCTTACTCAAAGGACCTTTTCAGAAGTGCTCGTCCAAGCTGAGCATGATCGACATCTATGCTCCATCTTGAGGGGGAGTGTAGAGATATGTTTCTTTACAATAGTTATTTCCTATTTCCATGCTATTTCATAATTCTCTGTACTTATGAATGTTTTATGTAATTTACCCATAGGCTACTCTCCTATATAAGAGAGCATAGGATTCACGGAATAAACAACTCTTTCTATGTTCCCAACATTAATTACTCCTAAGATTTATGAATTTTACTACATATTACATTTATCCATGTGAGTTCCCTTGTATACACCCCCCCCCCCCCCGACAATACGAAATCTTCTTTGCATCCCTGAATGGAGTATTACTTAGATACCTCCCAATACAAGGGGGCGGAGTATGTCAAAAGTATGGTGCTCCAAAGGGATTTATCTAGAAATAGACCCTACACCCTACATAATTAGTTCTAAATTTCTAATAGACCACGTCTATAGGAAGAAAGGAATGAAAGCATAAATCACAAAGATAAGGAAAAGAAAGAACATCTTACAATTTGATGATGAAGCCTCTTCAGCACAGATTCTAAGTCAGTGACTGGCCAGCCCATTCCCGTTCCCGGCGTTTCAGCTTTGCCTGCATCCTATTGAATTTCTCCTTACCTTTCTCTAAAAGGGGATCAAAAACAACATACTCATTCGGATCATCTTTCCTATCCATCCCGTCCTGCATGAAAGTTTATTAAGTTAAACATGCAACATCAGACAAACAAATGCGCCGGAGTGAATGAAAATTGCCTTTTTCGAAGAATCCGGGGTAAATTTCAACTCATTTGCCCTCCACGAAGTTACATCATCCTCCATGTCGCCTTCCTTCCCATTATTTTCAACAGGTTGCTTTCCAGAAATTTTCTGCATGAATTTGTTGAGCTTTGCCAATGTCTGGTGCAAAAAGAATCGTTTTCTAATGAGCATATAGAAAAACCAAATTTTTCCAAAAGGTCGATATCATGTTAGCAAAGACCAAAGTGGCCGACTGTAATGAACATGCAATAAATTTTAAGAATATTACTACACTGTGCCTTCAAAATGTTTTTTTAGTGCCTGAAGGAACCGTAATTTCTAATGTGCCCCCAATCCCATCACATGCAGTTAGCAACACGATTCGTTTCCCCTCGCCCAACTCCAGTGACAACGTTCTCTAATTAAATTCAACGTTCTTAATAAATACAACATGCCTTCCAAAAAGAGAAACGACCACATCCAAGGTTATTTTTTTATTCATCTTGCCTTTATATTCCCACTGACCTTTCTACTTGTATAAACCAAGTAAAAAAATATATCTTTTAAATATTGAAGATAGTGGATAACAAAGACAATGTTCAAAAGCATAGAACTTGCTAGACGCACATCATCTTCTCGCCCTTGCAATCGCCGTTTTTTTTGAATCAACAGACGCCTTTCTTTCTCTGCAGGACCCAGCAGTTGCAAGTCGACATCTGCTTTAGCCACTTGATTAGCTCTTGCTTCAGAACCAATTCCTTTTTTCTTAATGGAAAGCTTTTCAACTCTCGTGTGTCGATTGTCATCGTCTTCAGCACCCCTGCAGCATGTTCATGAGGATGAGCAAAACCCTTGCAATAATGAAACAATGAAGCAACAGATATACGTCAGCATGCGTTTATTAAGCATTCAAGCACTAGCACAGTAGGAAACTAATCAGTTCAATAAAGAAATACACACATCATTTCCATCTGATATGTCATTTCTACACATGGATGGGAAAATAAAAGGGTTGGCAAAGAAGATAATGGTTCCCAAGATCATTAGGACCTATTGAGATATTTATATTTCTTTATATTTATTTTTTATTTCTCTTTCTTTCATGTACCTCTCGTGTAATTTACCCAGGGCTTTTCTCCTGTGTAAGAGAGCCCTAGGGTCTCGATAATGATATTTCAGTTACATTTTTCTTCCAACATGGTATAGGAGAAACGGTCCTATACCGGGGTTCCCATATCTCACTAAACCCTAACCCTACCAGCCCCCCCTGCCCTGCCGCCACCGGCCAGCAGGCCTCTCCGGACGCTCTTGCCGCCACAACGACCCTTCGACCACCCCAGAAGGCTCTCCGGTCGCCCCTGTGGCCTTTCGGTCGGCCCTGCAGCCCTAGCAGGCCGCCTCAACCAGCCACCGGCCGCCCCATCTTCTGCAGCTCGGGCGTTCTTGCATCATATATGGTCTGATCTTGACCGGAATACATGACATATAAATCTTGTTTTTCGACCTTAGATTACAACAAGAATTGCAGAGGATGGTTTTATGAGTCTACACGTACAACCATTCCTTCATATGTGGGATCGTCCAGTGCCTTCAAGGGCCCCGCTCCTATTGTGAAGATAAACGACACCTAATACGAGTTGAGGTCCACACAATTTCGCACCCTTATGCAGTGTCATAACAAGGAGTACATTTTGACTGACTCAGAGCCGATGGACAAAACTAAGGCTAATGCTTCATGGAAGCAAGATGATGCCTATGCACAGATTTGGCTCTTCGGGACGCTCACCACGGAGACTGCCAATGACATCGCCAATCAACCTACAACTAAGGCTGTGTAGGATATCCTAGCTGACATATATGGATAAGCGAAGAATGCGAGCAAAATACTCCAATTGCAGTATAACATTTTCTCGACCAAGCAGAATGGTCGGCCTCTTCATACCCACTTCTCGCATTTCTGAGGCATGTTTGAGTGTCTTCATAGTTTTATGCACATTACTCCTAGCACTGAGCAATAACATGCATACATGAACGCCACTATGATAAGAGTCTTTCTGTCAACCCTTGACTCAGAGTAAGATGCAACACGTACTCAACTACTTACAAGAGAGACGATACCTTCGATGGAGGAGGTCTACAATAAGCTTATAAGGATCACTATTCCATCTACGACCGTGGCTCAAACTCCCTCTGCGATGACAGCTTCTCTTGATAGAAGAGGTACTTCACATTTTCGTGGACGTGGACCTCGTGGTTGAGGAGGAGGAGGTCAGCGTGGCCCATGCTCACATTGCCACCATCCAAGACATTCATAGGAGACATGCTATCTGAAGTATCCATTGTATGCCTGTGTAGCTGAGCAGACAGAGACTACTCTAGCTCATGATGCAAGGCTTGGTGATATTGTCTCTAAATTGAGAGAGATGATGACTACACCATCCGCCCCATCAGCAAGATTTTCAGATGTTGCAGGTGTTGTTAGAGCCTCTACGGGTTCGACAGGTATTGCTTACACACTTACCAGTTGTAGCAATTCAGATTTGATTGATTGGATCATGGACTCCAGAGCTTCTCATCATATGTGTGGAGATCAGGCTTAGTTTACTTCTTACAGATCTATCCCTCCTGGTAAATCAGTGGTGATTACTAATGGGGTTCATCAACCCATTGTTGGTCAGTAGGAGATTGTTCTAGCCCCATCGATTCTCCCGCAGAATTTCTTACATGCTCCAGCATTCAAGATGAATCTTGTGTCTATTACTCAGATTACAAAAGATTTACATTGGCGTGCCATTTGTGATCCCTCTTCCCTTGTGTTTCAGGACATACTCACGGTAAGGTGATTGCATGTGGCCGTGAATAGAGAGGGCTTTATAGACCGGTCCAACCTTCGTGTGCTGGTGCATCTACTATTTGGTCTGGATCCTTTTCTCATTTCATCTGACATCTTCACTTTGGACACCTTCCTCTGCAGAAATTGTGTCATGTTCTCCCTCAGATCTCTACTCATACTACCTTGGAGTGTGAGGCATGTCGGCTTGGAAAGCACCATCGTCGTTCTTTTCCGAGTCGTCATAGTAGTCAGTTGTTTGAGTTGGTTCATTTTGATGGTCCTAATCGTGTTCTGGATCATCAGGGACATCGGTTTTATATGATTGTTGTAGAGGATTTCTCTAGATTATCTTGAGTTTTCTTGTTAAAGAATAAGTCTGAAGTTGGTCCGGTTGTTAAAACATTTCCTATAGAGATTAAGACCATTTTTTGCTAATGTGAAGTTTATTCGCACTGACAATGTCTTAAGAGTTTTCTACTTTACAGTTGTCTGACTTTCTCACATCTTTTGGCATTATTCATCAGACTTCTTGTGCTTAAACTTTGCAGTAGAATGGTATTGTTGAACGCAAACACAGTAATCTTTTGGATGTCACGAAGACTCTTTTGATTCAAAGTCGAGCTACATTTTGGGGTGATGTGGTTCTCACTGCATGTTACTTGGTGAACTGCATGCCTTCTACTATCCTTGGAGAAAAGGTTCCTTTCTTGATTGCGTTTCTCGAGAAGGACCTATTCTCCCTTACTCACAGGGTCTTTGGGTATGTGGCATTTGTCCACAATTTTACTCCTGGTTGCGACAAGCTCTAGCTGTCAAATGTGTGTTTTTTTGGTTATTCTCGTACCCAAAAAGGGTATAGATGTATTGATCATGTAGGGACAAAATATTATGTGTGTTGATGTCACATTTTTTAAGTTTATTATGTATTTTTCTCCCACAGGTGACAGGTCTCTTACTGTCGACTCTGTTAAGGATATCTTTGTTCTACCACCTCCGTTATTTTCACCAATGATGAATATGTGATTCATCACTCTAAAAGTTGAAATAGAGCTTTGATTCTCGAGTAATTAGCTGCATATTTCCACTTATATTGCATAATTAGCATCCATGCACGTGTACATAATAATTATATTTTAACATCTCATATTTGCATTAAATAAGGAGCCAAATTCACTTGTATATTAGCTAAATTCACATATTTGTATATATTTTATACTAACTCCAAATCTAATAAAATCAACTTTATAGTGTATATATTACTAACACTAATAAAGGAAAAATATTAAAAAAATATTAACTTGTAAAATTGTCCAATAAAATCCAAATCCAAGTTTGAAACCAAGAACCTTACAATGTACATATCTCTCTCCTACAGTGTCTGATTTAAGTTTACTCACTTTTAAAGTAATATGCATTCAAAGACCTTCAAAACAAGACTAATTTCATAAAAATCGGAGATCGTAAGTGAAACCTGGGTTTTGGGCCCCTATTGTATATTGTACATAATTGACCAAAATACCCTTTATCTCATCTTTTTAATTATTAAAAATTCAAAAAAATAGATTAAGATGTAAATATTCCTTTCATATTTTCTCTAACTTTGTTTTGATTTTTCTCTTATTTAAAAATAAAAAAATTGCAAAGATAAAAATTCAGTGTTTTATATCTATAAGATACCACCCAAAAATACTTTTGTACATATGACTTCCTTTGATTTTCGGTCCTTCATGGAAGCTGTAGATCTCGTCAAGACGAGCAACTTTCGTGTTGATCACTTTCTGATTTGACCTCTTTTTATATTTCTTTTTTATTTTAATTTAATTTAAATGTGGATTTTTCAGGGAGCGACACTTGGTAGCTCCTGGAGCCCTCATGTATCACCCATTTTTATCATTTTTTTACTTTATTTTTTAACTAACTTATTTTAATAATTTATTTATTTAATTAATTAATTATCAACTCTCCATGTAGAGTCTCAGCCACCTTTACCTCCACCTCCTCCACCACCTCCACCTCTGTCTACCCAAACACAGTTCCTACCACAATTTTACATTCGCAAGTCCTCTACTCGCCCCTCTGCTCATGCGTCTTCTCCGTCATCCAGCACACTTCATGTATGTAATGAACACATTATTTCTATTAATGGCACTGTGTGTGTTCCGTAGGATACTATACATGAGTAGATATCAGAGAACATAAAGGTTGATTACCTCGATGTACCTATTGCCTAGAGGAAGCCACATCGTAACTGTGCCACGAATCCTCCTGCCGCCCATATTTCCTTGGACCTTCTTTCAGAGGAGTACAGGAGGATTGTTATGGGACTCTCAATTGTTACTATCCCACGAACATATCAGGAGGCCATACAGGACGGTAGTTGGCGACTTAAAATGGAAGAAGAGATGACCGCTTTGCAATCTCGTAGTACATGGAGTGTTGTTTCTGCTCCTCTCGGTGCCTCTATTGTGGGGTGCAAATGGATCTTTGCAATGAAGCAACGGGCAGACAATAATGTGGATCGGTACAAGGCAAGGTTTGTAGCATGTGGGTTCACACAAACTTATGGATGAACTAGCATGATACCTTCTCTCCGGTGACCAGACATTCTACATTGTGCATTCTTCTATCAATTGCAGTTTCACGGGACCGGCCTCTTTACCAACTTGATGTGAAGAATGTGTTTCTATATGGAGTTCTTCAGGAGGAGGCATATATGCAGCAGCCACCTGGGTTTGCAGCTGAGGGAGAGTCTCAGAAGGTATGTAGGATCCAGAAGGCGATTTACGACCTGAAGCAGAGCCTGAGAGCTTGGTACCGGAAGTTTTTAGAATTGATAGAGCATTAGGGGTTTGCGCGGTCCACTACAGATCACTCGCTTTTTGTTCAGAGGATACAGAGAGGTATTGTTACTATTCTTGTTTATATTGATGATATTATTGTCACAAGTGATGATGGGCAGGGCATTCAGGTTGCCAAGGAATTCCTAAGTCAACAATTTGTGACCAAAGACCTTGACAATCTTTGATACTTCCATGGATAAGAGTTCGGAACCAGCGTAGTCTTGTGATGACCCAGATGAAGTTTGTGATCGATTTTCTACTAGAGACATGTATGACAAAGTGCAATCCTGCTATTACCCCTACTGATCTGAGTATGAGATTACGTGATGATGACATTGAGAAGGTAGATAAGAGGAGATACAGGGAGCTTGTTGGGAAGCTCATGTATGCTATCATCACCAGACCAGACATGTACTTTACTGTTAGCAAGGTGAGCCAGTTCATGGAGCAACCCAAGAAGGTTCATATAGATGCAGTCTATATGATTTTGAGATATTTGAAGACTTATTCTCGTACTGGTCTTATATTCAACAGAGGTACGTCTCTTGCAGTGATAGCTTGTGCAGATGCAGACTATGCAGGATGCCCTAGAGATAGGAAGTCTACATCTGGCTTTACTATTTTTGTTGGGAGCTCTCTCATGTCATGGAAAAGCAGGAAGCAAGCAGTGGTTGCTAGATCCAGTGCAGAATATGAGTACAGGGCCATGGCATAAGGGAGCATAGAGATGATGTGGGTTAGATCGGTTTTGACTGATCTTGTTGTTGAGGTTCCTCTTCCATTGCAGCTTTTATGTGACAATCAAGCATCTCTATTTATTGTCAATAATCATGCATTTCATGAACTGACCAAGCATATAGAGGTGGATTGCCACTATATCAGAGACATGATCCATAAGGGTCTCATATCTACATCTCATGTTCTACTGGAGATCAGATAGCTGATATTTTCACCAAGGCCTTTGCTAGAGGTACTTTTCAGAGATGCTCCAAGCTGAGCATGATAGACATATATGCTCCAGCTTGAGGTGGACTATTGAGATATTTATATTTCTTTATATTTATTTTTTATTTCTCTTTTTTTCATGTAACTCTCGTGTAATTTACCCAGGACTTTTCCCCTATATAAGAGAGCCCTACAATCTCAATAATGATATATGAATTGCATTTTTCTTCCAACAAAACCAAATGGTGGAATCTTCAATTGAAACAATCAAGCTTCAAGGAGAAGGTTTTAGAAGACTTATCTTGGGTTTGTAACAGAAGTGCAAACGAGATGTGGAAGGCGGTAGCATCTTGTATCCGAAGAGTAGCCAAAGAGATGCTAAGCAAGTCTAAGGGATGAGTCTCATGCCAAAAGGAAGCTCGGTGGTGGAGTGAAGGGATGCAAGGGAAGTTTAAAATTAAAAGAGCTTGCTGTAAAGCTATGTATGATGATAGAATAGAGGAAACTGTAACAAACTAGAAAATAGTGAAGAAGGAAGCAAAGAAGCCTGTAAATGATGGCAAGTCGAAATCTTATAAAGTTTTGTACAAAAAACTTGACTCGAAGAAGGGCCAAAAGGATATATTCAGATTGGCCAAGGTAAGATACATCAGGATGAGGAAGGACATGGGCTTGTCACTCAAAAGGATATAAAGACTAGATGGAAGTAGAGCCTTAGAGAAGCAACATAAAGAGAACAAGGCCTTCTGTTTTCATTTGGGCCATCGGGCTTGTGAGGAACGTGATGGCCTTGAAAGGCAAATGTTTCTATAGGAAAATGTTCTTGCTCACACGATCTCTTGTAAAGAGTGTTCAACTTGCATGTAAATCTTAACTTGTGTAGTTAACAAATGGGTAAGCACCTCCTGGATATTTATCAAAAAAAAGAATATGAACCATCTATTTCTTTGAGTGCATTTCGTAGATGTGGTGTTCTACAGTTAAGGGTGAATGGATTGATAAATTACAATACATGGTAGTTCTTTCAGAGCCAGGGATTGTATATTGCACTAGCAGCTTATGGACTATAGAATGTGTGGGTTATTTGGTAGGAAAGAAACAGAATCCTTTACAACAAGCAAACCTACATGGAGAATGAGCATAGGACGGTGGCAGACCTAACGTGGTCTTCTAGTATGCTTTCTTACGTTTTCTTAGTGTGCCTTGTAAAGATAGATAATGGCCAGGAAAGAGCCATGTACTCTCTCCAGGGAAAATAATACACTTAAAAAGTTACAAAGAGGAATGCATAGCGATTTTCCATTAGTGTATCAGTTCTACTGAAGTGAGAAAAAATAGAAATAAGTTGTTGATTTTTCATAGAGATTCGGCCATATAACATGCAAGCAGGCCAGCAGGGCCTTAAGGACCTGAAATGAAAGAATGTCACTTCAATGTGAAGTAATATGTGAAGTTAAAAAGCTGGGAAAGACTGTCGTCACAGAGCACTGGAACTCATCAAAAAGTAAAGACAATAACGAAAGTCTAATGCAAATATATTACAGGTACCTCAATGGGGGCGATAAACGATTGTCCGCATTCTTTTCTGCATTATAATGAAAAAGCCAGATTAAAAGAGAAAAAAATGGAAGAAATATTATGGCATGAATTGCAGAAATACAGAGGCTATGAGATTATCAGTGTTTTTCTTGGTGGAAATGTGTGAAATGAAAAGTTGTATTCCTCGTAGTTTTAGAGCTCTTTTATATAGGAGAAAAGCTTTAGAGAGAAACTACATAGAACAGACAAGAGAAATAGAAAATTATAAATAATGACAAAGAGATATAAGTATCTCAACATTCACCCTCAAGCTGGAGCATATATATCTATCATGCTCAGTTTGGACCAACAACAGTGGAAAGGACCCTCGCAAGAGCCTTGATAAACATGTCTGCAATTTGATCGCCTAAAGCAAGAGGTGGAAATAAGCCCCGTTCGGATCAAATCACGCGTGTAATGACAATCTACTTCGATGTGCTTTGTTCTCTAATGGAAGATTGGATTATTAGCTATGAACAGAGCTGCTTGATTATCACATTTGAGATGCATCGGAAGGGGCACCTCAATAGTTAGGTCAGTCAGGATGGACTTGACCCACATTATTTCCGTGCTCCCTTGGGCCATAGTCATATATTATGATTCAGCGCAGAATCGAGCAACAACTGTCTGTTTCTTACTCTTCCATGAAACCAACGAGCTACCAACAAACACAGGGAAGCCTGAAGTGGACTTCTTGTCCTTGGGACACTCGGCATAATATGCATATGCATATCCAGTAACTATGAGAGACATATCTCTTCTGAAAAGAAGACCTACACCTGGAAAAGACTTCAGATATCTCAAGATCATGACGTCTGCATCCATATGAACCTGTTTGGCTTGCTCCATAAACTAGATGACTCTGCTCATAGCAAATGATATATTAGACCCGGCAATAGTAACATATAGCAGCTTCCCTACTAGCTCTTTATACCGTCTCTTGTCCACCTCCTCAGAGTCATCATCATAGAGCCTAGCATTGGGATCCAATGGTGCAGTAGCAGGTCTGCATCCTGTCATGTCTGTCTCAGATAGAAGGTCAGTAACATGCTTCCTTTGCGCCATAACCATACCTTGTTGATTTCATGCAAACTCCAAGTCAAGGATGTTGGAAAATGGAAGAGATGTTTATTCCATAAGTCCTAGGCTCTCTTATATAGGAGAGTAGCCAAAGGGTAAATTACATAGAGCATACAGCTGAAAATAAAAATAACAAAGAGATACACAAACGGCTAACATATACGTTAACACTCCCCCTCAAGATGGAGCATAGATATCAATCATGCTCAGCTTGGACGCACACTTCTGGAATGGGCCTCGTAGTAATGCCTTGGTGAATATATCGGCGGTTTGATTTTCTGAGGTAACATGAGATGTCGCAATGAACCCCTTCTGAATCATGTCACGTATGAAGTGTCAGTCAACCTCAATATGCTTGGTCCGCTCATAGAATGCTGGATTGTTTGCAATGAACAAGGCTGTCTGATTATCACATTCTAAGTTCATAGGAAGTGGTACATCTAGACATAGATCTGTAAGCATGGCCTCAAATTTCAGCGAAATTCGGTCGAATTTCTGTCCAATATCGATATCCAGTCGAAATCGAAATTCGACCGAAACGATCGAAATGACCGAAATATGGGGGTCCTGGTACAAAAAATGACCGAAATGACCGAAATTCCGGTCGAAATTCCACCGAAATTCCATCGAAATTCTGTTTTGATCAATACCGAAATGGTGACCGAAACCGACATTTAGGGCCTTGTCTGTAAGTACAGCCTTTACCCACATCATCTCTGTGCTAGCCTGGGCCATAGCCCTATATTCAGATTCAGCACTAGATTTGGCTATGACCGTCTGTTTCTTGCTCCTCCATGAGATTAGAGAATCTCCAACATAGACTGCAAACCCCGAGGTGGACTTCCTGTCCTTGGGACAACCTGCATAGTCTGCATCCGCACATGCTGAGATAGAAATCCCCTTTCTTGAATAACAAACCTGCACCTGGAGATGATTTGAGGTATCTAAGTATCATATGTATGGCATCCATATGAACCTGACGTGGTTGCTCTATGAACTGGCTCACACGATTCACTGCAAAGGCTATATCAGGCCTAGTGATTGTGACATACAACAGTTTGCCTACCAGTTCTCTGTATCTTCTCCTTTCCACCTCCTCTGTATTATCATCATATAGCTTCATGCTGGGGTCCATTGGTGTCGTAGCAGGCCGACACCCAAGCATATATGTTTCACTCAACAGGTCCGTAACATATTTCCTCTGCGTCATTACTAACCCATACGGATTTCTAGCGAATTCCAGCCCCAGAAAATATCTAAGGACTCCAAGATCCTTAGTGACAAGTTCACTCCCCAGCTTCTCTTTTGTCTGCTTTATGCCTTGATCGTCATCTCCTGTAATCAAGATATCATCTACATAAACCATAATTGCAATAATACCTCTTGGAGTCTTCTGTACAAACAAGGAATGATCAGCATTGGAGCGTTTGTATCCCTGTTTCTCAAAGAGGTCTGAGAGCTTCTGAAACCATGCTCTGGGGCTCTGCTTAAGGCCATAGATAGCCTTATGAAGTTTGCACACCTTGGAACACTCCCCCTCAACAGCAAAACCGGGTGGCTGTTGCATATAGACTTCCTCCTGTAGGTCTCCATATAAGAACGCGTTCTTCACATCCAACTGATATAACGGCCACTCTCGATTGACCGCGACTGACAGCAGGATCCGTAGGGTGGAATGACGAGCTACTGGCGAGATTGTGTCAAGATAATCCACCCCGTATGTCTGTGTAAAGCCACGTGCAACAAGGCGGGCCTTGTATCTGTCAATACTGCCATCTGCATTTTGCTTTACCGTAAATACCCACTTGCAGCTCACCGGGATCACATCTGGAGGTATAGGAACTAGACTCCAAGTTCCCCTAGATTGAAGTGCTGCCATTTCTTCCTCCATTACTAGACGCCATCTACTATCATGCATAGCATCTTGATAAGTCCGTGGAATATCTACAGCTGACAAGGCCACCACAAAGTTCCTGAAATCCCCAGATAGTCGCTCAAAAGACACAGAAGCTGCCAATGGATATGTAACGCAGCTCCTCTTCGATTTGCGTATAGCAATAGGAACATCTAAATCAGTTGTGTGCTCTTCTGGCCCCTACAACATATCCTGCTCAGAAATATCATTAGATCCATCAAGAGAAGTATCTTCAGTACATACCATAGGCGAGCTAGGAGATGAGTCATGACCAAGAGCTGGAGGAGGCCTGCGGGTATAATGGAATGGTAGTGGTGAAATGGGGATAGTGCGTGGAGCTGGTGGTGGTGGTGGTGGTGATGGTGCTGGAGGTGGTGGTGTCATATATATGGCGTCGGTAGTCAGTGGAGGTAGCTGCTGATCACCTGAGGATGAAAAATACATTACGGATTAAAAAAATGTAACATCTGCACTGACCATATACCGCCTACGCAATGCATCAAAACACTTGTACCCCTTTTGAGTTCTGGAGTACCCAACAAACACACACTTGACAGCCCTAGGAGAGAGCTTGTCAGTACCAGGAAACAACTGGTGGACAAAGGCGACTGACCCAAACACACGAGGAGCAAGGGAAAACAGATCCTTCCCAGGATAGATAAGGGAAAAGGGAATATGTTCATCCAAGACAAAAACGGCATACGGTTAATTAGGTAACATGCTTTGAGGACTGCGTCACCCCAGTAAGAATAAGGAACATGACTCTGTATAAGAAGTGATCTTGTGACATCTAGTAGGTGGCGATGTTTCCTTTCAGCAATCCCATTTTTGAGAGGTATAAGCACAGGATGTTTGATGGATAAACCCTTTTGAGGAGGAGTAGTTGGCTAGAACATGAGTGCACAGTTCTAGGGCATTATCACTTCTTACAAACTTCACAGATGTGGAGAAAACATTTTGAATTTCATTCAGAAAATGGATAAAAATATTGCCTGCTTCAGATTTATTTTTCATCAAAAATACCCATGACACACGAGAGAAGTCATCCACAATAACTATATAAAATCTGTGTCCCTGATGATCAGGTACACGACTCGGACCCCAGATATCAATATGAAATAACTCAAACTTGGAGGTACTACTCCGACCTGGACGACTGGGAAAGGTAGACCTGTGATGCTTTCCCAACTGACAAGCCTCACATTGGATAGATATGTGAGGAAGACCCTGGGGTAACACACGACGCAACTTCTGAAGCGGTAGATGCCCAAAGTGCAGATGCCACAGCAAAGGAGATATTGGTCCAGTGGGAAGGGATGAGGTTCCAGCGAATGGAGTCTGATTTAGGCGATAGAGGCCTCCTTGCTCATAGCCACTGTTAGAGTAAAACAATACTCTGATGTGTTTATTCCATAGAGCCCTCGGGTCTCTTATATAGGGAGAAAACCCTTGGGTAAATTACAGAGTCTTACAAAATATAAATAGAAATTATGAAACAATAAAACGTAACATATATATAAGTCTCTACACTCCCCCTCAAGATGGAGCATAGATATCTATCATGCTCAGCTTGGAAGAACATCTCTGGAAAGGTCCTCTGAGCAGTGGTTTGGTGAATATGTCAGCCGTCTGATCCTCTGAACTGACATGAGAGGTGGAAATGAAGCCCTTCTGAATCATGTCTCTAGTAAAATGACAATCCACCTCGATGTGCTTTGTTCTCTCGTGAAACGCTGGATTATTGGCAATAAACAATGCTGCCTGATTGTCACATTGGAGATTCATAGGCAAGGGGACATCTACAGTCAGATCTTCTAAGACTGCTCTAACCCACATCATTTCTGCAGTTGCTTGTGCCATGGCTCTGTACTTGAGCTCGAAGAACTTCTCCCCACCGGAGCTCCTCCTTGTTCATCCAGCGCTGCCCTCCGCCGTCGGATCTGGCCGTGATCTTCCCGCGCAGCAGCTGCCGTTGGATCAGCTTTTGCATCAACCGTCGTATCTTCCAGGGGCATCTAATCCCAGCCATTCTCGTCGAAGCGTCATCGACCGTCCACGCGTCGACACGTGGCATAAGTAGGCACATATCTACCGTTGGCTCCTGTCGCTACTTTGGGTATTTTGCTTTTTGACCCAAAGAGTTTCTGTATTTAAGATTCAATTCTGAAACTTTCCTTTGTCGTTATTATAAATTTGCTACATTTACACAATACCCCCTAGACTTTTATTAATTGGTGGCTGCTGCATGTAGACTTCCTCCGGTAGGTCTCCATACAAAAAAGCATTCTTGACGTCAAGCTGAAAAATGGTCCACTTACGTGCCACAGCAACAGATAGGAGGATGCGAAGAGTGGAGTGTCTAGCCACCGGTGAAAAAGTATCCAAGTAATCTACCCCATATGTCTGGGTAAATCCCCGTGCTACAAGTCTTGCCTTGTACCTATCAAGACGTCCATCCGCATGATATTTCACCGTAAAGATCCACTTGCAACTCACCACGGGAGCACCTGAAGGAATGGGAACAAGAGACCAAGTCCCTCGAGACTGCAGAGCACGCATCTCCTCTTCCATGGCTAGACGCCATCAATCAATCTTCATGGCATCTTGATAGGTCCGTGGAATCTCAACAGACGAGACAGCAGCTACAAACTTCTGGAAGTCCCCATTGAGACGATGAAATGAGACTTGAGAAGCAAGCGGGTACGAAGCACACTGTCGCCTTGGCTTCCTTTGAGCTATAGGCCGATCAAGATCGTCTATGACTGGCGGATCCTCCTCCTGTTGTAAAGACTCCTGCACCGGTGCATTGGCTAATCCATCATTAGTGGTAACATCAGAACATACCTGAGGCGTGCTGGATGGTTGGCATGTAGCTTGAGCTGGCCCTGTTCGCCTTGTATAGAACTTAGGAAATGGTATAATTGGAGGTGGTGGTGGTGGTGGAGGTGGATTAGAGGATTGACTCAGACTTGGAGGTGGAGGCACATAGACATGAGAGTCCGTGGATGTGGAGGAGATCAGTCCGTCACCTGCAGGGGAGAAGTACATGACTGGTTCGAAAAAGGTAACATCAGCACTCACATAGTATTTGTTATGAATGGGATCATAACAACGATATCCTTTCTGTGTCCTGGAGTAGCCCACAAAAACACACTTGATAGCCCTAGGAGAGAGCTTATCAAGTCCTGGAGATAACCGGTGGACAAACGCAACAGGTGCAAAGACCCGAGGTGTAAGTGTAAACAAATCTTTGTCAGGAAATAGAAGAGAGAAAGGGGACTTTTCGCCAAGTACAGTTGTAGGCATGCGGTTAACCAGATAGCATGCTGTAAGGATAGCATCCCCCAAAAAGATAAGGGTGCGGAACTTTGAATAAGTAATGTGCGAGCAATGTCAAGAAAGTGTCTATGCTTTCGTTCTGCAACACCATTTTGTTGAGATGTGTATGCACATGTGGTTTGGTGAATAATACCTTTAGAAGAAAGAAAGCGAGCAAGAGAACGAGTGCAAAATTCCAAGGCATTGTCAGTACGCACATACTTAACAGTAGACGAAAAAACATTTTGAACCTCATTGATAAGATTTTGAATAACACTTCCTGCTTCTGATTTATTTTTGAGAAGAAAAGTCCAGGACACTCTAGAAAAATCATCAACAACAGCTAGATAAAACATGTGCCCATGATGATCTGGGACACGACTGGGACCCCAAATATCTATGTGAAATAACTCAAATGGGGAGCGACTGCTCCGACCCTGACGACTGGGGAAGCTGGACCGATGGTGCTTCCCTAACTGACATGCTTCACAACGAAAAGACGAACCCGGAGATATCTGAGGCAGGAGGTGGCGCATTTTCTGTAGTGGCAGGTGACCAAATCGAAGATGCCAGGTATATAGTGAGACGGAGTCCTGAGAATGTAGTGAGATTCCAGCATACGAGGTCCGTACAAGACGATAGAGGCCATTGTGCTCAGAACCACAGCCAATCACCCTGCCCGTTAGTATGTCCTGAAAAATAACAGAAGATGGATCAAATATAGCACGACAATGCAAATCTCTAGTAATCTGACTAATGGATAATAGATTCATAGAGAATTCGGGTGCATGTAAAACATTCTGTAAGTGCATAGAGGGCAGCAAATCCGTCTCCCCCTGACCGACGATCGGGGAATGAGTACCATCAGCAATGAGTACAGAGCGACCAGGCTGAACAGCTCTATAGGACTGCAGGATATCTCTATCATGACATAGATGATGGGTGGCTCCAGAATCAACAATCCAACCTGTGAGATCATGGTTATGATATGAGACCGAAGGACTACCTGAGGCAGTGGCAGAGGCAAATGTACTGGCAGATGCCGAAGCGGCAATATTAGAGGCGTCAGCACCCTCTGACGATGACTGTGGCATGATATCACGAAGCCGTGCCACTAGCTCCTCGAACCTGTGATCTGGAGTAGATGCTGGTGGACCCTGAACATGATCAGCGACACGTGCAGAAGGAGGGAAGCCATGCTTGGAATAGCATGTATCCTCCGAGTGACCAGTACGGCGACAGAATGAGCACGTAGAGCGTATGCGACCTCCTCGGCCACGTCCACCACTTCCTCTGCCACGGAATGAGGACGAACCACCACGTCCCCTGGAAACTGCCATTGCGGATGGAGGTGCAGTCGCTGTATTCGATGGAACAGGTACACGACTGAGCCTCCTGTATACTTCTTCCATCGGTGGGATGGTGGCATCTGCAAGGATCTGAGAGCGTGCTGCCTCATACTCAGGGTCAAGGGCAGCGAGTAATACGCCAACCATAGTGGCGTTGTGGAACGTCTTCTGTTGTTCCGGCGTGGCTGTGAGCGGAATGGTGCTATAGAGTTTCTCGAACATTCCACGAAGCGACGTGTACAGGGAATGTAGAGGCCTCCCGTTCTGCTTTGTGGTAAAGATATCATGCTGCAACTGGAGCATCTTCGTCTCGTTGCGTACCTGAGAGTACGTCGTGGCCAAAATATCCCACATCGCCTTGGCGGTGGGCTGGTGGAGGACATCATTCGCTATCTCCGTCGTGAGCGTTCCTGAGAGCCAAACCTTGGCATACGCATCATCGGCCTCCCATGAGGAATATGTTCCTGTCTTCTCCGGCGGTTCATCCTCGGTAAGAATATGCTTCTTACCACACGACTTCATGAGACTGAGGAACTGCATAGCCCACAGTTCGTAATTTCTCCCGTCCATTTTGACGATTGGTGCTGAACCCTTGAAGGCACCTATGGCGGGCATATCGATCTTTTGTTCTGACATACTGCCGGAGAAGAACAACTAGTGATAGACCAAGAAAATGTTGTCTACCAAGACCTTTTAGGATTCAAGTGCATATGTAGACGTTATACACTTGAACCCAACATCTAGCCGAGACCGACCGAAGGAGAGGCGCCCCGGTGACGAGTAGAGGTTGTGGAAGCCTCTACCGAAGAGAGATGGCGGCTGGGAGGGTCCCGGCGGTGGGGCTGGGCGGCGCGGATGGGTCCCCGGCGGCGGCTGGAGGCCGGGGGCGGAGAGAGGGAGCCGGCGGGATGGCTAGGAGCCCCGCAGGAGGGCTGGCGGGGGCCGGCTGGGGCTGGAGGAGAGGGATGGGGGCCCGGCGGAGAGGGATGGGGGCTGGCGAAGAGGGCTGGGGGCCCGGCGGGCTTGTGGGCGACGGCGGCGAGGCAGGGGGGCGGATGGAGAAAATCCTAGATTAGGGTTAGGGCTCTGATACCGTGTTAGAGTAAAACAATACTCTGATGTGTTTATTCCATAGAGCCCTCGGGCCTCTTATATAGGGAGAAAACCCTTGGGTAAATTACAGAGTCTTACAAAATATAAACAGAAATTATGAAACAATAAAACGTAACATATATATAAGTCTCTACAGCCACGACCAATCACGTTGCTCGTACGGATGTCCTGAAAAATAAGAGAAGATGGATCAAAAATTGCCCGACATTGTAATTCCTTCGTAATCTGACTGATTGATAACAAATTCATTGAAAAATCAGGTGCATGTAGCACATTCTTGAGCTGCATAGAAGATGTCAGTCTAATCTCCCCTTGACCAGTGATGGGAGAATGTGTACCATTGGCAATGACCACTGTTCGGCCTGGAGGAATATGAGAATATCCTGTAAGTAAACTCTGATCGCCACGTAGATGATGTGTAGCACCCGAGTCCATAATCCACGGTTATGTATCTGATCTACTACTAGTAAATGCAAGTATGCTACCTGAAGCACTGGTAAACGCAGAGGCAGAAGCAGCGGCATCAGGTTGACTCTCAGTACTAGGTGTTGGGCCAGATGGGGGAATAATGCCCCTTAGATGGGCAACTAGATCATCGAACCTGATCCAAAGTAGCAGCAGATGGAGGCTCTATCTGCTCAGCAACTCGTGCAGATGCAGGAAATCCATGCTTCGAGTAGCACGTGTCTTCATTGTGTCCAACACGATGACAGTAGGTACATGTTGGCCGAGTGCGGCCTCCTCTGCCCCGAGGTCCACATCCACGGGTCTGATGATGAAATCCGCGACCCCTGTTGGCGGTCATGGCTGAAGCATTTTGATTCGTGGCCGTGGAAGGAACGGTGATGCAGCTCAGTCTATGGAAGGCTTCCTCCACGGGAGGAATGGTAGAATCGGCCAAGATCTGGGATCGTGCCGCCTCATACTCTGGATCAAGTGCAGCAAGAAACACGCCCACCATAGTCGCATTCCGATATGTCTTTTGTTGTTCTGGCGTGGCTGTCAGAGGCATGAAGCTGTAGAGCTTCTCGAACATCCCTCTCAGGGATGTGTAGAGTGAATGTAGAGGGCGACCATTCTGCTTTATAGTGAATATATCATGCTGAAGTTGCAGAATCTTTGTCTCGTTCTTCGCTTGAGAATATGTGGCCGCCAGAATGTCCCACATGTCTTTGGCCGTGGGCTGATGTAGAATGTCATTGGCAATCTCGATCGCCAACGTGCCAGATAGCCAAACTTTGGCGTATGCGTCATCGGCCTCCCACGAGGCATTGGCTCCAGTCTTCTCAGCAGGCTCTGATTCAGTAAGAATATGCTTCTTACATGTTGACTTCATCATGCTCATGAACTGCATCGCCCACAGTTCATAGTTTGTACTGTCCATTTTGACGATAGGCGCCGGACCACGGAAGGCGCCAATGGATGGGATATCCGCCTTGCTTTCTGACATACTGGAAACTGAAGACTGGAGCGATTGATTGAAGATAAGATTTGTCTACAATGACGTAGACGGGTTTAGTTGCTTGTGTAGACCTCAAACAGCTAAACCCATATAGGTGACGGTGTGCTCTTTAGGGCTTCGCGTACGCTTAGGGCTCCTTGGTGCCCTCTGACCTCGCAGAAACGCAAGATCAACCGATTAGTCGTGCACTGTGAAGTTGCGCACAGACGCAGGCGAGAGCAGGCGCACAGGTGCATAGTCGAGATCAGGCGCACGGGCGCACAGGCGAGATCAGGCGCAGACGAGCGCGCACCCGCACGTGAAGTTACGCGCACAGGCGCGTGAAGGCGCGCACAGACGCACAGGCGCATGAAGGCGCGCGCGCAGAGGCGCACAGGAGCGCTAGCAGGTGCGCGGTGGTGGCGCACAGGCGCGTAGGCACCAGCGGAGTCGCAGCGGCGGAACAGAAGCGCTGGCGGCACCGGCGAGGAGGGGGGGGCTCGCGGGTGGGGTGGGGTAGGGTTAGGGTTTCGAGAACTCCGGTCTAGGACCGTCACTCTGATACCATGTTGGAAAAATGGAAGAGATGTTTATTCCATAAGCCCTAGGCTCTCTTATATAGGAGAGTAGTCAAAGGGTAAATTACATAAAGCATACAGCTGAAAATAAAAATAACAAAGAGATACACCAACGGCTAACATATACGTTAAAAAAGGAAGTAACGTAGCTTGCCAAGGTCCTTGGTCACAAACGGTCGTCCAAGGAAATCCTTAATTGCCTGAATACCATATTCAACACTGCCAGTAACAACAATATCATCAACATAAACCAGAACAACAACGGTACCTCTCTCTTAACAAAAAGAGAATGGTCTGCGGTAGATCTGGCAAACCCATAATGTTCAATCAACTCTGAGAGCTTCTGAAACTAATCCCTCGGACTCTGCTTAAGGTCATATATGACCTTGTGAAGTCGGCACACCATACTGGACTCTCCCTCAACGACAAACCTTATTGGTTGTTGTATGTAAACTTCCTCCTGTAGACCGCCATACAAGAATGCATTCTTGACATCTAATTGGAAACGCGGCCACATGTACCACAAAAACTGCAATAAGAACCCGCAGCGTAAAGTGACGCGCAACGGGAGAAAAAGTATCTTGGTAATCCACCTCATAGGTTTGGGTGAACCCATGAGCAACCAATCTGGCCTTATATCTATCCACAGCACCATCAACTCGGTGTTTCAAAGTAAGCATCCACTTGTTGCCAGCCAGCCAACCACAGACGCACATGGAGGAGCCTGTACAACACTCCATGTACCACGAAACTGTAAAGCTGCCATCTCCTCTTCCATGGCCAGACGCCACTGAATACTCTGCAATGCCTCCTCATAGGACCCTAGTATCTCCACGGCAGACAGTCCCACAACAAACCTCTGAAAATCCTCAGAAAGACGTTCCAAGGAAACATAGGAAGCAAGAGGAAGCATAGTACATGCCCACCTCTGCCTCCGTAGAGCAATAGGTACATCTAGATACTCAATATTCGCGGAAGATGTATCATCTAAGACATCATGCACCTCAAGTTGCACATGCAAATCACAAGTGTCATTAGAACTCAAATGCTCATAACATACCTTGGGCGTGCTCGATGATGGAGGAGGCACATGAGCACGAGGACAATGTTGGTAAACCTGTGGAAAGAAAGTAGGTTGCGGCAGGACTGTGGTGGTGGTGGCGGCGGTGGTGGTGGTGACAAGTGGAGAACGGAGGTAGAGGCATATAGACTTCAACTCCATCTTCTGAAGAAATGAGCTTGTCACTTGTGGGAGAAAAATGCATAATGGACTCAAAGAAGGTGACATCAACACTAATGTAATACCTTCATCGAACAAGGTCGAAGCAATGATATCCCTTTTGGGTCTTGGAATAACCAACAAACACATATTTGACAGCTCTGGAAGAGAGCTTGTCAAGACCAGGAGACATCTGACGAACAAAAGCCACAAAATCGAAAACACGAGGAGTAAGTGAGAAGATTCATTTCGGGAAATGCAATCAAGAACGGAATCTTATCCCCCAAAACAGAAGAAGGCATACGATTTACCAGATAACAAGCAGATAGAACTGCATCCCCCCAGTACGAATGAGGAGCCCGACTCTGAATCAAAAGAGACTTGGTAACATCTAAAAGATGGCGGTGTTTTCATTCAGCCACCCCATTTTTTTGGGAAGTATACACAAAAGATGTCTAATGCACAATACCAACGGACTTAAAGAATTGGGAAGCTGAGTACTGCAGAATTCTAGAGCATTATCTGAACGTATAAACTTGACTTTTGCTGGAAAATGTTCCTTATCTCATTAATAAAGGACTGAATAACAAGACTAGCATCAGACTTGTTCTTAAGAAGAAAAACCCAAGACAATCTTGAAAACTCATCAACTGCAACAAGATAAAACCTATGTCCCTAATGATATGGGACATGACTGGACCCCAAATATCAAAATGAATTAACTCAAACAGACTATGACTACTCCGACCGTGACGACTCTGAAAAGTGGAACGATGATGCTTCCCAAACTGGCAAGCCTCGCACTGGAAGGCAAAGCGATGAAAAATCTATGGAAGAACGTGACACAGCTTTTGCAAAGGAAGATAACCAAACTGGAGATGCCATATATAGGGAGAAACAGATCCAGTGAGAAGAGAAGAGGCATCAGCATAAGGAGACTACACCAGTATGTCGAGACCCCTTGCACACGACCAGAACCAATCACCCTGCACGTGAGAATGTCCTGAAATACACAAGCAAAAGGATCAAATATGGCACGACAATATAAATCCGTGGTGATTTGACTAATTGATAGTAAATTCATAGAAAATTCAGGATTGTTAAGAACATTCTGAAGCCGCATTACAGGAGTCAACTGCACCTCTCCCTGACCAGTAATAGGAGAGTGTGTCCCATCTGCTATCACAACAGATCGTCCAGGATGAGTCGGACGGAAATCACTAAATTGACTGCTATCACCACAAAGATGATGAGATGCTCCTGAATCCATGATCCATTCTGACAAATCTGCTCTGTAACAACTAGTAAAGGCATACGCTATACCTGATATGGATGTTGATATTGAGGCAGCTACCTCTGAGGATCCTAATGGAGAGTTGGTTGACCCCGGAGTAGGCATGATCATCCTGAGTCATGCGACAAGTTCATCAAATCTCTGATCAGCAACAGGTGATGGAATCTCGACCTGTACCCAACAACCCGAGCTGAAGCAAGAAACCCATGCTTAGAATACTAGGTTTCCTCATAGTGGCCTGACCTGTGGCAGTAGGTGCACGGCTGACAAGGTCGACCACCCCCTCCTCTGCCACGGCTAGCCCCCCTCCCCCATCACCACCACGATATGGACTAAGGCTCCCCCTACCACGGGATGCAGCCACAGCTGAAGATGTCTGAGACTACACATTACTACCAGAGGATATAGATAGCCTACTCAGTCTGCGATATGCCTCCTCCATCGGATGTATGGTAGCATCAGTAAGAATCTGGGCTCGAGATGAGTCGTATTCAGAATCAATGGTTGTTAGAAAGACCCCAGTCATCACAAAGTCTCTATATGCCTTGAGCTGCTCTGGTATAGCAGTCAAGGAATGTAACAGTGTAGCTTCTCAAATACCCCTCAAAGAAGTGTAGAGGGCATGAAGGGGGTGACCATTCTACTTCGATGTGAAGATATCGTGATGTAGCTGCAGTATCTTTGACTCATTCTTCGTCGGAGAATATATAGCAACGAGAATGTCCCGCATAGTCTTTGCAATAGGCTGACTCAGATATCATTAGCTATCTTTGTTGACACAGTCCCAGATAGCCACACACGTGCATAAGCATCATTTGCCCCCCATGAGACATTTGTCTCAGTCTTGTCACTTGGCTCCTCCATTGTGAGGATATGCTTCTTGCCATTGCATTGCATTAAACTTGTGAACTGCATGGCCCACGTCTCATAATTTGTTCCATCCATCTTGACTATAGGTGTTGGACATTTTAAGGCACCCATGGATGGAACGTCCACTTTGTTGTTGGACATGATGACAACTATCTCCAAGACTAGGCTAGCAACAAGAAGGACATGTGCCTACACTGACATATGGGAAGATGGATGTGGGCGTAGACTCATACCACAACATCTTCCATTCTTTGGAGACGCATTTGGGTGACTACGGTGTTTCAGATAATCTCATCACACCCTAAAAATCCAAGAGCGAGAGATGTGGGGCGGCGAGAATGGTTGCACGACAGGAGAGATAGCTAGTCGGTGGTGGCTAGCCGCACGGCACGGTAAGAGGTGGTGCTAGCCGCATGGCGCACTGAGGGATGGAGGGAGTTGGTTGTACGGAGCCTCTGACGAGGAACAGCGGGGCTGACCGCACGGCGATGGAAGCGCAGCTCGCGCGCGAGGGTGCGTTGGGCGGTGGGCGGTGGGTTGCGCAACGAGGGGAGACGGCTGCACGGGTGCGCAGTTGTACGCTAGGGTTTTTGGTGGGGGAGGGGTTCTATGGCACGGGTTCCGGTCTAGGACCGTCACTCTGATACCATGTGGAAATGTGTGAAATGAAAAGTTGTATTCCCCGTGGCCCTAGAGCTCTCTTGTATGGGAGAAAAGCTCTACGGACAAATTACATAAACTAGACTAGAGAAACAGAAAACCATATATAAAGACAAAGAGATATAAGTATCCCAACATTCTTTTTGAAAGAGAAAATAGGGATTACTAAATGTTGGCTGTAGAAATTTATTTATGTTATTGTATCTTTTATCTATTTCTCTTTTCGTTTGTCTATCGTATGTAATTTGCCCATAGGCTTCTTCCTATATAAGAGAGTCTAGGGTTCAAGAAATAAAATAACAACTCTTATTTTTTCCAACATGGTATCAGAGCGACGGTCCTAGACCGGAGCTCTCATTTCGAACCCTAAACATAGCCCTCCACCTTCAAGCTGCCTAGGGCTAGGCCCCCCGTGCGCCGCCCGGCACCGCCCCTCCCCGTTGTACGCCTCGGCCCCGCCCCGCCCCACCGTGCGCCTCGACCCTGCCCCTCCCCGTTCTGTGCCTCGACCCTGCCCTTCCGTCGTGATCGGCCCCGTCCTTCCGCCGTGATCGTTCCCCTTCTATCGTGCCCTTCCATCATGCCTAGGATCGGCCACGCCCTTCTACCGTGATCCTCGGCCCCCGTCGTGCTTCTTTACCCAAGGCCCCCACCGTGCTTCTTTGCATCCCTAGGGCCCTTCCGAGTCCTAGGCACACTCATGTGCCTCTGCCATCCCTAGCATGGAAGGACATATCGATATCGGCAACATATCGATACAATGTCGATACTGATATATCGCCGATATATCGGCGATATATCGCCGATATATCGTCGATATATCGACGTATATCGCCAAAACCCGGTATCCATTAGGCATTTTTCTCCTGTCGATACCCGATATATCCATATCGGCGATATATCGGTGACCTGTCGATACCGATATATCGTCGATATATCGACGATATATCGCGATACGGCGATCCATGATCCCTAGGCCCCACCCCTAGGGTTCTGTCGTTCCTTTTCTAAGGGATCATTCGCCTGCCCTCCAGGTTGATGGGTTTGGTTGTATAAGTCTACACATGCAACCAAACCTCATCATATCAGTGTAGATCAAAGTTTATCTTGTCTACAACCCTAGCTATCTCCAGTCATCACATCAGAAAGCAAAGTAGAGATCCCATCACAAGCACTTTCAGAGGTCCTGCGCCTATTGTGAAGATGGATGGTTCCAACTACGAGTTATGGGCCATGCAGTTCACGAGCCTAATGAAATCGATGGGTAAGAAACATATTCTTACCGAGGACGAGCCAACGGAGAAGACAGGGTTGTATGCCTCATGGGAGGCTGATGATGCATATGCTCAAGTCTGGTTGTCTGTTACTTTGATTCCAGACATTGCTAATGATGTTCTGCACCAACCTACTGCCAAAGCCATGTGGGATATCCTTGTTGCAACATATTCCCAAGCCAAGAATGAGACAAAAATCCTACAGCTCCAGCATGGCATCTTCACGATAAAGAAAAATGGTCGATCCCTGCATGCACACTACACAACATTGCTGGGAATGTTTGAGAGGCTTCATAGTTTCATGCCTCTCACAGCTTCTCTAGAGCAGTTGAAGACATTTCGAAATGTCACGATGGTGGGAGTCTTTCTAGCCTCTCTTGACTCACAGTATGAGGCTGCTTCTTCTCAGATTCTGGTAGATGCTACCATCCCTCCCATGGAGGAGGCTTTTCGGAGATTGAGCCGAATCAACATCTCAAGCCCTACTATTATGCCAAATTCATCTGCTATGGCAGTTCTCGCGGAAGAGGCAACCCATCTCATTTTCGTGGACGAGGACCACGTGGTAGGGTTGGTCGTGGTCATGGATCACAGTGCACTTACTGTCATCAGACTGGTCATACATAAGATACATACTACTCCAAGCATGGTTTCCCAGCATATGCTTGTACAGCAGAACAGATTCAACATTATGGTTCTACACCTGTGGCAGATCCACGATATGATGACCTTGTGTCTCGAGTGTATTATATCATGCCTCCAACCAGTACTCCTCCATTTGTTTCAGAGAACAGCTTGGACGTTGTTGCTACTGCAGAAGCTAGTTCCTCATGTAGTGCTCATACTTCTACTTTCTACAAGGTTCAGGTACCTCAGAATGGATTGTAGATTCAGGTGCCACACATCATTTGTGTGGAGACAGACATCAGCTCATATCCTGCAAGCAAGTTTCCCCATGAATGCAGATGGGACTTATTCTCCCATCACAGGATAGGGACAGATTTCCTTAACACCTTCCATGCAGTTGCAGAATGTACTTCATGCTCCTAATTTCTCAATGAACTTATTGTCCATTAGTCAGATTATTAAGGATTTACATTGTTGAGCGATATTTGACCCATCATCCCTTGTGTTTCAGGACATTCTCACGGGCAACGTGATTGAGCATGGTCGTAAGCAAGGCAAGCTGTATCGACTGGTCCATACAGCATATGTTGGAGCATCATCATCTCATTCCACTGGATATATCTCTCCTTATTCATGGCATCTGCGCTTCGGTCATCTTCCGTTTCAGAAATTGCGTCAAGTCCTTCCTTAAATTTCACCCCACTCGTCGTTCAATAGTGAAGCTTGTCAGTTAGGGAAGCATCATTGATCCGCCTTCCCTAGTCGTCAGAGTCAGAGCAGTAGCTCTCCATTTGAGTTTTTTCATATTGACATTTGGGGTCCAAGTCGTGTTCCCGATCATTAGGAACACAGGTTCTATTTAGTTGTTGTGGATGATTTTAGTCGTTTGTCTTGGGTCTTCCTGTTGAAGAATAAATCAGAAGCAGGCAACACTATTATGAATTTTATTAAAGAAGTGCAGAATGTTTTTTCTGTTTCTGTCAAAATTGTGCCCACTAATAATGCTCTTGAATTCTTTACTCATGCATTATCTCAATTTATTTCATCCCATGGCATTCTTCATCAAGCGCCTTATCCACCGCCACCTTCTTGATGTCACTCGTACACTTCTTATCTAGAGTTGTGCTCCGCACTCGTTATGGGGCGATGTGGTTCTCATTGCATGTTACCTTATTAACTGCATGCCCTCATTTGTGTTGGGGGAGAAGATACCTTTCTCCCTTGTCTTTCTTGACAAAGAGTTGTTATCTCTTGCTCCTCGTGTCTTTTGGTTTGTTGCATTCGTTCACCAATTGTCTCCAGGGATTGACAAGCTCTCTCCTAAGGTTGTCAAATGCGTTTTTGTTGGGTATTCCAGGACTCAAAAGAGGTATCGTTACTATGATTCGTTATGTAGAAGATATTATGTCAGTGCAGATATCACGTTTTTTGAGTCAGTCATGTTCTTCTCTCCTATAGGTGAGGTTGGTGCCATCAAACACATCTGATGAGATCTATATTCCTCCACCCATGTACGCACCACAACAAGCTCCTATATCTCCACTACCATCCCCACCACTGCCACCACAGCCACCACCTCCGCCACCTTCCATTTCGTTGGTTCCTCCTCTACCACAACATTACAGTCGACGGCCAGCCCCTGCTCATGATCATGGTCAATCATCAAGCATGCCCCATGTTTGTTCTGATAACAATAATTCTAATGATGAGATAGATGGTATTTCTCAGCAAGAGCAGGTAGGGGATGACACATATGGTGGTACAGCTGATGCATAACTTGATTTGCCTATTGCGCTGAGAAAGCAGAAGAGGTCATGTGCTTCATATCCGACTGCCTCTCATGTTACCTTTGAGCGTCTGACAGGAGACTTCAGGAGGTTTGTAGTTGCTTTATTCGCTGTGAACATTCCACGGACTCACCAGGAGGCATTAGCTGATAGTAGATGGTGTCTGGCTACAGAGGAAGAGATGGCTAACCTTCAGTCGAGAGGTACTTGGAGCCTTGTTCCAGCTCCTATTGGGGCATCTATTGTGAGTTGCAAGTGGGTTTTTACGATGAAGCAAAATGCAGATGGCAACATTGAGAGGTACAAGGCTTGCCTGGTTGCTCGGGGCTTTACTCAGACGTACGGGAGATTATTTTGACACGTTTTCTCATGTTGCTTGTCATTCTACCTTACGGATTCTTTTATCGGTTGTCGTGATTCGAGATTGGCCCTTGTTTCAATTGGATGTCAAAAATGCCTTTTTATACGGTGATCTTCAAGAGGAAGTTTACATGCTGCAGCCACCTGGGTTTACTGTTGAGGGGGAGTGTGTACATGTATGCAGACTTCATAAGGCAATCTATGGCCTAAAGCAGAGCCCGAGAGCTTGGTTTCAGAAGCTCTCAGATTTGTTTGAGAAGCAAGAGTTCGAAAGGTCGAATGCAGATCATTCTCTCTTTGTCCAGAGGACATCCAGAGGTACGACGGTCAATATGGTGTATGTTGACGATTACTGATTACAGGAGATGATATGCAGGGAATAAAAAGAGCAAAAGAATTCTTAGACCGTGAATTCGTTACCAAGGATCTAGGAGTACTTAGATAAAGTTTGCTAGAAATGAACAAGGACTTGTGATGACTCAGAGAAAATATGTCACTGACTTGCTGAGTGACATAGATATGCTTGGATGTCGACCTGCTTCTACACCTATGTATCCAAGCATGAAGATGCATGATGGCGATACTGAGGAGGTTGACAAAAGGAGATACAGGGAACTGGTAGGGAGGCTCCTTTATGTTACTACTACAGACGAGATATCTCATTTGCAGTAAATAAAGTGAGCCAGTTCATGGAGCAACCTTATCAGGTACACATGGATGCTATGCATACGATACTAAGGAATCTTAAGTCATCTCCAGGTGCAGGATTGTTGTTAGGAAGGAGGGCATTATTACCATCTCAGCATGCGCATATGCAGACTATGCAGGGTGCCCATAGGATAGGAAGTCTACATCATGATTTGTTATATTTGTTGGGGAGTCACTTGTCTCATGGAAAAGTAAGAAGAAAACAGTAGTTGCAAGATCCAGTGTTGAATCTGAGTATAGAGCTATGGCCCAAGCATGTGCAAAAGTGGTGTGGGTTCGTGTAGTTCTGACAGATCTACATATAGATGTTCCTCTTCCCATGTCACTAAAATGCGACAATCGGGCTGCATTATTTATTGCAAATAACCCTGTGTGTTTCATGAGAGGACAAAGCACATCAAGGTTGACTGCCATTATATCCATGATATGATCCAAAAAAGCTTCGTTTCCACAACTCATGTCAGCTCAGGAGAGCAAACGGCATACATTCTTACCAAAGCTTTGCTTCAGGGTCCCTTCCAGAAGTGCTTATCCAAGATGAGCATGATAGATATCTATGCTCCATCTTGAAGGGGGGTGTAGAAGTTTATTTATGTTCTTGTATCTTTTATCTATTTCTCTTTTCGTTTGTCTATTGTATGTAATTTTCTCATAGGCTTCTCCCTATATAAGAGAGTCTAGGACTCAAGGAATAAAACAACTCTTATTTTTCCCAACACTGGCAATCATTTAAAATTCTTTAAATAAAATTAGGAAACATAAAGGCTACTTTCTGTCAACTGTTTTTTTCAGGATCTGGTGGTCTGACATGTGCGATGTTAATTCTACAAAACGTGACTATCTAGAATTATCATGTCTTCTCCATTTCCACCATAAATGGAAGTGATTTTTGAACTTGTACACCTATTAAACATTGCAATTAGATGTCTGTCCCTGCCTTTTTTTAATTCACTATAACCTAAAACTACAAAATAACCCGTCCTAAGTCCCTTCTCGTGTGAAGATGTATATTCAAAATTTTAATATGTTCACAGTGTAAATAAAAGTCAAGTTGAAAAGGGGAAAAGGTTACGGGGCACAGGTATAATTGCAAGGGGCACATGAAATTGGCCTCATTTCTCCAAAATCAGATTGAAGTGCAGAAGTACCCCTTGTAGATTTTTCCCGTGTGCTAACTTCTCCCCTCTCTTGGCGCTTTCTAAGAATTTGTTGTCTCATCCTCTCATCAAAACGAGCCCCATCATCGTCATCGTCATCATCTTCCTCACTACCGGAGATGCTTTCTTCCACCAGTTTTCTAGAATCCCCTTTCTTCGTCAAGGCTTCCCTTACAGCTATTGCTGTTTCTTTATTCTTCTCTACCCCTGCTGGGTTCTGCAGATACAAACAACTTCGTCTAATATACTACAACAGACAACTGATACGGTGTCTAAAAGGAAAAATTAACCTTCAGCTCCCAACTCCTCTTAGTGGCAAGTTCCCACAAAATATACCATGGTGACTGCAATTTTGTATACCTGATCTTGCCGTTCTTCCTTGAGAAAACGAGGATCATCTATGACATCATGAAGGCTTTGAATCTTCTGCTTTACAGTAGCTAACTCTTTTTCATCTTCTTCAGCTTCTTCTCCAAAAGATAACAGATTCAACTTCCTTCGAGCGACGAATAATACACTATTTCAGAAAATCGTAATGGAGAAAATAGACTATAACAGTAAACAAAGATGGACATTGTTACTTTACAACTTTCTTGTTCCGATCTAGATTTTCAGTCTCTGGCTTCAATGGCAAAGGTCTATGTGAAACCTCCCTTGGTATGATATCATCAAAGGGATTCCACAAAACCTGATAAAAGTCATATATGTCTATAAAACTGATCGTATATAAAACGTCTTTCAAATACTTCATGCAATGATGATAGAAAAAATACGCAAAAAGAAACACCTATGTGTGTATTTATATATATATGTATATGTACGAATAAACGTAACTACATGTATATATAGGGCCTTTCAAATGAGTATGGGCTCATTAGCAAACTAATAAGAAGCAATCTCAGCCATTGATTTTTTTAGGCAAAAAAGGGGGAAATATGCAAAGATGTACGCCTCAAATGGATTGTTTAAAGAAAGAAAAAACAGGTTACATAAGTCATGTCTCGAGGAGAGTCTTCACTGAATGAATCATATTGTCTATATAGAAGCGCTCTGAACAAGAAAATAACCTTGTTTTAGCGATAACCAGATTGCCCAAATCACTGTAATAAGCAATAGCAGCATCATGTTTGAGTGCTATCACATGCAAAAATGAGTGCCCCAGAAATCCATGGAATTTCTAGAAATCAAAGCTTGATCCAACCAACTCCCAAACCCACTCTAATCTCCTGTGTTTTATCACAATGAAAAAAGAGGTGGTCAATCGTCTCCACTATGTCGCCGCATAAGAACAGCTATGATCAGTGTACCAAAAGAACCTGAACCGCCTCTCTTTGGTCATGATCCTACCCCCACTGTTGCAACCAAGTGAACCAACGAAAAATTTCGACATGCATTAGGATCTACAGATGCCAGATAAATCTGCAATCATGAAGCAAACTTTTGCAGTGCTCAAGATACACTATACGACAAATGCCACAAGGAGGGGATGGATCATTGGTGCTCAAAATACACCATGCGACAGATGCCACGAGATGGAGGAGGACCTCAATCATCTTTTTTTCAAGTGCCCGAAGTCAGCACAAGTCTGGCAGGATGCGGGTATCCTTGGGGTGGCGACCGACAGAGCGGAACCCTTCTGGAGGTCGATTCGAGCGATGGGGAGCGACTCGTTGGACGATTACTCCAGATCTTTTGCGGTGCTATGGTCAATATGGCTAGGGAGAAATGATGTGGTGTTCAAAAACCAAACTTTTTATTCAGAAAATGGTGTAGCACACTATAAAACTCTGTATAACTCCCGGGTTGCCAGGTAATGTACTTTTTAACATTATTAATGAAACAGCAACTGCAGTGACTCCCAGTGGGAGATCACCCTATCTTTTATCAAAAAGAATGAAGCAAACTTTTGATATTGGATCTGGCTGACCGTCAATGGCTTTGTATGCTTTTCTCACCGTGAAATCACCATGTCTCCATCTCCAATGGTCTATTCCCTTCGTGAGCCCTTCCAATTCGTTAATAGTATCCAAAAGGTGCATGAAATCCTTGAGACATTGTTCAGAGAACTCCGAGTGGGAAGTTGGCATCCAATAGCCATCAACCCAAGCCTATGAAACCAATCATCACGGTCCACCGCTAATGCAAAAAGCCGGGGAAACGGGTTGCCAAGGTTCCCTGTATGTCCAATCATCTGAAGAAAAAGTAAAAGAGCAATCATTACTAAGGCATGGACAAGAAAGCTGCGATAATTGAGCAAGAGTGAGCAAAAGAATTGTGGACAGTATGCTAAGCTCAAATGGGCATGTATGCCATAATACCACGGATCAATCTGCAACACAGATAATCATCATTACCCCATATCCTTGCAACCCATTCCAGGAGTAGGGCTTTGTTTATGGTCTCCAAGTAAGGGATACGGAGACCTCCCTTCTCTTTTGGTAATGTAACAGTGTCCCAATCTACCATATGGCATATGCATGCATGTTGTGTCTTGCTCGTTCCTGCCCTAGAAAAATCTCCGCATCAACATCTCCAAACAACAATGCACCCTGATTGCAACCAATCTCCACGACTTAAAGAAAACAGGAATTGTTGCAAGCATTTCCTTGCCGAGCACCAACTGACCACCACGTGACAGTAAAGACGTCTTCCAACTAGTTATATTCTGGTCTAGCTTCTCAATAACAGACAGGCAGTCTGACATCCACTGATGACCACAAGTCAAGAGTAGGCCCAAGTACCGGATCGGTAATGTCCCACAACTAAGTACCAACTCTACGCTACAAATTCTTGCATCTAAGATTAAAAAACCGAACTTTAAACCGCGATGAACTTGCTTCTATTGAGCCTCAGTCACAGTCATGAAAGATCACCAAAAATGACAATCAAGGTGGCCGCTCCCATCGCCTCTCCCTTTCCTCCTCAAAGGAGAAGATAATATCATCCACATATTACCAGATGGGAATAGAGATGTCTCCCATGTAATAGCATGTGTATATTCCTTCATGTACCACATATTACATCATATATGGGAGGATATACATTCCCGAAACAAATGTGGGTGCCAAAGGGCATCCTAGACGAACAACTCGTTGTGGCCTAAAGAAACATCACTCGAGGCACTTGTTCACTAGTACATAGTACGATGCAATAGTAATGTGTCTTCTCATTCATGAAATCCACTTTCCAGAGTTGATTGTTCTTCCTTCGACTCTTCCGATCAGCAAGCAAAATTGGCGCATGTGTACAACATGACTACGAGATCTCTAGAACTTCGATGACTATTCGTACAGAACTACGATTTCAGAAAACCTTAGATATATTCTCGAACTCGAACCATAACTCAGGAAATGTGTTAGAAACAAATTTCGAATAAACAAACCACTCTGATCGTCGTTGGCGTCAATGAGGAACTAGGGTTTCAAAAAACCCTAGAATATTCTGAAACTTGGATGGATCACAAACATGAACAAATAATAACCTTCAAGAATAAATCTTCAAGAACATATCACCAAAATCGAACATGCTATGATACCATGTTAAAAACGATAGTGTACAAGTATATCGGAGATAAAGTATAAGAACGATACAAAGGTTTTATGTGGAACCCTAATCCCTAAGAAGTAGGACGAAACCACAAGAGAACTGTCTCAAAGGGATGATGTTATAATTAACTTTTCTCATCAAGTACAATGGGTGTTGGGCTTCTTATATAGCCTTAGAGATAGACCGAAGCCCCATCACCAATAAATGTGGGACTAAACATGTGGATGTGGTAATTAGACAATGGAGGGATCTAATTACCCATCTATGAGAATGACGCATACTCTAACAATTTTTATGAACATGTACTCCAACTATTTTCATTTTCATTATTTCTTTTGATATCTCTCAGCACTCGGCATTAATAGCCACGATGTGGGCAACATGTACGGTAAAATGTGTATTGATGTGCTAAATACACAACTCTTGAATATAAGTGTGTATTGTATGTTATTTTTTGCTTTAAGAACTAGGATGCTCTTAACTTTTGCGAGAAAATTGCTTTTTGGATTATTTCTAAGATTTTCACGGATATCATCGATATATCCCTAATATACCCTTTCCAAACTCTTACAAATACAACATCGATATCGATATTTCAAACCTTGCTCAAGGTTGTGCATCTTGATAAAGAGATATGTTCTCCTTCACAACTTGAAGGCTTCAATCACGATAATGATGCAACATGAGACTTTGACGGCAACAAAATGATTGGTGATGATGTCATATGACACGAGGTGTTGAAGCTAGTAATGAAGTTTGAGATAGTATTCTTTAGCGCAAAAGAAAGTCGCTGCAAGCAACTGAGGATGGCACTTGATGAAATAGAGCTTCGATAGGTCATGGTGGTGGGCATTGTTTACGAAGGCAGAGGATCAGAAGGGGAGGTGATGGCGATACTTTGAAATGAGGAGCTAACAAAAAATAGTGTTGTGAGGCAACGTTTTGTCTAGCTAGTGATCATATGCGATGACGGCACAGAGTCAGCAAAGGTATGGCAGAGGTGGAGATGGAGTAGTAACGAGTATGGTGATAAATGGTTTGGATTTAAACTTAGATTTTCGTAGGAGAATGGAGCAAAAGATATAGGGAGATAGAAAATGAAAGATATAAGGTAAATTATGGTATAGGAAAAGGGAGAACGAATGAAGGAGAATGGAGTAGAACAAGAACTAAGGGAGATTATAGCTTAAGTACAATAGTAATCAACATTTCATGTTATAAGCATACCCTAATACCAAATGATGTGGGCTCAATTTATCTATGAAGGGGAATTACATGAAAAGAAGGAAGAAATATGAGGTAAGGAGAGTCCAATTAAAAAGGTTGTCCTCCACTCTAATTGCATCATCATCATTGTGAGATAAAACAATCTTCATATTAAAAGGTCGATTGAAATCCCCTTGATTGCATCGATCAAGATACGTAAATATGCCATGAAATATTTTCCTCGGATGCTGGTGTGGGCACCTATACCGCCACCCTAGAAATTACATTGCAAATTAGCCAATCCTCGACATTTGCATGGCTCCCGAATTTCTCCGCATCTTGTAGCAGCCACAAAGCAAAAGTTACTGTCTTCACCCCAAATTCTAGCCCTTCGCTCAAAACCACCCACTGCCTTTTTTTAAGAGGGGTACCGCAACTAAAGGATCAACATCGGTTTTTTGGCAAAGCAATAAGGCATAAAAATGATTTTTTTACAACTTGTCATTACAAGAAATCATGGATCATATTTTCATATGGATTTCAGACCAGAAGAAAGGGAAAGTGCACAAATTATGTATGAAAATGCCCACAGCTGCATAGGATTAATGTCGAAGTATAATGCTACCTTTACCAATTTTATAAGTCAAAAAGAAGTTGCTATTTCTTATAGTCTATATCGTCGTTGCACCAATCACAAAATTCTCATATATTCGGCTCACGATCATTTTGTTACCAATTCTATGAATTTGTTTTTTATTGAAAAATTATACCACTTTGCTTTTATTGAAGGCAATGCCCCATATATGTTTATAAATAATTTGATATATGATGTTCCTCTGATGTCACGAAAATGATATTGGAACTCCTGGTTTGATCGTTCCTTTGCAATACAGGGATTACAAAGAAAGAGAAACACCATGCAAGGAGGATTTGCATCACACGGAGAAATAACCAACCAGAACATCCAAGTTAACCACTACACCATCAAGGGAGCCTTGCTCCAAACTGGAGCACCACCTCCACCAATTGACAAGTAAAAGCTTCCAACCCCCGAGACTATTGAACATGGCACCATACTTGAAACACCATCACTACGAGAAAATAGTAATATGATCATCCAAGTTTACCACAAAACCATCAAAGGTGCCTCCCTCCAGCATGGAGCACACTATCTCCACCAACCGAATTGTAAAAGCCACCAAACCTTCTAGAGATCACTGATCATGGCAACACCTTGGGAATGCCTCTCCTCAAACAACTCAAGATCTTCTACGACCTAAACACATTATCACATATCAAGAGATGATTTCATGACACAAAGGAGCATGACAGCAGACTCAAAGGAGCACGCAATGGAATGCTTCCTTTCAATAAAACAAATCCCCAGAGTAAGAAGGAAGTTTTTGAAATCATGTCATCAAAAGCTCCATCAAGCAAGGCATGCACCAGCTCAAATCAACAATATTCTCCTTTCATGATGCAATAGATGCCATAAACCTCTACATGATAGCAATGCCATTTTTGTTGACATACAACATCACACAAAATGCACACCATCCAGTCCCAATAATCCTTTGCAAGATGTCGTAGACACACAACGGAAAGCAGCATTTAACAACTTGCATCCATCCCATTAGAAGCCCTAGAAAAATATAACATTGTTGCCTACTATGCACGGCAAACAACCTATTCTCCCGCACCCTCCTAAGTTCCCACCCTCACTAGCTTCCTTACCATCTCTCCCTCGGTCACTCCCTCCTTCCCCTCTCAAGTCTCAACTTCCCCAGAATAGTTGATAGAAATTGTACAAACAGAATAGAGTTATTTAGCCTCTTGACGTCATAGTCAGAAATTCTATAAAAGATTTTAAAAACAACCTCATCTTAACCATTTCCCCGAAAAAAACCCATCTTAACAAGCCAACAAGACAAGTTTACTACCTTAAGATGGAAGTCGGTGGTAGTAAAATAAGCATACAAGTTTTGTACAGAACTAAACAGCTCTCGTAATCAACCAGAATAAAGAATGTTTACCTCAACAGATAGTATCTTCGGCTGTGGGTCCAAAGGGCAGTCATCACTATCTGTCTCAACATCTCCTATCCTCAAGAGATTGAAAATGGAGTCCCCAGTTACCTGTAAATCAACAAAAAAGATTAATATATCAAACAAATAAAATTTGAAATAAGATCGGTACCTTTCCAAAGATTGTATTCTTTTTATCAAGCCAATCACAGCGATCCAGTGTTAGAAAGAACTGGCTCCCGTTTGAATGTGGTGAACCGGCATTTGCACAAGCAACTAGACCTCTATGATTAAAACGCAAGCGAGAGTGAAATTCGTCAGCAAACGGAGCATTGTAGATGCTTTCACCACCTATACTTCCAAAAAAAACATGTACATCACCAAGCAATAATGCAGAAACTTTACTTTTTATGGATATTATTCATTACAATTCCCAGAAATTAATAAAGGTTTTCCCATTCTCATCACAAAGGCGGTATCTGTGTCCAGAGAAATTTGTTTATTTTGCAAACATCAATACGGAATTATGAATACAAATCTTCATTCCTACAGGTGAGAGAATATGCTAAAAAGGCCACTCATTCTGGGTGCCATTCCCAACTTCAGCATTTTATCAACTTAATTGCTTCTCAAAAGAATGAATGAATTTTTGCATGCATACCCTTCTAATTTTTTAAAATTACATGTATCCCATTTAATCATTATATTCAATAATGTTGTAATAGACTTCAAAAAAAATGTTGTAATAAGAATTCAATTGATGGAAGAAATGTTGCATATAATTATCTATTCAATAATATTGTTGCAAATAAGAACATAATTTATGGAAGAAATGGAAAGAAAAGAGACAATTTTAGTGGACTTTACACAACTAAGGGGAAAGGAACCTAGATAGAGACTTGGAGAATTTTTATGGATAGAAATTTCTATGTTAGATTAATAAATAGGGAGAAAATAATTGCAATGGTATTTTAATTCTACATAAAAATGAATTTTTTTTGTTGATCACTGGCAATAGAAGAACAAAAGCATTACATAAACAATTTTTAAAAGGGGACGGGGAGCATGCAGCTCATTTGCATGCAACTTCCCTATTCAATGTCTTTTTGCCATTCATTTGTAGCCACCTGGTAGATTCAACCGATCGCAATGAGACCTAAAGCATGTAGTGCCAAGAGGAGCCCAGGACCCTGTTGCTCGGGTATAATCCACCTAGTCTCCCACAGCACTGACCACAAGTCTCTTAGTTCCATCACAAGAAAAGAAGAGGTAGCTAAAATCGAGCAATGGAACGTAATAGACATGCCACATTGTTCCCAAGTAAAATCTTCACTATATGCACGTCATAATACCACATCTAGTAATCACAAAAGTGCAGTAGTAGTTTACAAGAAGTGGGGTCTACTACTAGACAACTTTGGGCTCAAACATTTTGTGTTGTAGTCCGGGGCTCCAGTTGGACCCAAGCCCCAACAAGTTGTGTGGGATAGTAATTCTAATAACGGACCTATTCTGGAGTCTACGACAATATAGATAGTATTAGAGCAAGTTCCTTCTAATAGCGGAAAAGGCTATCCAAGAAGTGGAGCCATCCCTATCAACGAGATAGGAGGAAAGGGCTAGTGACATTACTGGAAATAAGTGACGGTCCATATGGTAACGAGGACGTTGCATACAAGGTTTTCAAAAACATGAGGCGTATCAAGGCATTTTTCCAGTATCGCTTCGAGGCGTAAGCCTCGAGGTGTATCGAAGCGTAAGCCTCACTCAAGAAAGTAAAAATTCATAAAAGACGGTAATTAATCGTAATTACATTTTACAAGTTCTGGAAAATAAAAAGATTTGACAAAAAAACATAACTCCGTGACATTTCAAGGCTCATGTTTCAAACATCCAAGTTCGCACTATACGAAGGCTAAACTATCTTAAATCCCCAACAATAACGATAAAAGTTCAAAACATAAATAAGTTGACCATCAAAAGACATGCAAGACTAAAAAAGCAAATTCAAACATAAACAAGCTATCATTGCATCTCTAAACATCGATGTCACATCTCTAAACAAGCAAGAAAAGATTAAATTTAAGCATAAGATATTGTAAGTTGTTAAATTATTCTCTTCTTTTGAACTCTCAAACTATACGGAGTCAAGTAAATACGGATTTGCAAGCACAATAATGGATTAGTCTCAGTAATAGTAAAGTTCTATATAAAATTCAACTAAAGATCATGGATTTCCACATCTTTTTTAAAAAATTTGATTGAGGTATGTTTGTCAATCAATTGAGAACGAAAAGAGAATAAGCAGTGATCACTTTTTACTTTATCATAAGGATTGGGCAATAAAATACTTGGATATTGCATGTTAAGATCGGCCTTGTTCATGCATGCTTTGATGTGTATTATTTTGGTCATGATTGAAAAGAAGCAAAGATGAAATATTTTTACAAAACATACTCTTCTAAATTTAGGTCCAAGTAGGGGGCTTGCATCCAAACATTTCAATAAAGAAAGCATTTAAGATTGATTCACGCAAAAGAGGAAAGGCATTATATTCAAGGAATCAAGACTCAATTTTTTGTTCATATTGATTTATAAAGAACATGTAGAACAAAGTAAAAATAAGCTTAATATGTTAATAGACTACAAAATAAATGCAATAAACCTTTTGTGTATGTTGATTTAAAAATAACTGAGTAAAAATGAGCTTAATATGATAGACTGCAAAATAAATGCACTAAATACATGAGCTTGTCGGTGTTGGAGTGTTAATTAAACACCTTTCAGTGAATCGCAAGCTCAAGAACTTCAAACTACTTACCTATGAAAGACGGAAGGCTCACAATCAAAGATAAGAGAAGAATATATAGCGGAAAATAAATAAAAAAATCAGTTGAGTCATGAGGCAACGTCTCATACGCCTCGAGACGTAGGACTCAGCACCTCGAGGTGTGTTTCTAAAAGCAATGGTTGCATATATAAGTGGGGGAGATTGTAGCACCCTATACATTAGTACCACATCTCGTAATCACAAAAGTGCGGTAGTAGATTATAAGTAGTGGGAGTAACTATATACAACTAAGACTTAAGCATTATGGGTTGGGGTCAAGGGCTCCAGTTAGGCACAAGCCCAACAAGTAGTGTGGAATAGTAATTCTTGATAACAGATTGGGTCTAGGGGCTAAAATGTTACATTAGCCATGATCCTCCCCCGTTTACAAAGTCATAAGACGACCTTCACCTCTAATAGTGTTGTATGCTCTCAAATCAACCTATAGTCTCTAGCAAGGTCTTAAATATCAGTTTCGATCACCATTTACATGATTACCTGCGAATTTCAATCATTTCAACTCAGTCATAGTCGGTCCCAAGCCCGAGTAAATGAGGGTTGCGCGTTATGTAGCCCACAGCCAAAAGAAAAAGGTCTGAGACTGCTTCCTAAATAATATTCTTTTTTACGAATACTATTTAGGAATTTATCTCAAGACAGTCGGATCTATTCAACATGGATTTAAGCAAACAATTAGATTTCAATGGGGCATCCCCTACTAGCGACATGTTGCATCGCATGAATGCAATGAGAAGTTGGCAAGAGCCGCTACATCGGTGTCCATATGCAGTTCAAAATTTGTAAAGGTTCTCGCAGAAACGCATGCAAGTAAATAAGCTAGTTTTAATGCATCACAGCGCGAATGCCGTCCAAAATTTGCAAGGGTGATCTCAGCTTATGCAACACAAATTTCTTTAAAAAAAGATTAAATAATTTTTTAGGAGGGTTTGGATAAGATTATGCACCCAAGAAGACACTCGAAACTGGACAACAAACCTACCCGGTGGACTGCCGAGCTACAAGTCCTACGACACAGGAGCGGGATTCTCTAAAAAGCCGACGGTCATGGTTTGCCAAGAAGGGCCCACTAGGGGGGCGGCCACAGGAAGACTGGCTTTGGCTTGTTGCATGAATATATAGTTGCGGGGTGAAAGCACAACCACTCGACCGTGAAAAGGCTTTCTTTGTGGCTGACTGAGTCTAACTAGGCTAGTTCGGGCATGTCACTTTTCGTCCTGTACGTAATTCTTCAACCGCGCGGAGGCGGATCTTTCACTTGAAATGCGAAGGTCCCACCAGCTTTTGATTAGTATTTGTTCCTCGACTCGAAAGGTGCGGGGATGAAGTCGCTATTTGCTCGTCTACTTAGCCCTTCCTTCGAAGAGGAAAGAGGTGTAGGCCGACCGAAGTAGGTCGACCAAGTGGTATGCCAGGTGAGCTAAGAGAGGATGTCTTTTTTTCAAGGTGAGCTAAGATATGATGTCTTTTTCCGCTCAGGAGCTATTTCCAGTCGTCAAAGGTCATCCCATAGGCCGTTCCACAAAGAAAGATGATTTGTCTAGGTGGAGATCATAATGGATATGTAGGAAAGGAAGCTTCAGGGTAAGCTAGTGTTCATGGAGGTCATGGCTTAAGGAATAGAAATGAAGAGGGAAAAATCACCCCGTATTTTGTAATAGCTTATGAACTTTTCATAACAAACACTCTCTTCAAGAAGAGGGAGGAGCATTTAATAACTTATAAGAGTGGCCCGGCTAGAACACAAATAGACTACTTTGCGTTGAGGAGAAGAGATTGGTTGTATTGCAAAGACGGCAAAGTAATCCTAGGAGAGAGTTTGACAACACAACATTGCTTGTTATTCATGGATGTGCAAATAAAAGGGTTGATAACGTAAAGAATGGTTCCTAAGATTATTAGAACGAGATGGTATAATCTCCAATTGTAGCAGTCAAGCATCAGGGAGAATGTTTTAGAAGACTTAGGTTAAAATGGTAATGGAAGTGCAAATGAGATGTGGAAGACGGTAGCATCTTGTATCCGTAGGGTAGCCAAATAGATGCTAAACGAGTCGAAGGGATGAGCTACAGAACAAAGGAGGCTTGGTGGTAGAGTGCACCCAGAGATGGACTCAAGAAACTGCCTCATCATGGACTCGGGACGCTCTTGAATCCCTACTGGTGTATTATGGATGGAGAGAAAAGGCATACTAGCAGCCAGGATGACCATAATAAGCACTAAATGGTCACCCCTTGATAGGTAGGAAGCCTCTTAACATGCAAAGTTATGATTGAACTTCTCCGTAAGAGGCAACCAATCATCTTTCCTGAACTTACAACATGTCAGCGACAACCCATAATGAAAGAGTGGAGGACTCATTCATGGTAAACTCGGAATTTACTACATTCCACAACCACCCCTTGGGATACGCCGAAAGGAACAAAACAAACTTCTCTCAGTTGATCCTGAGATACCCTCCCCAACAATCTCAACCACCATTGAGATCCCCTTGTCCTTAACAACACCTCCAATGAAGAACATCATGTCGTCCACATCGTGCAGCACTAAAATCGAAAAGGTCACCACGAGAATAGTGATCACAGATCCCTACCTAAACAACATGACCCACCATGACAGCTAACGCATGCCTCACAAAAATAAGAATGTGAGCGGACAACCCTGCCTAACCCCCTATTAGGTTGAAGGAAAATCACCCTCAAACGATAATTAACCAACACTGAGTACGACATAGTGTTAACACATCTCTTCATCCAAGCAATCCACCTTCGTGAAGCTTCTTTTAATAAGAGAAGACCAAAGGAGTCTCCCATTTTACATAATTATAGACCTCGAAGAAATCAACCATTCACAATAGCCCCTTAACCTACCAATCTTCTAATTTCCCACAATCACAAAAGTTATCACCAAGCCATCCAGGTCATCTGTGCCGAGAAAATAAATCCATCTTAAACCCCATGCAATCGACTCACGGTAGCATGGCTACAATAAGGAAGATCTCGTTGTAAACCACAATTAACTTAAAAACCTCTAATGGTTGAGAAACCTCTTTGCTAAAAAAAATGGTGAAGCATTCTCCCACTTTAAGTAGGGTCGAGTACATGGATTCTTGCTCAAATCCATGTTGAAAGATCATGATATTCTTTTTACGTTGGTTGTCAGCTAGCTAATGCAACCCCCACAAGGAGGGATTTGAACCCTAGTCTTTTGGGTGGTAGGCATATTGCACTACCACCAGACCATTAAAGTGAGAAACCTCTTTGTTAAGAAGTAAAATATGAGCACCGCGTTAATTTTATAGAAATCAAAGTTGTCACTTTTATTGTCTGTTAACATGCGTTCAGCTCCCGAACCGACATTGGGATCTCTTGCTCCCTAAAATCATGCATGAACCCCTCGATCATCTCCAAATTCAGTTGGTCTGCACCTTGCCCCGGCCATCGCTAACCAAAACAAAGAATTTGCCGATTGAAATTCTGAAAATACCAACTTGTTAACCCTATCATCATCGACCATTCCACTCGAAACTAACCCCAGAACCACTCCATCAAATCGCCAAACCCCTCCAACAACAAAGAGCATTCAATCGGAAAGAAAGAAAATGGGTTACCAATTCTAGGATAAATAGAGTGTGATTAGAACGAGATCTTGATGGACTCTTTACATAAGCTAGTTGAAAGAGCTAAAATATCTCAAAAAACAAGAAAATCCGCAATGTGCAACTTGGAGGACAAGCTCCACCATGTGAATCTGCAATCTAAAGCATCCATAACCTCTGCTTATAGCTCCCCAACTAAATATCTAAAGTCCTTCGAACCTAGATCTAGACCATCACCACCTCCCGATCGACTACCCAATAAAAGAGTGGCATTGAAGTCTCCTCCCATCACTAAAGAAACAAACAAAGAAGAACAAATCGCGTGTGGGTCATCCTGTAGTTCTACCTCTTCTCAACTTCGATATGGCCATATACACTTATAATTACAAAGAGTAAACCACCGGCTTTCCTTCTAAACTGACCAGCAGCATCTTATGCCCACTCATCTCATCCTTAAACTAAAAAACCCCTTCTCACTCCCACCTTATCAAGATCTCCAAGATGATGCCAATCGAGTCAACCGTAACATTTGTACCTTGAGTCGACCTCCATGACCAACATCCCTATTTCCAAGTATAGTCTCCTATGAACGAACCATGTCTGTCAGTCAAAAACCAAGTTGCCCGCAGACCTAGGCCTCTTCTTCGAGTTATTAAGCCATAGACATTCCAAGTGATGAGCTTCATTTACAACCGCATTGTGACCCCGACATGGAACAACCCTCGTACACCCACCATTGATTTACAATAGTAGATAGTCTCTGCAAAAACATCTCCACCGCCTAGTCTGTGTCACCCCACCTTGGAATAGGGGATACCACCAACAAATCCCCCTTCCCTGCAAAGTTAGCCTTTAACTCCATTTTCTTCCATTTCATGTTTCCTGAACACCACAGCTTCCTTAAGGAAACTGATATGCTATTTCTAAGCAACCTCTCATATATTCGTCGCTCTTGGACGGGGACCCCTATGAGCCCTTTCTTCGTCACGGCCCTTAAAATCGATCACCCATACACAAGGTGACTCGATGATCAAAAAACGACCACTACATCAACACCAGAGGAAGACCACTGGCCTCCTTTTGTGAAGCAATCAAACTGCCCCAAGCAACTTCCCAAAAAGACCCAACCTGTGAAGGGGTCTGGTCGTTCGAATGCCCCATATAGCCATAAAATAGGAAAATAGACACGTGCGCCCATCAACGCCAAGTTCGGATCACCTGCATAGAACAAGAGAGGGAAACAAATACCCTCAAAGTTGGATGCATGATGAATCTAATCTAAACAATAACTTGTGGGCCAAAATTTGACCATTTTGCTTCTACTATCATCATCATCAATACTGTATCAACCTCCACACCAGTTGGCACAGAAATCAACAGGATTTCCACCTCTCCATTGTTACCTGCAGTCCACACCATCATCCCCCCGCTAGGTTCTACCTTCCCCAAACCAATCAAAAGATTCAAAATTGGCACTCCTACGATACCATCAAGCTAAAAGAGGTCCTCCCCACCACGAAGTCAAGCACCGTCGAGAGTGTGTATGCTGGTCAACGATCTCGATAACAAAGGCATCCAAAAAAACCATAGGACAATCCGGCAACACCATAAATATCTTGCCCAATGCATTAAGTGCCATGTTTACCGAAGAAAAATCACAACGGATGAGAGAAACATTGGTTATCCAAAGCAACACGAAATGACTACAACCACCCACATCATGCATCAAAGGATGCCTCCATATGATCGAAGAGTAATAGCCAACTACCCGCCAACCGAAAGAAAATTGGTCAACATCATCATTTAACATGGTCATAGTCGAGACAAGGGATTCTTCTAGTCAAACCAAATCACCCAAAAGAACCACGCTAAGCATCTTCGATCCAACTATTGTTGCCTTCAAATGCAACTCTACTATTTTGGCACTCCTTGATCGATAGAGTCCATCGATCGAGGTTGATCAATCCAATCGTAACCATAGAAATCCCTCGATGACAAGCTGAACATTCTCCTTCCACTAAAGGCGACGACACGGCAACACTCATAATGGACATAAATTCCTCTAGTGTTCAAACAAATCACGTCAAAAATAGGTGACCACTCCCTGGTACGTACATGCCATATAACCCAAATCACCACACTGGAAGCAACGCACTATTTCACTAGAAAAATATATTATTACAATATATTCAAATAGTGAGATATATCATCGATCTCGAAAACCGTGTGGAGAGACAGCTTCTTCTTTTCTTGCAAGCCAGCCATAGCAATCGGACCATAGCACTCATTGTCTTTGTCGAACTATCATGTTACCTCTTTCAGAGTATGTTTGAGAAGCCAAGACACTTGTTCTGCAGTTCGTGAATGTCCCTTACCATCTCAAGTGGGAATTCAACCATCTGACTTGGGAACTTAATTAGATAAGCGGATAGTAGTTCCGACAATTCCAAGGGACTTGAATCGACTGTCTCCCCAAGAGCAAGAGGTCTTTCTGTCAGACCACAATACCTCAGGCAACTCCTCAACCCAACTGCCATTTGCCTTCTATACCCTCTTCTCTTATTCAATTTTTATATACATTATTATATATTTACATTGATTTGTACATTTTCTAAACTATCATAATGAAATAAAAGAAATAATTATCTTTAAATATAACATTAAGCATATTAGAATAAGTTTGCTTTTAAATAAATAGAAAAACTAAAAAAATAAAAAAATCTATATGTAAATGTCGACCGAGTAGTCGATTGACTACATCGACTAGTTGGCCTGATTAGTCGGGTTGACAGACTGATTGCCGACTAGGCCTAGTTGAGTCAGTTATCCCCCCGACTCGACTAGTCGGCTGACTTTTACAACAGTGACCCATATCTATCGATATCGCTGATGTCGATCAATATCTCGCCATATCGAGATGTTGTTGCCTGTAATTTTCATCATCCTAAATGCATTTAGATGTGGATTTCGTAGGGGCTTTGTATATTTCGTGCTCTAATACTTGTTCTTGATTTTTTTTCTATTGTCAAGCTACGATTTCTAGTATTTGTTGAGATATTGGGGAGAAGGTTTTTAGAGTTTTTATGCACTTGTTCATACTTATTCTAGATTTTTTATTTCTCTTAAACATGGTAAGATACTAGATTAGATGTTCGTAGTCCTACTTAATGAGCACCCCAACCATGGATATTATCTCCTACTTCATCATCGTCACAAGGTTCCTAAGCTCTTTCATTTTCTTATTGTGCCACCGATAATACCATTTCCATCTCCAATATTATTGTTTCTTATCCTTGCAAATGATGGATTACAAAGCTATGTACTTCTATATAACATGGGAGAATCTCTAAAGAGCGAGTTTAAGAGGTGAGAACTCGGTGGTGCACGAGCCAACTTCTATGGTGTCAGTGGTAGTGAGAGTGGTTCTGGAGATCTACGGCAATTACTTCTATAAATGAAACATTGTGTTGTTTTATTAATCACCATCAATCAACAAGTGTCATTAATTTTTATGAACAAAAGATGTGTTCTAGGTGTTGTTAACTTAGTTATTTCATTTCCAATATCTATCAATACTCAGCAATCAATATAAACAACAAAGATATGTGTGATATGATCGATACATGTGATATAAGGCACATTAATGAGTGGTACGTGTGATATAAATGTGTATTTGTAAGTTATTTATTGTTTTAAGAACTTGGATGATCTTAATTTGTGAAAAAAATGACAAAAATAGTTTTTTGAGTCATTTCCGAGATTTCCACCAATATCAGCGATAAATCCCGATATGTCCTTTTCCCGATGGATCAATACAATATCATTGTTGATATTTCAAATTATGGTTATTACACATACCTCGATATAACTTATATATGTTAGATTAAAGCATGCATTATGTGATATACATTTCTTTATAACTTACAATCTCATGTAAATTATAACTACTATGTTACCCTTTTCATAATAAATTGTAAATCTTATGTATAGTGTAACTAGTTTTACTAATTTCATAGTAAATTGTATCTAGTATGATAACTTATATGTTTTACCCATCATGTTTACCATCCTCATTATATTTATAACAAATATGAAACTTTATCATTTTAAAGCTATCATCTTTCATTTTTGTTATTTGAGATTGGAAGATATGAGAAGGAACAAAATATTTTGCATTTATTCATTACCTGTTGTTGGAAATATAACAATATTGGCTCAAATCATTTAGGCTTCCCTTTTTACCATGTTTCACTTCATGTTGTTTACAAGCATCTCATCTAGCTATCGCATATTGCTTTAACAGATTTTGCACTATTACAAACCTTTGTAGATCAATAAAACCATATGTCAACCCATTTCAGCTTAGAACTATCAAATGAATCAAAATGTCTACCATGGCAGTTAAGTTGAAGACCTATCACACATGAAGCCAATACGATTTGCAAATATCAAAAACACAAGTAAGCATGTCTTTAACTATACTCTTCTCCAACTTTTCAGCATGACTTGTCAACTTTATGCAATAATTTAAAAAAGAATTGCATTTCTAATTTGAATTCGATAAGGGTTAGTTTGGTAGTGAACAATGACCTGCAAGGACAAGAGATAAGCATAATGTTAAGATGAATATAAGGCAATTCCTCATGGTTAGCATACTAATTGGCAAAAACTAGCATCACTTTATCCCCTCGATCGCAATTCCTCAAAGTTGAAGGTTATCTAACATGAGGAAGTTTCGCCCAGGCCGTATAAAGGAAAAAATATTTCATGTATACAGTAAGGGAAAGTTTATTTTGTTAAGTACCATAAGAAAGTTGTCTCCGAGACAATTGTTGGCTTAAATCAAGATGTCGCTAGTTGAGGCGAATATTACATTATCTAGGACCACCCCCCCCCCCACCTTCCCCTGACAGAACCTCTTATTCCGAAAAGAATTCATCCCACCCCGCGCCTCCCTTTCCTCTCCTCTATGCAGTAGACCGGCTCCACTGCCCCTTGTTGTTCCGATACACTTTCTTCTAGCATTCCACACCCTCCTGCAGCTTGATATCTTAACTGCTAGTGATATCTTGGTTTGATTAGTGAATCATACATCCATGAAGTTGCCATCAAGTTGCGGGTGATTTTGAATGATAGCTCAATTAAGCCAATTATGCGGTGAGTCAATCTTCAACAATACAAATTGTCCATCTAATGACCGTCAATGCTTGTACAAACACCACATGCAATCCATGCCTCTCTCACTGCAATACACCACCCATATACCCATATATTCATGTCTGACTCATGCACTTCAACATGTAAGGGTGCTTATGTGGAACAATTTCACATAATAAACTAGATCTCCTTTCGATTTGAACAGCATCCCATTCCTCAACTCATGAGACACTGAGAGGCGATGGTAGGGTGGAGCATTTAGTGACCTGACCCGCAAAAGCAGGGACACGACCCAAACCTTCCATACTTGTGGTCTGGGCCCGAGTCTTAATTTTGTTTGAATTTCAAGGTCAGGTCTGTCCCAGCCCGAACCCAAGGTAGCCCACTTAAACCCGACCAGACCCGCCATATGTACATGTGAGTGGTTTTGCATGGGATTTGCAGCCCGCGATCCCCTCCCCTCGTATAGAAACAACATACCATGTCAAAAGACACAATGTTATTTATATTGTTTACTAGTGTCGTAGTTGTAATATTAGAATCCCCATCTCTAAGATCGGAACCCACATACTAGACCACCAATCAGTGAATTGTATATCTATTTTCTTCCTATTTAGGCATGTCAACAGATGATGGGGTAAGAATAAATTTCTATTTTGTCACAAATTTTAAATAGAATTTCTTCAATGTTTACTTCATGAAGCTTATTCCCTGTTTTCGAAACATACTCGTAGCACACACAAGAAGATTCAATTAAAAAAGTAGGAGAATGGACAAATAATGTTCTTAAACAGATAAAGGTAAAGTAACTAAGTTTTTATGAATTTTTTTAATCCAGAGAGGGGGGGAACATGCTAAGGAGTACGCCACAAATTTATTAAAATGAAAAAAGGTTTACAAGAAGACTTACATATTCCAAGATTCTAAGAGAATTCTAACACGAAAGACAACATTTTCACAATAAAAATGCTGAGAAGAAAAAATATATCCATTACGAGCCATCCAAATTGCACATAACATAGCAACATGCCTCAATAGCTCCTCCCGAGGGTGATGTCTTGCCCTAAACAAGGAGTCCCAGAAAAACTCCAAGCTTTGCAGGTTTAACCAGTAATCCCAATCATTGTCCAAACTGCGAATGTTTTCATGCATTGAAAAAAAAAGATGCTCCACCATTTCTATGTGTGCTTCGCAAAGGGGACATCGGTTGGATACAATTGATAAGATTCTTTCACAATGATCCCTTGTAATAATTCCATCTCATGTGCATCAATGACATAAAAACATCATTTCTGTTTGGTATGTTTAGATCCGAAATAAACTTGCAATCACGAACCATGTTGTATGTACTAGAAGGTGGAGGCCTTGGGATAGTAATGTAAGCCCTCTTCACCGAGAAAGTGTTATCCTTCCAAACCCAGTGATCGTGCCCAATTGGTGGGTACTCTAGATGTCTGAGAGATTCAAGCAGTAAGAGATATTCCTCAAGACATTGATCCGGAAACTCTGTCAAGAAGATTGATTCCTGTAACATAACCGTATCATAGCAATGTAAAGTAACTAAGTTCCCACATCAAAATTCTTGTTTCAATTGAAATGAAGGTTGCCTCGCGAACGATGACAATATGTCCAGACATCCAGGTTCAAGATACATATATATATAAATGCGTATGACCAATAAAATAGAATAACTACATTATGATTATCCAAATCATACATATTACATTGAAGGATCGATCCTTATATAATCAAAATGGGGGCGGGTTGAGCCCAGACGGATACACGAGCCATGGGCCAGGCTCGGGCCCTCGACTTGACCAAAAATCCGAGCCATGACATGGCCCAAGGCCCAGAGAAAATTGTTGGGCTCGGGTTGGGCTTTCTCGGGTTGGACCAGGTCGGGCCCAATGCTCCAAACTAGCCAGTGACATCGATCACATCCTTATTTCTAATCAAATCATAACCACCACATGAATTATCAAAAGATATACTATATGTCCTGGATCTCATGGCTCTCGTTGTCGTCAACATCGTCTCCATTTTTCATCTCCATTTTCCATCTAACAGATCAAATTGTGCGGCATAAGTCTTGAAAGACAAACATGCAGATGCTCGTGAAGGTTGTGAAGCCAATACATTCGTTGTTATATGCCTCTCGATGGTGTGGAACCCTCCCATGTTTTGGTAAATAAGATAGAACGATGTGAGGAACACATCATCTCTGTGTATTCCACGGTATCTTTCACATCATTATCAAATTCCACATTCGTCAATAACATTGTTCCATCACCTTGTGGCATCTTGTGAAACAACTCCACATGAGTAACCTCCGCAAAATCTAGCCAGAGCACGCTCATTATTTGTCAACTAAACCGGTGAATGTCATTTCCGCACTTATTTTAACCGGTTTCATACATCTCCCTTCGTAAACGAGACCCTTGTTAGAATTCGAGATGAGACGGCCCACGTGACAAAAGCACAACATTTCTGAACTCATCCTAATTGAACCCAACACAATCAAAAGATTAATATTTTCAATTAAGCATGACTACATTGTGGAAATCAGTGATGTTAATATCCTTAAAAAACACTTAAAATTAACCTCCCCACATAACACTAGGTCAACCTAGGAGCACAGGAGGGGGTGTCACCTTCGTAGCATGGGTGACAAAGGAAGATGCACGCAAGGAACTCCGGTAAAGGTGTGGGCGGACGAGCGGCAGAGCTGGCCCACTGCACGGAGGAGATGAAGGGGACGCGCAAGCATGAGGTGGGATGGGTTTTTTCCTGGAATAGCAGGTTTTGTCAGGGGGGAGGGCTTCCTGGCTAATGTAATATGAGGTCTGAGCCGCCTCCAATGCATGGTACTTAACAAAATAAATTTTCCCCAATACTCTTTCCCCGTATACGGCCTGGGGGGATTTTCCTCCTATCTAACATGCTGGTTATATCAGGGAACACAGGTTCCAGTTTCACGAACTACATAACTTGGAATGCTGGCGAGTGAGTCCGAAGTCCTGTAAAAAAATCACTTAATCTAGAAGACCGCCTCTACGTTCTAAAATCACCCACCAGTTTTTTTTCCCAATACATTCGTTGCTGCATTCCCCACCAACCCAGAAATGCAGGATCTCGAATCCTCACGAATCGAATATTATTCTCCAAAATAATTATTTTCGAGGAAAAAAGGGGTGGACATTCACTATGACCAGAATTTTACCTCCTCTACATAAAGGAACAAAAAACAGTAAAAGAAAAAAAGAGGCGACGTCTCTGACCTGTTCCAGTGGCTGTGGGATCGCCGCCCTGGACGAGGAAGGACTTGATGACGCGGTGGAAGATGGTGTTGTCGTAGTATCCCTCGAGGCAGAGCTGGACGAAGTTGCGGGTGGCCTTGGGGGCCTCCTTGGGCCAGAGCTCGACATCGAGAGGACCCATGGAGGTGTTGAGCACCACCTTCCCCTTCGTCGGCGGCTCCAACACGTACACCGACGACATCGCGGCGGCGACAGTGGGAAAGGAGAATCGAAACCAGCGCGAGGGGGGTGGGTTCGGCCCGATGACAAGGGCTCGAGCGGTCCGCTCGAACTGAGCAGAGGGGTCTGGTTCTCGGACTGGAATTCGCACGAGCAGCCAGAAGATTTTTTTGCAACTGCAACTTTTTTTGTTTTTCTGGATTACGATGATGGATCGAAGATGCGCCTTCTAATTTATTCATTTTTCTGAATGTATTGTTTTTCTTACTTCTCTTTCGTCGGGTTTAGAAGATATTAAAGAAATTACACTTTAAAAATCGATTAAATAAATATTGGTAACTTGTTGTTTACTGCAGGGTTAATTGGTACTAAAGATGTGAGGACAGTTACCCATCTCATCGAAATTAGAGAACTCTAGTGAAGAGTATCATGATCTTTTATGGGGGAGATTATAGTTTCATTTGTTCCCGTGGTCTTTTCTTTTCCATAGGTTTCCACCTAAATCATTTCTTCTCAGAGGTGATTGTTGATTGATTTCTATGTGATACTAGAGCTAGCGATTTCTCATCTCACCTCATGTAAATTGATCTCGTTACAACTTCCCCTCATGGCCCCTTCATAACTCTTGGTGCCTTCCTCGTGAAAGCTTTAGGCGGAGCTTCCATTACTCGCGGCTCCAATGTGTGGTGCATCCCTTCACTCTGGAAGAGGTGCCTCCTTTCGTTTCAAGCATGGTGCCTCCCTTTGGCCTACCTCTGCGGCCCGATTTCGCTCCCTCGCAAGTTGAGTTGCACTTTTTGCCTTTGAGGGGTTGAATGAGTGTTTGTAGCTTTAGAAGGATCGCGGAGTACAAGTCCCTCGTGTCATTGGCTTCCTCTGTTGATTATTGTTTGCATTATCACTCCTCTCATACTTGAGTATTTCTCTCGGAGCTTCCATGTACCCGAACCCTTTTCATATTGCTACATGCATGGACTCACAGTGCCCACATGCCTAGGTTTTCACCCCTTTTTGCATCCTTATTTTGGTAATTTCCTCTATGCATGGATGGGTATTTTTTGTTGCTTGATATCCATGTATAACGGATTATAATGCTTGTGGGTCTGAACATTCGATAAAATATTAGTTCAACTCTCAATGAGAGGATAATAGACATTATTTTTTGTTCTGACTATTCTGTGTGGAATATTAACAGTGATTCATCTGACCGTATGACCAATGACCTGAGAATGTTTAATGATTATAGGTTATCATTTGGAAGAAAGAACTTCTTTGTTAGAGATGGATCTCCCGCTATTGTTGCCAAAAAGTGGCACTTCTATTGTAGATCGATTTCTCCTCAATGATGTCACTGTAAGAAAATTGTGATATTATCAGCACACTCTAGCGACCACGAGTATTGCTTTTGTGGTCACGGGACAAATTATGATCACGATCGTATATCTAGTGGTCGGATAAGAAAATGTGTGATAATGAATTTTAGACGGTCAGATGCGATCATTAGTAATCCCACATTTGTGCTCGAATTTTCTGAGACATAACATAACCTTATTTCCCCTCTTCGAAACCCAAAACTCTTCTCTCCTCTTCGACCTAACGACTGCACACCCTCCTCCCTCTGTCCTCGCTCCATCCACTCAACCTCATGTGAGCCTCCACCCTAGTAACCTTTACCGAGCGTGAACATCCTCTCCGGTGGTCATCTCCAACGCCATCATCTCATGTGGGGGTCTTCTCAACCCTCAACTTCGTGTTCTTGACCTTGGCCATCTATTTCTCCCCTTACGACTCCAGCTAAGCACTGGTCAACGACATAAGAGGTATACTACCTATGTATGCCTCTTGTATTTTTCTTCTTTAATCTATACACTTATTTAGTGAGGTATTTGGTTTCTTATATGTGTTATCTTTATTATGTGTTGTATGTGTTCAATGAAATGCCTAAGATAAACATTAGATGTTTAAGATAAACATTAGATGTTTAGTACATGTATATATACTTGGTGCTTGTGTCTAATTCCTTTAGTACATGCCCCAATTTCCATTGATTTAATTAACACATAACATGATTTGTAATAAAAAAATGTGTGGTGTGTATGGTTTTAATCAATTATGTGTGTAGCATTGAAGCTTGCATGCTAGTGTGTGGGGGGGTGTTTAAAGTGTGTATGTGTGTGTATATGGGTGTGTATATGTATTTATGTGTGTGTGTTGGTATGTGTATGTATTTGAAGTGGGTCTGTGTGTGTGTCGGGGTATGTGTGCATACCTCTGTGTCTGTTAGTGTGCACATGTGTGTTAAATGTAAGCTTCTTAATAGTTATGTGATTTGTGGTAATGTAAGTGTTATTGTGTTTCTTTAAAAATATAAATAAAAGGTCAATGTGTAATGCAATTTAATGTCGATGTGTAATGTAAATGTGTGCACATGTATGTGACTAATCAATCTCAATGTACAATGTAGATGCCATTGTGATGTGATCCCGATTCACTGGCACATTAAATGTCTACTATTTATCTGTTAGATAGGCCCAACATATAGAATACATTTTATATCACATGAAAATCGTACAAAATCTCATTCACTTACGTATGTCCTTCCACACTATGTCAAGCATGACCCTGCACAACGGAAGGTGTGTGCGACACATTTTGAGAATTGATGCCCCCATCATGTATTATATTATTTTTTATTTTTCACAACAGTCAGGATCTTAGCTTCACAAACTAGGAAATGCCTTTCACGGCACCATGTGACTTTTGATGTTTGTTTTGTAGGTATCAGAGTAGGTGTAGCTTGGGTTAGGATAATATACTGAACTGGTTCCTCTCGAAACTAACTTAACTTAGGCGTTGTCGCATTCGAGTGGTGTCACTTGCTCGTCTTGTTCAACATCTAATAAAATTCCCGTGATATTTAAATAACCTAAGAAATGCAATAAAAAGTGAAGACAAATTCAAACCACCCGATCATTAAAGACACGTCTTGATCTGCCATGATCCTGGGAGGAGTCAAGGTCAAAGGTCGGATCATATATATCTTAGCATGATGTACATAATAGATAATGACTTGTGAATGGTATTGTAGTCAATTATTAAGGTCAAAGGATCTTAATACAACCTTAGTTTCTAAATACCGCTCATAGTTTCCAATTGCTGAATAAATTACTGGAGTAACCGGACTTTGATACCAATATGTCCGACCTCATTTCTCAGGTCATCGAATCCTCCCATATCTGGATCTGGTTACTCAGCAATAATTTATTCAACAATCACAACTAACATTCGGAAACGTGTATGTATTCATGCATGAGGTATGTAATAGTCTATATAGGTATGTGGGAATGTTTGGAAGTTTATGGATGTATGTATGTAGGTATATATGAATGATAGCCAGATTGAATGTGAGTACGAATGTAGTGTAAATGTAGTGTTTCTAAGTATATAGGATGTTACATGTAGTTGGTCTACATATGGTAAAAGTATATGAGCATGTGGGCATGTTTTTGATGTACCTATGTAAGCATGTGTTAGATGTAGGTGCGTAAGTAAGCGTTGATATGACAAGATTGGGTCACTACATGTGTATGTGTATGGGTGTAGGTGTGTAAGTAGGTGATGGGTCAATATGGATGGGTGATGCAAGTATGCATATGTGGGTATGTAAGTATGGGTATGTATGTATGTATGTATGTATGTATGTATGTATGTATGGTAGCTACGTGAGAGGTGAATGTAGGATTGTAGTTAATGTATATATTTGTTTGTATGTATGGACCTGATGTATGTGGCTTAGGGGACATCTGACCGAAAGCTGTGAATATTCATCACATGGGTCTAATGTAATAATGCGTACATTGTAATTTGGGTTGCCTTTATAGGAATCATTCTACCACTAGTACATGTTTAGGGACAACAACTGAAAGTTGGGTATTCAACCGTATAGGATGGAGGGGGATGTTTATGCACTGTAGACATATATTAGGTGCACACAGATTTTTTTATTAAGGTGTTGAATCAGTCAAACGAGTCAAATGCCCAATTAATATGTATTATCACACTATACACATGTCTTATATAAGCATGTATATACAACATGTGTATATACATGATTTAAGGTTTGTGTTTATCATGAGACGTGTAGTAACTTTCCTTGGTTTGGAGGTCCTGAGCTAATGGAGTCCTTGGTGTTTCGATGTAAACATGATGCTGTTATTCATTGCCTATAAGATTTATTCTTTGATAAATTTCGACGGCGTAACCACTTTCCTCTACAAAATATATCAAATTTATCTTCTAAGGTTTAATTAATGTATTTCGAGATGTGTTAGTAAACTCTGAAAGGTTAATTAGTGGGAGTGTGTTAAAGAGGTATGTGGTTATGTTGCTGAAATTTAACGAAGAAATCATGTGTGTTGGAAATATCAACATCATTTTACATCAAAATCACCGGGTGGGTGAAACTAAAAATAAAATAAAATATTCTTACTCATCTATTTTTAGATGTTTTTATTACAATGCATGTGGGTGGTTATGTAAGAGAAGAGATGGATGCAAGTTTGCATGGTAGAATATGGGTATGTAAGTGTGATTTGAGAAATTTGGACGTTGAATGCAATGTAATGCAAGTATATTTATCCATGTCTAAGCTAAATAGGGTTGGCCATGTATGTTACATGCGCATGGATGTATCATCGTTTGGATGTTGATGGATCAACGAGAGAGATATTTCTACATGGTGTTGAGGTCTTCCTTAAGTTCTCATATGCCTAAGGAATCAGGATAGTTAATCGTTATGAGGATATAATTTGCCCATGAAAAAGTGTGATTTCATGAAGAAATCTTCACGAAATGTTGTTATAAAGCACTTGTGTAGAAAGAGATTTGTCGATGAATATATGACATGGTTTGCACATGGAGAGAAGAGACAAGTGAAGACAAAGCCTTGTGAAAGTCCTGGGAATTTGGTTGCTCAAATGATTAGAGAAGTTGTTGGACCTGCTTCTGGTGTGGCATATGATGTATAAGACGTTGATGTAGAATGTCAACAATTTGAGGAACTATTATGTAAGACATAGAATATGTTATGGCCAGATTGCTCAAGTTTTTCCTAGTTGTCCATTGTTATCGAGCTTTTATCGATGAAGAATCAGTACAACGTGATGGATAGACAGTGATGAGTAAGTTAGGTCTAGCAAAGGTGCAGATTGATGCTTGTCCAAATTCCCACATGATATACTATGGGGAAAACAAAGATGCGATTAGTTGTCAAGTACGTGGTAGGGTGAGATACAAGGCCTATTTGAAATCAAATGTTCCTAAAAAATACTTCGCTACTTTCTGTCGGCTCCTCATTTATAGAGACTTTATGATTGTAGGGAAACTGCGAAGTACATGACATGACATGTTGATCATATATTTAATGGGACTAATCGATTTCTCCTCAATGATGTCACTGTAAGAAAATTGTGATATTATCAGCACACTCTAGCGACCACGAGTATTGATTTTGTGGTCACGGGACAAATTATGATCACAATCGTATATCTAGTGGTCGGATAAGAAAATGTGTGATAATGAATTTTAGACGGTCAGATGCGATCATTAGTAATCCCACATTTGTGCTCGCATTTTCTGAGACATAACAGAACCTTATTTCCCCTCTTCGAAACCCAAAACTCTTCTCTCCTCTTCGACCTAACGACTGCACACCCTCCTCCCTCTGTCCTCGCTCCATCCACTCAACCTCATGTGAGCCTCCATCTAGTAACCTTTACCGAGCGTGAACATCCTCTCCGGTGGTCATCTCCAACGCCATCATCTCATGTGGGGGTCTTCTCAACCCTCAACTTCGTGTTCTTGACCTTGGCCATCTATTTCTCCCCTTACGACTCCAGCTAAGCACTGGTCAACGACATAAGAGGTATACTACATATGTATGCCTCTTGTATTTTTCTTCTTTAATCTATACACTTATTTAGTGAGGTATTTGGTTTCTTATGTGTGTTATCTTTATTATGTGTTGTATGTGTTCAATGAAATGCCTAAGATAAACATTAGATGTTTAAGATAAACATTAGATGTTTAGTACATGTATATATACTTGGTGCTTGTGTCTAATTCCTTTAGTACATGCCCCAATTTCCATTGATTTAATTAACACATAACATGATTTGTAATAAAAAAATGTGTGGCGTGTATGGTTTTAATCAATTATGTGTGTAGCATTGAAGCTTGCATGCTAGTGTGTGTGTGGGGGGGGGGTGTTTAAAGTGTGTATGTGTGTGTATATGGGTGTGTATATGTATTTATGTGTGTGTGTTGGTATGTGTATGTATTTGAAGTGGGTCTGTGTGTGTGTCGGGGTATGTGTGCATACCTCCGTGTCTGTTAGTGTGCACATGTGTGTTAAATGTAAGCTTCTTAATAGTTATGTGATTTGTGGTAATGTAAGTGTTATTGTGTTTCTTTAAAAATATAAATAAAAGGTCAATGTGTAATGCAATTTAATGTCGATGTGTAATGTAAATGTGTGCACATGTATGTGACTAATCAATCTCAATGTACAATGTAGATGCCATTGTGATGTGATCCCGATTCACTGGCACATTAAATGTCTACTATTTATCTGTTAGATAGGCCCAACATATAGAATACATTTTATATCACATGAAAATCGTACAAAATCTCATTCACTTACGTATGTCCTTCCACACTATGTCAAGCATGACCCTGCACAACGGAAGGTGTGTGCGACACATTTTGAGAATTGATGCCCCCATCATGTATTATATTATTTTTTATTTTTCACAACAGTCAGGATCTTAGCTTCACAAACTAGGAAATGCCTTTCACGGCACCATGTGACTTTTGATGTTTGTTTTGTAGGTATCAGAGTAGGTGTAGCTTGGGTTAGGATAATATATTGAACTGGTTCCTCTCGAAACTAACTTAACTTAGGCGTTGTCGCATTCGAGTGGTGTCACTTGCTCGTCTTGTTCAACATCTAATAAAATTCCCGTGATATTTAAATAACCTAAGAAATGCAATAAAAAGTGAAGACAAATTCAAACCACCCGATCATTAAAGACACGTCTTGATCTGCCATGATCCTGGGAGGAGTCAAGGTCAAAGGTCGGATCATATATATCTTAGCATGATGTACATAATAGATAATGACTTGTGAATGGTATTGTAGTCAATTATTAAGATCAAAGGATCTTAATACAACCTTAGTTTCTAAATACCGCTCATAGTTTCCAATTGCTGAATAAATTACTGGAGTAACCGGACTTTGATACCAATATGTCCGACCTCATTTCTCAGGTCATCGAATCCTCCCATATCTGGATCTGGTTACTCAGTAATACTTTATTCAACAATCACAACTAACATTCGGAAACGTGTATGTATTCATGCATGAGGTATGTAATAGTCTATATAGGTATGTGGGAATGTTTGGAAGTTTATGGATGTATGTATGTAGGTATATATGAATGATAGCCAGATTGAATGTGAGTACGAATGTAGTGTAAATGTAGTGTTTCTAAGTATATAGGATGTTACATGTAGTTGGTCTACATATGGTAAAAGTATATGAGCATGTGGGCATGTTTTTGATGTACCTATGTAAGCATGTGTTAGATGTAGGTGCGTAAGTAAGCGTTGATATGACAAGATTGGGTCACTACATGTGTATGTGTATGGGTGTAGGTGTGTAAGTAGGTGATGGGTCAATATGGATGGGTGATGCAAGTATGCATATGTGGGTATGTAAGTATGGGTATGTATGTATGTATGTATGTATGTATGTATGTATGTATGTATGTATGTATGGTAGCTACGTGAGAGGTGAATGTAGGATTGTAGTTAATGTATATATTTGTTTGTATGTATGGACCTGATGTATGTGGCTTAGGGGACATCTGACCGAAAGCTGTGAATATTCATCACATGGGTCTAATGTAATAATGCGTACATTGTAATTTGGGTTGCCTTTATAGGAATCATTCTACCACTAGTACATGTTTAGGGACAACAACTGAAAGTTGGGTATTCAACCGTATAGGATGGAGGGGGATGTTTATGCACTGTAGACATATATTAGGTGCACACAGATTTTTTTATTAAGGTGTTGAATCAGTCAAACGAGTCAAATGCCCAATTAATATGTATTATCACACTATACACATGTCTTATATAAGCATGTATATACAACATGTGTATATACATGATTTAAGGTTTGTGTTTATCATGAGACGTGTAGTAACTTTCCTTGGTTTGGAGGTCCTGAGCTAATGGAGTCCTTGGTGTTTCGATGTAAACATGATGCTGTTATTCATTGCCTATAAGATTTATTCTTTGATAAATTTCGACGGCGTAACCACTTTCCTCTACAAAATATATCAAATTTATCTTCTAAGGTTTAATTAATGTATTTCGAGATGTGTTAATAAACTCTGAAAGGTTAATTAGTAGGAGTGTGTTAAAGAGGTATGTGGTTATGTTGCTGAAATTTAACGAAGAAATCATGTGTGTTGGAAATATCAACATCATTTTACATCAAAATCACCGGGTGGGTGAAACTAAAAATAAAATAAAATATTCTTACTCATCTATTTTTAGATGTTTTTATTACAATGCATGTGGGTGGTTATGTAAGAGAAGAGATGGATGCAAGTTTGCATGGTAGAATATGGGTATGTAAGTGTGATTTGAGAAATTTGGACGTTGAATGCAATGTAATGCAAGTATATTTATCCATGTCTAAGCTAAATAGGGTTGGCCATGTATGTTACATGTGCATGGATGTATCATCGTTTGGATGTTGATGGATCAACGAGAGAGATATTTCTACATGGTGTTGAGGTCTTCCTTAAGTTCTCATATGCCTAAGGAATCAGGATAGTTAATCGTTATGAGGATATAATTTGCCCATGAAAAAGTGTGATTTCATGAAGAAATCTTCACGAAATGTTGTTATAAAGCACTTGTGTAGAAAGAGATTTGTCGATGAATATATGACATGGTTTGCACATGGAGAGAAGAGACAAGTGAAGACAAAGCCTTGTGAAAGTCCTGGGAATTTGGTTGCTCAAATGATTAGAGAAGTTGTTGGACCTGCTTCTGGTGTGGCATATGATGTATAAGACGTTGATGTAGAATGTCAACAATTTGAGGAACTATTATGTAAGACATAGAATATGTTATGGCCAGATTGCTCAAGTTTTTCCTAGTTGTCCATTGTTATCGAGCTTTTATCGATGAAGAATCAGTACAACGTGATGGATAGACAGTGATGAGTAAGTTAGGTCTAGCAAAGGTGCAGATTGATGCTTGTCCAAATTCCCACATGATATACTATGGGGAAAACAAAGATGCGATTAGTTGTCAAGTACGTGGTAGGGTGAGATACAAGGCCTATTTGAAATCAAATGTTCCTAAAAAATACTTCGCTACTTTCTGTCGGCTCCTCATTTATAGAGACTTTATGATTGTAGGGAAACTGCGAAGTACATGACATGACATGTTGATCATATATTTAATGGGACTAATCGATTTCTCCTCAATGATGTCACTGTAAGAAAATTGTGATATTATCAGCACACTCTAGCGACCACGAGTATTGCTTTTGTGGTCACGGGACAAATTATGATCACAATCGTATATCTAGTGGTCGGATAAGAAAATGTGTGATAATGAATTTTAGACGGTCAGATGCGATCATTAGTAATCCCACATTTGTGCTCGCATTTTCTGAGACATAACAGAACCTTATTTCCCCTCTTCGAAACCCAAAACTCTTCTCTCCTCTTCGACCTAACGACTGCACACCCTCCTCCCTCTGTCCTCGCTCCATCCACTCAACCTCATGTGAGCCTCCACCCTAGTAACCTTTACCGAGCGTGAACATCCTCTCCGGTGGTCATCTCCAACGCCATCATCTCATGTGGGGGTCTTCTCAACCCTCAACTTCGTGTTCTTGACCTTGGCCATCTATTTCTCCCCTTACGACTCCAGCTAAGCACTGGTCAACGACATAAGAGGTATACTACCTATGTATGCCTCTTGTATTTTTCTTCTTTAATCTATACACTTATTTAGTGAGGTATTTGGTTTCTTATATGTGTTATCTTTATTATGTGTTGTATGTGTTCAATGAAATGCCTAAGATAAACATTAGATGTTTAAGATAAACATTAGATGTTTAAGATAAACATTAGATGTTTAGTACATGTATATATACTTGGTGCTTGTGTCTAATTCCTTTAGTACATGCCCCAATTTCCATTGATTAAATTAACACATAACATGATTTGTAATAAAAAAATGTGTGGCGTGTATGGTTTTAATCCATTATGTGTGTAGCATTGAAGCTTGCATGCTAGTGTGTGTGTGGGGGGGGGGGGTGTTTAAAGTGTGTATGTGTGTGTATATGGGTGTGTATATGTATTTATGTGTGTATGTTGGTATGTGTATGTATTTGAAGTGGGTCTGTGTGTGTGTCGGGGTATGTGTGCATACCTCCGTGTCTGTTAGTGTGCACATGTGTGTTAAATGTAAGCTTCTTAATAGTTATGTGATTTGTGGTAATGTAAGTGTTATTGTGTTTCTTTAAAAATATAAATAAAAGGTCAATGTGTAATGCAATTTAATGTCGATGTGTAATGTAAATGTGTGCACATGTATGTGACTAATCAATCTCAATGTACAATGTAGATGCCATTGTGATGTGATCCTGATTCACTGGCACATTAAATGTCTACTATTTATCTGTTAGATAGGCCCAACATATAGAATACATTTTATATCACATGAAAATCGTACAAAATCTCATTCACTTACGTATGTCCTTCCACACTATGTCAAGCATGACCCTGCACAACGGAAGGTGTGTGCGACACATTTTGAGAATTGATGCCCCCATCATGTATTATATTATTTTTTATTTTTCACAACAGTCAGGATCTTAGCTTCACAAACTAGGAAATGCCTTTCACGGCACCATGTGACTTTTGATGTTTGTTTTGTAGGTATCAGAGTAGGTGTAGCTTGGGTTAGGATAATATACTGAACTGGTTCCTCTCGAAACTAACTTAACTTAGGCGTTGTCGCATTCGAGTGGTGTCACTTGCTCGTCTTGTTCAACATCTAATAAAATTCCCGTGATATTTAAATAACCTAAGAAATGCAATAAAAAGTGAAGACAAATTCAAACCACCCGATCATTAAAGACACGTCTTGATCTGCCATGATCCTGGGAGGAGTCAAGGTCAAAGGTCGGATCATATATATCTTAGCATGATGTACATAATAGATAATGACTTGTGAATGGTATTGTAGTCAATTATTAAGGTCAAAGGATCTTAATACAACCTTAGTTTCTAAATACCGCTCATAGTTTCCAATTGCTGAATAAATTACTGGAGTAACCGGACTTTGATACCAATATGTCCGACCTCATTTCTCAGGTCATCGAATCCTCCCATATCTGGATCTGGTTACTCAGCAATAATTTATTCAACAATCACAACTAACATTCGGAAACGTGTATGTATTCATGCATGAGGTATGTAATAGTCTATATAGGTATGTGGGAATGTTTGGAAGTTTATGGATGTATGTATGTAGGTATATATGAATGATAGCCAGATTGAATGTGAGTACGAATGTAGTGTAAATGTAGTGTTTCTAAGTATATAGGATGTTACATGTAGTTGGTCTACATATGGTAAAAGTATATGAGCATGTGGGCATGTTTTTGATGTACCTATGTAAGCATGTGTTAGATGTAGGTGCGTAAGTAAGCGTTGATATGACAAGATTGGGTCACTACATGTGTATGTGTATGGGTGTAGGTGTGTAAGTAGGTGATGGGTCAATATGGATGGGTGATGCAAGTATGCATATGTGGGTATGTAAGTATGGGTATGTATGTATGTATGTATGTATGTATGTATGTATGTATGTATGTATGGTAGCTACGTGAGAGGTGAATGTAGGATTGTAGTTAATGTATATATTTGTTTGTATGTATGGACCTGATGTATGTGGCTTAGGGGACATCTGACCGAAAGCTGTGAATATTCATCACATGGGTCTAATGTAATAATGCGTACATTGTAATTTGGGTTGCCTTTATAGGAATCATTCTACCACTAGTACATGTTTAGGGACAACAACTGAAAGTTGGGTATTCAACCGTATAGGATGGAGGGGGATGTTTATGCACTGTAGACATATATTAGGTGCACACAGATTTTTTTATTAAGGTGTTGAATCAGTCAAACGAGTCAAATGCCCAATTAATATGTATTATCACACTATACACATGTCTTATATAAGCATGTATATACAACATGTGTATATACATGATTTAAGGTTTGTGTTTATCATGAGACGTGTAGTAACTTTCCTTGGTTTGGAGGTCCTGAGCTAATGGAGTCCTTGGTGTTTCGATGTAAACATGATGCTGTTATTCATTGCCTATAAGATTTATTCTTTGATAAATTTCGACGGCGTAACCACTTTCCTCTACAAAATATATCAAATTTATCTTCTAAGGTTTAATTAATGTATTTCGAGATGTGTTAATAAACTCTGAAAGGTTAATTAGTGGGAGTGTGTTAAAGAGGTATGTGGTTATGTTGCTGAAATTTAACGAAGAAATCATGTGTGTTGGAAATATCAACATCATTTTACATTAAAATCACCGGGTGGGTGAAACTAAAAATAAAATAAAATATTCTTACTCATCTATTTTTAGATGTTTTTATTACAATGCATGTGGGTGGTTATGTAAGAGAAGAGATGGATGCAAGTTTGCATGGTAGAATATGGGTATGTAAGTGTGATTTGAGAAATTTGGACGTTGAATGCAATGTAATGCAAGTATATTTATCCATGTCTAAGCTAAATAGGGTTGGCCATGTATGTTACATGCGCATGGATGTATCATCGTTTGGATGTTGATGGATCAACGAGAGAGATATTTCTACATGGTGTTGAGGTCTTCCTTAAGTTCTCATATGCCTAAGGAATCAGGATAGTTAATCGTTATGAGGATATAATTTGCCCATGAAAAAGTGTGATTTCATGAAGAAATCTTCACGAAATGTTGTTATAAAGCACTTGTGTAGAAAGAGATTTGTCGATGAATATATGACATGGTTTGCACATGGAGAGAAGAGACAAGTGAAGACAAAGCCTTGTGAAAGTCCTGGGAATTTGGTTGCTCAAATGATTAGAGAAGTTGTTGGACCTGCTTCTGGTGTGGCATATGATGTATAAGACGTTGATGTAGAATGTCAACAATTTGAGGAACTATTATGTAAGACATAGAATATGTTATGGCCAGATTGCTCAAGTTTTTCCTAGTTGTCCATTGTTATCGAGCTTTTATCGATGAAGAATCAGTACAACGTGATGGATAGACAGTGATGAGTAAGTTAGGTCTAGCAAAGGTGCAGATTGATGCTTGTCCAAATTCCCACATGATATACTATGGGGAAAACAAAGATGCGATTAGTTGTCAAGTACGTGGTAGGGTGAGATACAAGGCCTATTTGAAATCAAATGTTCCTAAAAAATACTTCGCTACTTTCTGTCGGCTCCTCATTTATAGAGACTTTATGATTGTAGGGAAACTGCGAAGTACATGACATGACATGTTGATCATATATTTAATGGGACTAATCGGCACCCTTCTGATTCACGATGTTGGCAAGCTTTGATGGATTCATCACCAAGATCCATGATGAGAAGAGAAATGTGGTAATCGGGCTGTAAACTTATAGGTTTAAGACACTTGGACGTGGAAAGGATTATTCTTGTTGGCCCGTCATCATTATGACGTAAAATTTGTTGTTGTGGTTGTGCAATACACATCCATATATGTTTCCGTCTCTTCTAGTTTCGAGTCCTGGCCACCCTGAGAAGTGTCTGGATGTTTATCTTTGACCATCAGTGGATGAGTTGAAAGAACTAAGGGAAAACGAGAAGAAAACTTATGATGCAGTTACAAGAAAAAATTGCAGATGATGGTTGGACTTTTATGGGTTGTTAATGATTTCCTATCTTATGGTGTGTTATTTAGATGGAGAACACATGGTTTGAGAAGTTGTCCTTATTGTACGGATAAGACGAAGTCATCTCAACTTCAATATGGGAGGAAGTAATGTCTCTCTGTCTGTCATCGACAGTTCTTATCCATTGGTCACCCATGCAAAACATAAAAAATGTCATTCAAAAGAAATACAGTTGAAATGTCAGGTCAACCAACGAGATCGTCAGGACCAGAAATACATGATAGGCTATTACAGTTTGAAGACATGTGATGGAGTTTTTCTTTACAACTTCAGTGTTAATCATAACTGGATGAAGAGGAGTATGTTCTGGGAGTTGTTGTATTCATTTAAACTTCTTATTATGCACTAGCTTGGCATGATGCATACAGAGAAAATTGTGTTTGTAAACTTTGTTCCATATAATTATGAGCACCGCATATAGGAACAAAGATACAAAAAATTACTCGAAGAGATTCAATGAACCCTTGTGCACAGACGAATCTTGCTTTAGATTAAAAAGCAGATGGCCCAGTCTACATGTCGCGAGCAAAATACACGTTAAACAAGTAACAAGTAGAGGATGTCTGTGCATGAGCATCAGAGCTGAAATTCCCAGATGGTTATGTTTCGAATATTTCAAAACTAGTTGATACGAAGAAGAGTTGTTTCGAGCATATGAAAAACCATGATTGTTATGTTTTCACGGAGAAGTTGTTGTCATTAGCCTTTAAGAGTTTACCCCTACACCAATTTCATAACTATTATAGAGATTGGTGATTTATTCAAATGCATTTGCCCCTCGAATATCACTATGTATGACATAACAACATTGGAACAAAATGTACTAACCCTTCTATGCAATCTTGAGAAATTTTTCCTCTCGCTTTCTTTGATTTGATGGAGCACCTTATCGTCCACTTGTCGTATGAAGACAAAGTCAGAGGACCGATCAAATATCGTAGGATGTATCTTTGAGAGGTATATTAACAAATTATTTTTTGTGTCTACATTCATATGATTATTCAAGTGATTATCTAACTAATAGAAATATTGGTATATGTTCTTTTTAAAGTGGAACAAAAATAAGGTCGAAGGGTCAATTACTGCATAATACACAGTGTAGGAAGTTGCGAACTTTTGTACAAGATACTTGTCTGACGATGTGAGACCATTCGTAATTACGCTCCCCGTAGTGATGTCCCGACTAATGACACTGATGTAGAATTTTCGTTTTTCGCTCAAATGGAGAGCTAATTAAAAATGGAAAGTCATGCATGATGTATCGTTGGAAAAAAAAGGCAACTGAGATATGCGTACTAGACAACATCGAGGGAGTTTCACTATTTGTAGAGTATGTTCCAACTTTGAAGAATTTTCTCCTATTTATTATATTTTAGCATACTATTTCAAAATGCAGAGAATATAGGAGCTTAATGTCATAAAATAACACTATGTGTAGCAATAGTGATGTGGTTGATGAGTTTCAAAAGACATTTACTCAACGGTTCAGAGAACATCTGATTTAGATCATTAGACATGATTGACAAGAAGTCAAAGCTTTCGTAGGACTTTGCCTTGGGTCCAAATTATGCTGTTAGAACTTATGACGTTTTCTATGCCAATGAGTATAGGCTTCACTCTTCAGAATGAAACAGAGGTATGTCCTCATATAATTCAGGTGTCATGGTATCATGTTCCTATTATGGATAAGATTTCTTGAGCTATTATAGGATTCTGCGAGAGGTGATTAAGTTATAGTACAATATGCCAGCACCAAACTTATGTTTCGTGTTGCCTTGACTCTCTTTGAGACAACACGATTACCGACATCGTTTACTGAGTGAGAAAGACCATAATTGCTAAGCTAGATGTTCAAAAACTACCTTTCTGATAAGCCCAAAATATGGAGGTGAGTACCTTTCTCTTGTTCAAAGCCATTTATTTCTTAAGTCATAGATATTTACATGATTATTAATATATATCTTTAACGGAACCACTATGATGCCCTCTTCGCAAAGAACTACGAGCCCCTCCCATTTACGGGCATCCATGTTTTGATGCTAAAATATAGTAGGAGGTCATTGATCATCAACGAGGCAAGACCCAATCGAAGGTAAGCCTTAGGAGGTCTCTATCCTAAGTTCTCATTAGACTCCAGTTGTGAAACTTCTGGTTCGTTTAGTATCTATGGGCCACCACTATCACAATACACATAGAGATTTGGTTATACAATAGATCCGAACCAGGTTAACCGAATGTCTAGTAATATTCAAAATTTTTTGAATGTCATGGGAAGTGTGCGGTCTAGATTAGACACCATAGAGGATCGGATGAGTTATAGGTAATATGATTTAAAAAATAATATTAAAAGTCTTAATCTAATAGCGAATTACATATACTTCTCGTGTTGTAGGAGCGCTCGAATGATCATAAAGAATGTTGTTGTCAACGACAATAATGAGTGTGATGACAACAAGGAAAATGATGAAGGAGAGGAAGATCAATGGGATGTCAATTCGCGGAGGTCTAGTTAACATGGAGTCATCATCCATGAGAGAGGAGAAGAGGCCACACAAAGAGAAAGGGAGACACAAATGGAAAGAAAAAATGAGAAGGGGAAGAGTTTACTTCATGGTGGAAGAAGTAGCATGGAGACGGATGGAGAGAAGGACGAGCAAGTAGACATGGTAGTTATTATTATTTTTCTCTATTAAAGCTATGTTTCATTAATCTTCTCATTTATCAAGTTTTAGTGTTTGTAACAGTGAGTGAACTCATTAGTATACTTTAAATCCAAAAATGCAGGTCATTGTAATTTCATTGTGTCTTCGAATGGATATCACTGTTCGATGTTATATGCTTCAATGCAGGTTATATGTGTGATGTTCCATGTCTTTTCTTAAACATGGCTCAATTTTAATGTTTTAATATGATTGACTTGATGGATGTATGTGGATCTTTTTCTGAATACATGTCTTATGCAAGTATACATGTGAATCGTGTGTCGAAGGACCAAAGGCAACATGGGATCTACTGATTTTTGCTATTTTTTATTCCGAAAACTGGTATTGTGACTATTAATAGTCCCTTATCTGCTAACAATTCATTATTTTTTAAATAACGTATCCTTATTACGACCATGAGGGAACATTATAGTTTCACGTGGCTACACAAATGAGACCAGGTGATGTCGTAATCATATTTGCGACCATGCATATGCGACCACAACTATTGCTACGACGAGTGATCGCATATAACGATTATGAGCACATTCCGATTATTATGCGAGCATATTGGGACTACAATTGTATTCACATTTTATCGTAGTTTCTTATAGTGTGCACATCTCATTTCTAATTTTCCAATAATTATTTTGTTAGATATCAAAATCACTAAATAGTTACAAATGGTTGATTGTCTACAATAGTCATATGTTATAAAAATCCATCCAAACTTAAGAAGTTCATCAACATTGCACAATCTTTAGAATTTCTACATCTAGACTTGCTTAGACCTACAAAATATGCTAGTTTAAGTGGGTGTTGTTACTATTTTATCGCAGTTGATGAATACTCTCATTTCACTAAGGTTTGTTCCTTACAATCAGAGATCTAGCTTTTGTAGAATTCCAAAAGCTAGCTAAGTGAATTCAAAATGAATGAGAAACTGCCATCACTAAGTTAAGAAGCTATCATGGTGGTGAAATCGAGAATGAATATTTCTCTGAATATTTTTCAAAAACTGGAATGAAGCATAAATTATCAACTCCAGGAACAATATATCATAATGGAGTCGTAGAGAAGAAGAATCACACACTTCATGAATGTGCCTGCACTATACTCTGTGCATCTGATTTGCCTCGTTATTTTCAGATAGAAGCCGTAAATACTGCATTTTATGTCTTAAACATGATTTTAATTCGACCATGATTAAAGAAGACATCCTTTGAGGTATATTATGAACACCACCCAAGGATAGGCTATTTATGAATCTCCATGCGTAAGTGCATTGTAATTAACATGGAGCATGATCTTGACAAGTTTGGCTTGAAAAAGTAAAGAAGGTATTTTCATAGTATATTCTTCATGCAACAAAGCTTACAAGATCTTCATCGAGAAAACTATGATAGTTGTTGAAGCCGTCGATGTTTCTTTTGAAGAAAACATGAGTCAAATCTCTCAACTACATGAATTGGAAAATGATGATTAGACCGAATTCACCAATCCATCTAATATACCTGAGAATATGAATTCTTACAGTCTACAGAAGAATTACAACTTTGTTAGAGACCACCCCAAGGAGTTGGTGATTGGAGATGTGTCTAAGAAAGTTCAAACAAGTTTACACTTAAAATACATTACCATGTCTGCTTTTATCCCTTCTCGAGCCAAAAATCCATAGATGAGACATGTAACGACGAATCTCATCTCCTGACAATGCAATAAGAAGTTGTTCAATTTAAAAGAAATTAGGTATGGGATCTAGTACCTCTTCCATCATAACCACTCGGTAGGTACTAAGTGGGTTTTTGGAAACAAATTGGATGAATCAGGACATGTTATCGAGAATAAGATTAGACTCATTGCTCAAAGGTACTCACGGTGGGAAGGCATTGATTTCGCTAAAACCTATGCTCCTGTACTAGGAATGAATCAATTAGAATACTTCTAGCATTCGCTTATTTCAGGAAGATCAAGCTTTTCAAGATGAATGCAAAGAGTGCTTTCTTAAATGAACTTAGGAAAGAAGTTTATGTCAAACATCCTCTAGGCTTTGAAGACTCTAGACACTTGACTTTGTCTTTGTACTTTAGAAAAGCTCTGGATGGACTTAAGTAAGTTCCGAAAGCTTAGTACAATAGCCGAAGATACTACCTTATCAATGTTGGGCATATGAGTCCTGGGCGAACCATTTATAGAATAAAATGTTAGTGTAATCATTTTATTTATATCAATAAGAGTTATTGGTTTTCACTTTCTGTCTAAGATTAACAAATGCATGCACTTATAAGGTCCCTTGGTATAATTTTAGGATTATGTACCATGGCCATCTCGATAATCATACTGTTGTTGATTCAATGGGTTGGATCACAGAGGATGGTGCTGAGATGATATCTAAATAGTTAGATTGAGAATTCATCAAGCATCGTCAAATGATTGTCAAGAGAGGATATATAGCATGAGAATGAGATGGAAATCCTTACTTAAAAGGCTGATATCCGACCGACCTCTTGATAATGGTCCTCTATATAGTAATAGAGATTCGGAAGTGCATGATGTGTTAAGTCAATGAGTTGACTTAACGAGATAGAGATAGCTAAGACCTATGCCATATGTTATCATGATATAGGTACACATCCTCTGGTCGGAGATAGACGTATTACTATATGTTTTAGTATGTACATTAGGTGGACCATTAGGTTGATGACCTAATCAAGGTCTATACACCGGTGAGCTAGCGTGCACACAAGGACATATGAGTAATATGATGCCTCAAGGGGATCATACAAGTTCACTACTAAACTGGAAGACATGAGTTCACTCATGAGATATTGGGACCAACCAAATTGTATCGATGGTCATCTTTCTTTGGAAGCATGACAGGATTTGCAAGTACGATATATGCTTTTGGAAAGCATATGATCAATACCAACTCTCAATGATCGTTTGAGAAACTTAATGATAAAACCATGAAGGAGATAGTTCAAAAGTGATCAAAACCTCGGGTTTATTCTAGGTCTTCCATTATGCAGGATGTATAGGTGTTAGGAACATTCGAGGGTGATGTGATCTTAAATAATTGTATACCATGACACTTCCATTCCGAGGGAGTGATAAAATAGAGTTGGATTTTAGTGACTCCTCTCAGTGGACTATATATCCGATCTTGATTCAATTATTTGTCACTGATCCGAATATGATTCGGATGCAATGAGAAGATGTGATATTATGCTTGACATGATTAGACGCCTCTGAGCAGACTTCTAGATCTGGATATGAGATTGGATCTCATTATCCAAGTCACTATATGATGAATCCACATCTCATCATCTTTATTCTATCATTTTGGCACCAAAAACCCTAGCAAATACTTGTAAATAGCCTCTATTTCATCATTTTAGCATTCATGCATGTGCATCTAAATAGTGTATAAATTACTGTAATTAAAGCCAAAATTATAGAATAAATAAAAGAAAAGAAAAAGAATAAAATATTGTAAATATTTTATGACCTAAAACCCCGAAGACCTAGGCATCTTGATGAATAGGTCGACAAGGAATAAAGTAGGGGGAGATAAGGGTCAAATACCCATATTATTATATTCATTCTTTACTCATTTTGGGACCTATTTTTTATTCCACTTTTTTATACATCAAATAAATAGACTTTGTACATGAAAGTTGTAGATAATTTAATATAGAAAAATACGAAATTGATTTCACTGAGAAATAATGTACAGATAAAAAGTTATGGTCTGAATAAAAATCCAGAATCCCAACTTCCCAGACCCGTATCTCGCAAATAAAAACTCCAAATGCAGCATACTCATCTTTAATTGTATATAGAAGAAAATAAGCTAATTAATGGTTGTGGTTTCGCATTTGGCGGAGCTACAGTTTGAAAGTTGAGTTTTGGACCCTCTTTGTATACTTGTACATATTAAAATATTCAATTTATTATTTATTCATTATTTTTGAATTTTTATATTTTTATAATGTTGTAAATATTACTTATAATAATTGGGAATACTAAAATCAGAATAAAAATGTAAATAAAAATCAAAATAAAAATACTTATATACACAAAACAAAGATACAATACCTATGTACATACCTATATAACATCCTCTTCTAACTCATTAAATATACGAAATAAATCAGAAAAATAAAATAAAAATATATATATGTGTATATAAAAGTATTTTATGATTTTAGAAAATAATAAACAAAAATAAATAAATTAAAAATACAAAAATAAAAATAAAATACTCAAATATGTAGATAATATACCTATATAGGGGTATAAAAGTAACTTGTAAAAATATACTTCATAAAATAAATTAAAAATCACAATAAAATACTACATAAAATTTTAAACTTTTTTTATTCTTTAACCAAAAATTAATTCGGCCTTTTTCTATTTTTAAACGAATTAATAAAATAATTCTTTATTCTTTTCCCTGGTTGGTCCACGTGAACCAACCAGGTGCGGTCTAGAGTTGACCTCGGTCAACTCCCTGACCGAGGTCTGCCACTTCTGACGCCCTGATTTTCCCCCATTTTCAAGAAATTTTGGCGCCCGATCCTTCCATTTTCTCGCCTCGAATCCTTCTTGGAACTTCTTCCCTGATCATCTCTCTCCCACGACGCACCTTCAGATCACGCAAAATCCTCATGATGCGCGTGTGGATCTCACTTGAAGGAGACGCCACCATCTTCTACTTAAACAATCTGCCACCTTCGAGCCCAAGTTTGAACACCTTCGGTCCACCCTTCCTTGCTCTTCTTGTGCTCCAAGCACTCGTGGAGGTGACAGCTCTCACGCCGTGCGTTCAGCCAGGGCAGAGGAAGTCGGAGGCGCTTCCACCACCTCCCGCAAAGTCGCCGGTCGAGGTATCTTTTTCCTCTGGCTCCGGCCATCGAGGACCATTCCCCCTTGTATCTCTTTGCATCTTTAGGGTCCTGTTAGTCTAAGGATCGAAAACCATCAAAAAAATTTGAGTTCCATCGACCATTTCGTCCGATCAAGCACCTTGGCCGGAGTGCACCTCCGGCCGTGCTCCCACATCTTGATACGCGCCTTCCCCCGACCATCCAAGGGTCCAGGCAGTTTGCCCTGGACCCTTTGACCATTTTTGCAGGTCAAAGCCGAAGTGGAAACATCTGGAGGCGAGTTTTAAAGCTCGCCGGAGCTAACGGAGCTCCCCAGCTCCGCCAGCCACCAGCAAGCACCACGGCCACCGCCGTGGCTTTTTGACGCCCCCAGAAGATAGAGGAGGACCAGAGGAGGCTCCAACCCGATTTTGAAGCCCAGAAGCCACCGGAGTCGGCCGGAGGAGCTCGAGGAACCTCGCCCAGTCGGAGCTCCGCCGAGTTCTTCCAACCGCCTTCGCCACCGTCCGATCAAGGGAGCCCCTCCAGATCGCACCGTCACCGTTGGATCGCGTCACGCCTTGACCGTTGATCTCCCCCGGAGATCTAATCTCAGCCGCGGATCCACGAAGCGTCATCGGCCGTTCGAAACGCGCCACGTGTCAAGTGGCAACTTCATTGCCGTCGGATAGCGCGTCGAGGGTATTTTGCATCTACAACCTCGCGCCTTTTGTATTTATTATTTAGTTTTTAAACTTTCGTCTGTAGTGTAAAAACTTTGGGTTATTTGCACAAAGAACCCCGAGCTCTCCATATTTGCATCCATGTCCTTTGCCACATCACCTAACGTGACCTGTACACGTAAGGTGTGGGCATTTTGCACTGGGACCCTCGGTCTTTGTTGTATTTTGTTTTAGTACCAAAACTGTGACATCACGTGTTAAATTTTTGGATATTTTGCAAGTAAGCCCCCAGGGTTTTGGATTATTACATTTTAGTCCTCGCCAGGCGCGTGCAAGTCACGCACCCTGGTGGGAAAATTACCAGGACACCCAGGCGGGTTTTGTAATTGGATTTTGGTGCTATAAATTGAATATTCAGTTCAAACTTTTGTGGAAATTTGCATGTATGCCCCTGGATGTTTGAGAAATTGCATAAATACCCCTGCTAGACCTGTTTAATGATTGGATGCTTGTTCTAATTATTTAACCTATCTTTTTAAGTCCAAAAATTCCACAAAAATAGGGTTTAGCTCCTGTCAACTTGTACTTTGACGCTATCACTTTATTTTTTTGATTTTATTATATTTTCACATTTATTAAAAATCAAAAAACATGCTTTTTGTGCACTGTCTAGCTTAGAAAACACCAAAAAAATATTAAAACACTTCAAAAAATTCCAAAAAAATTACCTAGTGTCTATTTTAACCTATTTTAGTGTCAGTCCAAAAATCACTAAAAATCTCAAAAGAAAAACACTAAAAATTTAAAAACACTCAAAAACTTCAAAAAATATAGAAAATCCTAGAAAACTCCTAAAAATACAAACTCAGTTCCTGTTTGTTCTTTATTTTATTCTCTTTATTTGAAAAATAGTGTGAAAAATTTTGAGCACTGGTTGCTATTTTTAAAATCCCATTTTACTCACAGCCAGCACATATTTCACTGTTTTGCCTTGTTTTGCTATTTAAAAATATCAAAAACACCTTGAAAAATCCCCAAAAATCACAAAAACAGTAGAAAACCACAAAAATACCAAAAAGAGTTTATTTCTGAATTTTTGGATATTTTTGCACATTTTTATAAATATTTTATCTTGTCTTGTATTACATTGTTTATCAATTCCAATATTGAAAAGAAAAAAAATATAAAATATAAAATATAAAAATCAGAAAATAAAAAAAATCAAAATACAAAATTAAAAATTGAATAAAAATAAAAAAAATTAAAAATAAAAAACCCACAAGAATTTCATTGTTTGCTTGCTTAGTGTAGACACTAGACATCACTCACATTCACTCACGCACATTTGTTTGAATTACCCTGCTTGCTCCCTGTGTTCGAACTCTCTGCATACTTGTCACTATACACCATTTGTGCAGAGTTAAAAATAAATTTGACTCCACACTTGTTTTTCATTGTTTGATACTTGATTGTGGGTTCATTGTTGATTAATTACATTTTATTGTGGGTCGCCACAGCGACGTATTTAGACCCTCGATAAAGTGTGATTATCAAATGGCGCCATTGCCGGGGAGCAACAGCGAGTAGTTCTCATTTTGTTTGCTTGCGATTGTTGTCTACCATAGCTTCAATTATCTCTCTTGCACTTTTGATAAATATATTGATTGAGCTATTCTGACCATCCTTTCTTGTCTTCTTGCGAGGGACCGCGGAGCAAGGCGGATCGCCTAGGTGACCCGAAGCAACCTTGGGAAGCGGAGCCAGCCTTCTTAGGTCAAGCCGGCAGGAGAGAGCAGGAGGAGCGAGAGAGAGTGCTTAGATTAGTTGCATTTTATTTTCGTGAGAGAGTGACTTTGATAATTTGTAATAATACAGGTACTTGGACTGTTGGACACTCCGGGCCTAATTTCCAAGTGTTTGTTCACTTGGGGGCTCACCGCGGTTTTGTGTTTTTCGCGGTTTTCTCGCCTTCATTTCTATTTGTTTCACGAGGATTTAGCCCCTAGACATAGGAATTTTTGTTGACTGTGACGAACTAAGAAGCTAAGGCCCAATCCCTAATATCTTGCCTGCACCTATAGAACGTAATTGGACTTGGCTAAAATTCACTTGAAAAAGCTATTTGACTTGGACTAGAGGCCACGTGTCGCGAGCCCACTCTGTTAAGCGCTACTCCTGAACTCGATGTGTCGAGAAGAGGAGGGGTGAGCCTAGACCGGACTCCGGACTCTTTTCTTTGTCATAGCTACTTGTTCTTCATGTTAATAGAAGTTGCTCATCTTAGGACGATTTCCTCGTGCATGCATATAGGTAGTTTAAATTATTGCCTTTAAATTATGTGCGGATCACTTTGCATGTAGAGTGCTGGCGACAAGGTACGCATTTCTATCCCTGCATGCATCATAGATTTTGACCGCGCATCGGCTTTTCCGCTTTCCTCCCCCAGTTTTATTGGACTTTTTAATAATAAGGAAATTGGAAAATTCATTAGACGATGTTTGCTCAGAAAAATACATAAAAAGTGAAAACAATAAAAATTGGGACTGCTAATGCAAACTTGACCTTAAAACTCATCCCTCCAAAAATTTTGTCTTGGGAGAGTAACCCCCTCCTTGCTTGATTTATCTGCTGCGAGAGAGTGACTCGACACTAGGATAGAGCCACATCTGAAATTTTGGTTGACTACTGGTCGTGGTTAGTCGTTCTCCAGTGAGGATCTCTCCGGTAACCGGTAAAGCGGACCGCGATGTCCTTAACAGATTGAATTAGCGGGAACAACCGGGTTACGGTACGCAATTCATACTAGCTGGGAAAGATCTGACGTGGATTGGGACAGTCGGCTAGGAAAGTAGGATACCTACAGCTCGCTCTAACGCTCTGATAGATTGACTGATCACCTAATAAAAATTGACAAGACAACAGACCGAACTCTCACGGTCATCAGCTCAAGAGTTGTGTAGGTGAATTTGGGGTTTTGATTTATCATCCTGTTTGCAGTCCAGATCTCATCCGCCTTTCTCTAGATCAAGATGATGGGACGGAGATCTCTTAGGCCGACCCTGTCGGCACCGCTATCCAGCACTCCTCCTCATTCATCTAGGAATACCTCGGAGAGTCCGCTCTCCGAGCCTGAGTTCACATCCACCCTGTTCCCCCTCGACCACTGATGAATACCCATTCATCACTCTTTATTCTTCTATTTTAGCTACAAAAACCTTTGCAAATACATGTAGATATGTGTAAATACAAATAACTACCAAAAGCATGCATTGTGTAAAAACCTATAATTAGCATGTTTTTGTGCAAAAATAAAAAGAATAAAGAGCAAAAAGAAAAAGAGGGAAATATTTAGAATAAATATTGAGCAACCTAACCCAAGGGAGGGCTCAGCATGGGCCTGACCGCATAAAAGCCAAAGTAGAGGGAGATAGGAGCTCATGTGTATATACTTCTGTAAAAACATATTTTCCTCACCCAAAAATATGCTTGTACATATTGTGTGTATATTTTATTAAAAACAAAATAAAAATTTAAAAATCAAAAATTCAAAAAATGCCCTTTCACCATGTGTATAGACCATCATCCTTTATTTATTTAACCCTATAAACAAATAAAATTATTTTCTAAACTTTTTGTAAATATTCTATGTTACATATTGTAAATACATAAAATAACAAGAAACAAAACAAAAATCAAATAAAAATTACAAAATTAAAAATACAAAAATACATTGTATAAATACCATGTATATAAATGTATACAATTATTTAATTTCACCATTGTGTATAAATAATTAAAATGAAATAAAAATACCATTTTATTCCATATTTTATGATGTAAATAAATAAAAATACAAAATGAGCATAAAAATACATAAAAATAACAAATAAAAAATCAAAAATTAGAATCTGTATAGTGTACATACACCTATATATATAGCTACCCTATTTTTATTTCCAAAAATTAATTAAAAATCACCAAAAAATAGAAAAAAAATAAAAGAAAAATATTTCATGTTTTGAGTTTTCTTTAATTCGGCCTATTTCTACCCTAAAATAAATAAACAAAAATCGAATACACGTGGCAGCTTCTAAGTGGTCCACGGGGGATTGTTGACCCCGGTCAACTCCCCGCGGACTCCTTCCTTTTCTGGAAGATGCGTGTCGCCCCTCCTTCGCCGATTTTTCCACGCACCTCCAGGCTGTCTCCCACGCGAACCCCATGCCCGGATTCTTCGTTGATCATCCGTCATCCTCGCCCGATACTCCGCCGAGAGATCCACGCCCTCCTTAGCTGTCGCCCCTCAACCCTAATCGCCCCTGACGCTTTATATATTCTCATCTCGCCGCCTCCGCGCCTCATCTTTGGATCGCCATCCTTATTCCCGTGACCTCCAGAGCAAAGCCGAGGTGACAGCTCGCGTTTGACCCTGTTGCAGTGAGGTGAGGGTGTCCCGACCATCGATCCGGCGTTCTTCGCCGCCGCTGCTCCGCCCACCAGCGTCGAGCATCGAGCCTCAGGCCTTGACGCCCTTCGAAGGCTACGACCAGGAGCAAGAGCAGCTCCAGCATAGTCTACTGCAGCCACCAGGTAACCTTAGCTCCTTCTAGTTTCATCTAATTCAGGATTTCGCCCAAATCGCCCCATCGCTGTGTTTCGTTGATTCCGGCTATCCCGATCAATCTTTCGATCATCGGAGCATTCCATCATCTCCGCCCTCTCCCCGCGCACCTTCTACGCCCGCTCATTCACCCCAGCTCGCCCCGGAGCTGGGAGTCGAGCTCCACCGTCTCCGCCTCGCCGGAGCTCGTTCGCCCCACAGCACAGACCATCTTCACCCCGCTTTCTTGGGTCGAGGCATTTTGCCCTCGACCCGCGAAGCTTCGTGTTTACTTTGCAGGTCCAAAGGGGGTGTCTGAGCCTCCTTTACAGTTCAGACCGGAGCTTCGCGCCGCTAGGCCTCGCCGGAGCCCCTCCAGGGCTCGGCTGGGCCATCGGCCATCGTCATCAGCTGCGGGGCTGCACCAGGAGCGTGTTCGGATCATTTGCAGCAGCTGAGGAGGACCGGAGCGCACGCAGGACGTCGGCGAAGTTCGCCGGCGTCGAGTTCTTCCTCCATCTTCCAAAGCCGTCCGATGCACCCTCTGCTCCAGTTCTAATCCGAGCCGTTCATCTGTGGAGGAGCAGCGTCCATTCGATCATCCGGAGGAGCCATCTGGACCGTCAGAGCCGAGAGAGAGGGACTCCATTCACAAGAGCCACTCGATCGACCACGTGTCCCTCTCTCGACCGTCGATCGAGCCGAAGGGACGAAGAGAGGAGTCACGCCGCCATCCCAGCCGTTCGAGCACCACGTGGCGCCTATCCGACCGTCGGCTAATAAAGGGGTAAATATCGTAGGTCCCCCTCGTAGTTTGTTATTTTCTTTTCAGTCCTGTAAATATTTTTAGAAACTTTTTCACGTAGGGTTAATTGCAATCTGGACCTTGTGCTTTATTTTAATCGCATGTATGCCCCTGTGTGTGAGTGAACACGTGCTTCGTCACGTGTGTATCTGGGCATTTTACACATCTTGTCCTTTAGATCTGGATGGTTAATGAATGAATGAATATTTTTGTGTAATTGCAATTATACCCCTGTGAGCATTGTTTATGCGCATGTGCGTTATTTAGTGGGCTTTTTGCAACTTCGTCCCTGGGCTTTTGATACGAGTTATCAAAAGGCCCTTGGACTTAGTTTTTCTTGCAATTTGGTCCCTGTGTGCCCCAGCCACGCGCGACGCGCGTGACTTGCTGGGCATTTTGCACCAGCGACCCCAGGTCTTCGGGTATTTGCACATTGGTCCTTGTGCATAGTGCCCTCTTCTTCGTTTTTGAATAAATATCAATCCACCTCCAAATCTAATGAAATTTCGACACATGGCTCCTGCCATGGTGTAGTAATTTCTGTGATTTTTGAGGACATTTTTATTTTCATTTAGTATTTTTTAAAAATTCAAAAACACTCTTTTTAGTCACTGTCTAGCTTTAAAAACACCAAAAAAATATAAAATCACCTTTAAAAATTCTAAAAAAATTAGATACTGTAGTTTGCTTGTTGTTTGATTTTCTAGCCAATTTTGGCTATTTTTCATCACTTAAAAACCCTAAAAATTGAAAAACCCCTAAAAACTCATAAAAATTATAAAAATCAAATTAAAAATCCAAAAACAATAATTAGGGTGCCTAAATTTTCCTTATTCTTCATAGTTTACAGGAAAATTACCTCCAGGGTTGATTGAAACTCTTAAATATTTTATTTTTGAGTTTCTAACCCTGCTGGACAGTACCTCTTCTTGGTTGCATTGTTTGATTTTTAATAAATAATTTATCCATTAGAAAAATTCCAAAAATTCACCAAAAACAGTAAAAAACTTAAAAAACTTAAAAACAATTTTTCCTTAATTTTTGCATCATTTTTGGTGTGTTTAATAAATTGTTGAAGTTCCCTTGTATTTACTTTCTTTAATTTTCTCATCTTTTAAAAAATCTAAAAAAATAAAAAAACAAATAAAAAAACCACTAAAAAGTACTCTCTTGGATTCTGACTACATCGTAGGCTATTTAGCCAATCTGTGCTCCTTGTGTTCGACCCTGGTAGCTATACCAGGTTAATCCTCTAGCAGGACCACTTCTCTGTGTTTCATTGATTTATTTTCATTTGTGGTTCATTTTTCTTGATTGACTCAGCCCGAGTGATTGAGGTCGCAACGACCTACATTTTTCTACACCTTTACCTCTGTCGTTCGGGCGGTCGTCAGAATGGCGCCGTTGCCGGGGAGCACGGCTTTGTAGTCATTTTTCCATATTGTCTCTCTAAATTATAACTGTTTTCTGACACTCTCTCTTTCTAATTTTTGTGCGAGGTACTGCGTGGAGAACTTGGAGTACACTTTTTGAGGACCCGCACGGGAAGAAGAGCAGGGAGAAGAAGAAGAATGTCATTTACTTGAGAGAACAATATTTTTGTAATAATTTAGGACTTTTGAACTTTGAACTGTGGACACTTGTAACTTAGCGGGTCTGTTTCGCCGAGCACCGGTGTGCTCGGGGGGACCCATTGGATTTTCGCGGCTTTCATCGTGGTTTTGATAGTTAGCTGCCTTTTCCGGTGTTTACGCGGTTTTTCTCGAGCCCCTAGATTTAGGAATTTCTCTTGCTTGTGACGTAAATTTCTAAGGCCCAACACCTAATAGAATATCTGTTCCTATAGAACGTAATTGGACCTTAATAAAATTCACTGAAAAAGTTAGTTTAATTGGATTTGAGACCACGTGCCGTGAGGAGTCACATACAACGCTGGCAGGACCCGTTGTGGCGGGCACCGAGTGACTCCCAAGATCGGACTCCGGACTCGATTCGGTTAGCTAACTATTGTTCTTCACGATCAATAGAAGTTGCACATCTAGGACTCGGTTTTTCCCGCTGCATCATTTAGGTAGTTTTAATTCTGTCTTTAAATCCTGCGCGGATCACTTGCATGTAGAGTGCTGAGACAAGGTACGCATTTCTTTCTCTGCATGCATCATTGATTTCTTCGCGCATCGGCTTTTTCGTCTTCTCCCTCTGTTTTTGGCTTAATCATCAGGAGAATCGGAAAAACCGTTAGGCCGCTTGTATTTATTTTGAAAAAAATTAAAAAGAAAAACAAAAAAATTGGGACTTGGATAACATTATTGACCCTAAAAGACACTCACATTAAAAATTTGTCTTGGGGAGAGCAACCCCCTCATTGTATGGTTTGGATGCGCGAGAGAGTGACCCGCACCCTAGGTAGAACCCTCCGGTGTTATTTCTAGCTGACTACCCGACTTCCGTGCGGGCCAGTCGGTTGGAGTAGCATCGGGTATCCTAACAGGTCACGTAAGCGCTCTGATATTTTGTGTGTTCACCAAATAAAATTGACAAGATAAATTGACCGAGCTTTCACGGTCTTCAGATTGTGTTGCGTTGGTGAACCGGGGGTTTGCTTTGCGATCATATTTTCTCCAGATCCCATCCGCCCAACTCGCCAAGATCACGATGATGGGTAGACGATCTCTAAGGCAGCCTCTGGCTGCACCGCTTTCAGGCGGTCTACTCCATCATCTAGGTTGGCCCGTGAGAGTCGAGACCAGCTCTCCCGGGCCCGAGTTCGATTCCACCCTGTTCCCCCTCGATCCCCTTTCTTTTGCTACTGAGAGACATGAGCCCGAGGAAAGACGAATTGATTTGACAGAACCTGAGTTGGGCTCATCTGATTTTGCAGACGTCCCTATGACCGGAGCCGGGAGTTCAGACGATCGCCAGCCCGAACATTTTGTCTTAGACCAGGAGCGATTAACTCCACCCTGATCGCATCATTAGAGACAGTTCAGCAACAGTTACGCGATCAGGGGGCATTCATGATAGAGATGAGGAGGGAGTTGGAGCGGCTCCGAGCAGAGCGAGACGAGCCGAGCGAGCCGGAGGACATTCCTGACGCTGATGCAGAGGCAGCAGCCGCAGCAGCAGCCGCAGCAGCGGCAGCCGCCGCCGCAGCAAGACCGATGCGGGAGCTACACAACCCCGGATCTACACTGATGCACCAGTGGGTGGTGATACCTGCTATCGTGGGGGATTTCAAGTTCCCTCCGAACACCCTGCAGATGCTTCCTCATTTTCACGGACTCGCCACTGAGGAACCCCACCTCCATCTCCAGGAGTTTCTGATGATCTGTAGCACTGTCCACGACCGTTGTGTGGACCAAGATACGATTCGGATGATGGCCTTCCCTTTTTCACTGGCAGATAGAGCAGCCGCCTGGCTGAAGCATCTAGGGAAGTTTGTTTACACCTGGGAGCAGCTCCGCACCGAGTACTTGAACAAGTACTATCCACTCGGGCGGACGAATGCAGCGAGGGCCCTGATCAATAACTTCTCCATGCTCCCTAACGAGCAGTTTCACGAGGCATGGGGAGAGGTTCAGAGAGCTTCTGGATAGATGCCCACACCACGACATTTCGAAGCCGAACCTAGTTCAAAGCTTCTTTAGTGGGATGACGCCAGAGCTTCAGGGTCTGGTGAATGCTTCTTGCGGCGGGTCCTACTTTGCCCAAGGACCACAACCAAGTCTGGGCCATCTACGAGGAGATGGCAGAAAATTACATGGTGATGTCCCAGACTCGGTTGTACACACAGAGATCTCAGCAGCCGCCAGGACCTGTGGCAACAGCGGATAGCACGGGTTGATGCAGGTCCATCCAGTTCGTCCACAGTTGCAGCCGCACAGGCAGAGTCGGCCGCTGCGGACATGGGAATTATCAGCGAGAAGTTGGACCGCATGGAAATAATAGAGAAGAAGCAGTGCCAGGGCATAACTCAGATGGAGCAAATGGCACAAACTCTGAGCGACATGAAGACCCAGCTCTTGTGTCTTCAGGAGGCACAGACGGCTCCTCAGCCCCGTCTTCTGTCGCGAGGCGATTCCGGCGGCAGCCGCAGCTCGTCCCAGCGCTCCAGCTCCTTGCAGCAGCCTAGACAAGTTCACCTTGTACAGGCGGAGCCGTACCAGCAGCAGCAGCCCTCTTACCAGTCACCACCATCTCCAGACTTACAGATGGTGGTATATCAGCCGGATCAGCCTCTGGCAGCACTGCCGCCAGACTCCTTCGATGCTGAGCCGTTGATGGATGTCAACGGGATTTGGTATGACCGTCCTCAACCTGGAATCCGACGAGACCATCCCGGATTCAGGTGGGGGAATGGGGGAAACCAGTCCCAACAGCAGCCAGCCGGTCAGGGAGGGCAGTACTCCCAGCAGAGAGATCACCAGCAGCCCCCAGCATACCAACCACACCAGCCATCATCCTTCGTATCTCGTCCCTACCAGCAGCAGGGACAGAATTGGAGACGTGAGCAGCAGGCTCACCAGCAGCAGCATCCTTCCTCTTACCCCTCTCAGCAGCAGCAGCACCAGGTCCAGCAGCCTCATTACCAGAGAGGCAACCCGTCGGGTTCCCATGAGAGCCCCGCCATGGATGATCTAGCCCGCCTCTTCACAGAGCAGCAGGCTACATTTAGACGGGAGATGGACGAGTTCCGCCAGGAGATGCGGGACCTGATGAGAGGGAAGGCCGCCATCCCTGCACAGATCGAGCCTAATCCGAATAGCTTGAAGAGGAAATCTGAGCAGGTAGTTCACACTGAGCCTACCACTCCTAGTAACTCATTTGATGATATGTCATCGGATATATTTGATGCTGATTTTGTTACACTTAGGAGCGGTAGAAGACCAGCAGGCGGCGCCTCATCTGAGCGACAACATGAGGATCCATCTAGAGCGCCAGAAGAGGAAGAGGAGAGCGGTACTGAAGCCGCACATCATGATGACGGTGGTACTGATGCCACCCGAGATGCTGATTCCACCGGCGGTACTGA